>OY987243.1:29553332-29584726 GCA_963920765.1 Ulota crispa | reverse complement strand
GTCAACGCCGCCCGGACCAGCTCGGGAGTGATCTCCCTCCCTGTCTGCGCCACCGTCACCAGCTTCAGAGCATTGCTGAACTCCGCTGGAGACAAGAAACCCGTCCGTCCCTGATCCGCGAATTGCCATATCTGCACCGCCCCACACGCTCGTCAGCTCCGTTCCACACACACCTTCCACACACGCTCCAACACATCACGGGCCCGGCACCGACCGGAACCACACATACACTCACGTCACACGGATTCCACCCCCTCCTGCCACCCGCATCTACTGGAAGGCCACATCCATCCCTCTAGCTGTCCGAATACATGACTCTCGCGGAACAGCACCTCCCAGCTGCACATCCTACCAGAAGGCCCACATCCAGTTCCGCAAGGACGAGTCCCGCCTCCCAGCGAAGCCAATAGGACCGTGGCCACCGTCGGAAGTGCTGGCCACCCACCCAAGGTTGGTCCCCATCGAGCACTTCCGAAATGTTGCGAAAACAATCCGCGACCTAATCAATCATCCGGGACGGCTCCCGCATCGTTCTCGGGAATGGCTCGCCCTAACTGTCCGCACAACAGCCCCACTGCGGTGCATCCGATTCCACAAACACAGGTACGGAACGCCTGGACCCGCTCCTGCCGGGTCCTCTCTCTCTCTACGAGCCTGCATCAAGCGCTACCTCTTCACACGGCCGTCCATTCTATCTACGTGCCCACGAGGAGTCAAAATCGATATCCGGGGAGCGCGCGGCAAATCCTCCCCCACGCCAACAATGCCAGCCTCGTCCCTGCAACCCGATCATCCACCACCTCCGCTCCAATTTCCACACCTCCGCGTTCCACAGCTCGTCACACACCCAGCTGGTTTACCGCACCCACAGCTGCGTGAGATCCTGCGATCCCGAAACACCTCCGCCAAGCGCCACTCAACTCCATCCTCGTCGGAGCCCCAACCACCTCCCAGCCCTGTAAACCGATCATCGCGCTCCATCGACCTCCCCCGCGCGCCCGACCCACGCCGGCCCTTCCTCTCGGATGCCACAAGAAGACGCACCGGCGCCTTCGCAACCTCGACAACCACGACGACGCCAATCGTCCGCGGACCCCGCAACGGAGATCCACCACGAAAACCGCCGATCCCACACACACATTCTCGGATCACGACGGACGGGACGGGTCGGGTCGGATTCGAGTCGGATTAAAGAGCACCAACCTTGGCGAGCGTCATCTGAGGAAGTCCCGCGCCCTGGAAGAACCCCACCGCCTCCTGCCCGCTGATGCGCCCATCCTTGTCCAGATCCGCTCGCCGGAAGAACGACTCGAACACCTCCGCATTGGCCATGGCCGCCTACTGCTGCGGACCGACCGGCCGGCTACCTGAGCACGGCAGGCGCACAGAAGACGGGGTCAGTTGCAAACCGGACGACCGCAATCCACCGGCGCAAGGCAGGGGAACACGCCCGCGCACAAGCACGCTCGGACAGGGAAACCCTAGCACAGACGAATCGAGGCAGCAAGCACAACGGACGGCGCGACGGAACACCGGTCCGGTCGATCGCTACCCGTGACCTAGAAAATGCGTGAGAGGACGGAGAGGCGTGAGAAAGAGAGATGACAGCAAGATCACGACGGCGCGTGAGGATGGCAGGGAGCAATCAACAGCGCCCCGCCACCACCGCTCGAGTCCCGCAGAGACCACGACGAGCGGGGCACGAGTGCGGATGTGCTACGGAACGGAAGTGGCAGTGCCGGAGCCGGATGCAGGAGCATTACAGCAGAAGCGATGCAATCGAAGGCGCAGGTAAACCGAGGAAAGCTTCGTACCTGGACGATTTGATGGGCGAGGGGGAGAATTTGGTGCCCTCTCGTTCATCGCGACAACTTGGCAGCAGCGGCAGCAACAACAACGACATCGAATCACGAGAAACGTCGACGACGAGGCGGAGAATGCGAAAGAGCGAGGGCGCGGAAGACGGACCCCAGCCAGCCAGGCTCGTCAGACATCCACATGGGACTTTTTTGGATGAAACTAGTGGAATCATGCCGGCCAGTTCGTTTTTTTTAAGGGAAATTATTAAAACTAGGCCTGAAATTGGCCGTATTTTGAAAATAGTCCTGATAATTCTTTTATGGTTGATATCTTTAAATTCTTGAACCGGTTAGCCTAGGAACTTTTTTTTTGTTATTTTCTCTATATCATATTATAGATATTGTAAAATTAGATTTTCAACTAAAGTTTACAAATTGCAAATGATTTTTTCTCATTTCAATCAGCTAGCTATGACCTAGTTGTTAGTTCTTCTTGTACCACCTCATCATATATAAAAAGTAGGTCTTGCAACTAGGGTGATCAAAATTTTGTGCATGTTTATATATGGGAATTGATATGAGCACACCCGGATTTATACACATGCACACAAGGAGATGGATAAGTTTTGGATATTTACCCTCAACAAGTTGAATTTGGAACTTTCAAGTACAGATTTGGATTTAGAGACCTTGAATCAGTTTAGAACCACAATGGAGATTACAATTGAACTATGTTTCATGGAAAAGCTTAGCCAAGGGGCAAGTTATTACTTTTACCTTTGTTTGTAAAAATAGTTAAGATTTTCCATGAAACGTAGTTCAATTTTAACCTCCATTGTGGTTCTAAACTAATTCAAGGTCTCTAAATCCAAATGTGAATTTGAAAGCTCCACATTTAACTTGTTGATGTGAAATATCCAAAATTTATCCCTCTCCTGGTGTGCATGTATCAAAATCCAAGTGTGCTCATATCAATTCCCATATATAAACATGCACAAAATTTTGGTCACCTTAGTTGCAAGACCTACTTTTTATATATGATGAGGTGGTCCGGGAAGAACTAACAACTAGGTCAAAGCTAGCCAATTGAAATGAGAAAAAATCGTTTGCAATTTGTAAACTTTTGGTTGGAAATCTAATTTTACAATATCTATAATATGATATAGAGAAAATAACATAAAAAGTTCCTAGACTAACTGGTTCAATAATTTAAAGAAATCATCCACAAAAACTCAAGACCCAAATGATGCCTATTTTCAATATTTCTAGATTGTCAGGACTATTTTCAAAATACAGCCAATTGTCAGGCCTAGTTTTGATATTTTCCCTTTTTTTATAAATTAATTGGATGAGAATTTAGTCTGTCATTGTGGTCATAGCCCCACAAATGAGCCGAGAGGCATGTTGCCGAGCCCCTTGGTGGTGATCCATTTACAAAGGTTTTTAGTAAAATTGGTTTGTTGAGTTGCCAAGTGTGTGAGCAATAAGTCTTGTTAGTCTTGTTGAAATAAGGTTTGGTTTATGTAAGGCCTTTGCAGGGTCCCACATTGGCCAAATTGGATGATTAATGTTCTAAGTCCTTCAAAACATTTTTATAGCACTTCGTCCTAGTGGCTCTAATAATGACCCTTCAAAACACCTTTTATTACAAGTTTAGTGAGCTTCATCCTCTATCATCCATGGTAAATTGTCAAAAATGACTATTTATAGGACACATTGAAGTCCAAGGGCCATCTTTTTGAAAAACATGGGTGAGATTAAGAATTTGAGGGCCTTTCAAAAATAGATTTAAACTTTGAGCAAACCAAGTGTGGCAAGCAATGGCGGAAATTCCCTAAAACAAAGTTGCACAATTTGGCAAGCCTATGAAATAGTTTTGATAAAGTGTAATTTTCATACTCTAGGCAACTTGGACAAGGCATAATTTTGAGAACCTATTAGATATTGGACTGTGGCCTAGTATCATAGTTTTTCATTTCTTAACATTAGTTTTAAATGTTTAGTACAATTTTATGTTCAACGCTTTCAAATTTCAATATACATTGTTTCCTTGGACAAAGGCTCAACGGACAAGCATAATTGGTTTTTTAGCAATTCATTTAGAGAATAATCTAGCAATGTTTTAGCTCATTGATACAATTTATTAGCATCTCAAACATGTTAGTAGCAAGTAGATCAATGTGTTGACTAAAGAAGAAAAAACATTGTTCATTAGAATTTTGACTGTTTTATATAATGTAACTCACAAGCTAGCATCAAAATATTGACAAAGTAAACCAAAATGGACAATAACTTGGCAATAAAAAATTTGCTACATATGGTAAATTCACAAAGAAACATTTATTTCTAAGTTGAGCTACATTATAAACTCTTCTAGACCTCAATTACAATATTTTTACATCATTTCAAAAGACTCAATTTTTTAAATGACAAATTTTATTGCCTTTGATGGAATACTTTGCTTTTTAATTTCAATATTCATGAGTTCATTTGTGGTCTTTTTGTTGGCAACAATTCTTTCAACCATTACATACTCTTTGATAAAATTAATTTTCAAAATCTTCTTGTTTAGAGTTGCATTTTGAGATTCAACCCTACCAATTTTGTGAGCCAATTATCCGTGTGTTTCCTCCAAGTCAACAATAGATTTATGCACAAAAGCATAAGCCCTAATTAATGGTGAACCACCTGCATCTTCAACAACTTGCACAAAACAATGAAAACCTCAATCAAAACACAACATCAATATTGTAAAAAGCATAAACGTCATTTACTTACAAAATCATTTACAACAATTGAATCAATGGTTTTGTCAATTGGAATTGCTACACGCTCATTATTCTCAATGTTATATATACATACAACAATATTAACAGCACCATTGTAGCATCCAATAATATCACATTGATATTGACAACTCATGCCAATACATAATAATACTATTAAAACATATGTACAATTTAATATTAGGACATAATGTAATTCAAATGTTCTAGCATATATAAACAACCCATCATGAACCTTTTTAGATTGTTAATTAATTTCATGAACATATATTACTTGAAACAAAATAGCTTACCAAAAGATAATGCTATGCATTGCACAAATTATTAAATCATGGTCTTCTTTGTTAATTTGTCAAAAAAATTGGCATCTTTGTAACTAGTTATTGGCATTCTTTTATTACCAAGTATAAGAATTTTTCCCATTTTTATTTTTCCTATGGCTCTAATGTTGTAGGTTGATAATTTATTTTCATTTAATGATGATATAGTGACTATAGTCCTTGCAAGCAATTGCATAATATTATCTAGGGTATTTTCACTACAAGGAAACCATGGTCAAATCTATAGAAAAGTTGACAAAATTTGTGACCAATATATGGTAGATTAGGTTACAATTTTTGTCAACTTTTATGTAAATTCAACCAGGGTATTCTTGTAGTGTTTACAAATTAGCCCTCTTGTAACTTAGACTAAAATGCAAAGTTTCTAACATTGCTTTAGGAGTTTAAAATAGTGAATGTACTAATTTGTTTGGCTCAAATGAAATACCAAAATCTTATGATTTTGTATGATGTCAAAACTGTGTTGAAAACCAATTTATTAAGGCTATTTACGCTACACCGATGTATATCAACTTTTAATAGCTTAGGAATAATCCAAAGCAAGTAAAGTCAACACAATTCAACATTCAAATATACACTAATATATACTAAACCTTGAAATGCATTTTTCTTATATACATTACTTATAGATACAAACAAATCTACAAACATTAGTAGAAAACCATGATCAAAACAAGAGAATTAATATTTTCTTGTTGAGTTGGACACTTTTGGACACAACTTAACTAATTCAACAAAATTCTACAAAGAAGATACAACATTATATTGTGTTAAACACCACAACTTTTTAATTGACCAAATTAATAGAAATATTGGAATCTCTTGGAATTTTTTTAAATCTTAATAAAAAATTCAAATGTTAAAAAAACAAAAAAATCTCTTTCAATCTTTTGGATCTTTTAAAATCTCAATTATATAAATGCAGGTTTTTTTTTCTATAACTTTACCATTTGGTATTTTTAAAGTTAACAAACTGTGGAGGTTATTTTAATCTAATGAAATGTACTTTTTCAAAAATATTAGTACTTATAAAATTTAGAATTTAAGTCAACCTTCACCTCCATCAATTTGTTTGAACTTTTTGTATCTCAATCAAAACTATAGACAAAAATCAAAGGGATGGAAATAAGTAAATAAATTGAAATTTGTGAACATTTTTTCTAAATTTTTCTCATAAATTTAAAAAAAAAATTCAAACCTAAATAGAGTTTTTAGAAGTAAAAATTGTTTTTAATATCAAACATTTTTTAGTTTGAAATTTTTGAAAAAGTCATTCATTATGCCAAAACTGCTCCAAAGTAGACTGAATTTACAAAGTAGAGCAAAGAATGGAAATGAATATAGAAATAAAATTTTATATCCTCTATGTACATGTACACATACATGTGGTGTAATGGAGAGAGTCCTCCAACCTCATCTATAAAGTCTAAAATTCAAACCTTGATGGTGATACTTGTAGCATTTGCCATGTGACAATTGTCATGTGGAGGATCTAATGACATGTGACAAGTGCCAAGTAGCAATCAACGTGCTCATGGAGTGTTTTGCCGTGTGACATTTTTAGGTTGCTAATATAATTTTAAATTTGTATTTTTATTGTGTTATTAAAAATATTAGTGAAAAAACCAAACCAATAGAAAAATAATAATATTTTTTTGTTAATTTTATCTCAAAATTTTTTACCAATAAAAATGTGAAAGAAATCTTTAAAAAACTAACCACCATAATGTTATTTGGCCCTCATTTTGCCAACTTAAATACACTGCTCTAATACTTTCTTAATTCATCTTTACTCCAAAGTTCAAATAAAAAAATTACTTATAAAAGTAGGTAAATCTGCAATATAGATTAATTTGATGTTTAAAGAAGATTTGAAAGTATTAGATATGTCTTGTTCTTCAAATTATGTATATAAATCACTTTCTATAGTTTTATAGTTCAAAACGTATTCACAAAGCAAATGACAAATTCATTGGTTGCAAGTGTCATTTTATGATTACAAGCATTTGTTATAATATTAAATGCTACCCTTGGCATGCCAAACATCTATATGAAGCATTCTTCTTCTAAAGACCATTAATGGGACCAAAAGTCCTTAACATTTTGCACATTTAATTATATTGTAATAAAAATAGCTGATAAAATTTAAAGAATAAGAGTCCACATAAAACACCATATGTTTTGAAAATAGCACCACTAATCTAAAACACACGTGATAAATTTGGTGTTGAAATTACAAAACAACATGGGTTGAACTTGAAACAAAATATGCATATATAACAATCTAGCTAGATGCAAAAATCATGTACAAACATTTTAACACCTAAAAATCAATATGCCAATGCCTAACTTTATTTCTTGAGGGAAGTAGCTAATTTCCTCAAGTATGCCTAATGTGAGCAACGCTCCTCCTAGGCATTAGCCACATTAGGCACAGTTGCCAAAATCTACCAAGTAGTACATTTTCAAAAGTTTGTGCTTTCATCATTTTTTTGTGTGTCTAAGTATATTGTTGGTATATAAGAAGTAGGATTGTGATTGTTTCTAATAGTTAGTGAAGTAGCCTAAAGTTTAAAAATTGTTTTGTTGAATATTATTATTTTGATTGTTTTCTAATTATATTTTAATTTTATTGACCTTTGAGTGATTAGTTAACAACTTTCTAGTCTTTGTCTTTATTTTGTAGTCTAAGTTGGATTAAATAAATAGTATTTCAAAGTAAAAGATTTTAAAAATAATACTTCTATGTATGTTATAATTTTCTTTTACATTTGTATCTTCTTAAATTTTTTATAGCTATGTATTTAGATATTGAAATTTTTAGTTTCTTTTTTTATGCATTTTGTCTTGATATTTTACATTCTAATATGTATTCAAAGTATTTTGTCAACACTATTTTTGTTCTCAAATCATTGTTCAAACTTTATAATTTTTTTTGTTTCATTTTTTGAATTTCATATACAATGCCTTCTTCATCAAGTTCAACAAGTCATGCATGTGATAAACAAAGTAAACATGCCAAAGTAGAAAGATTGAGGCATTTCTAAAATAACAATTTATATAAATTATCATTTAATGCCTTGATAGACCTAAAGAGGAAGGAAGAAGGTGTAGCTTATGTCCAAATCTTTTGGACTTGGATTATAAAATATATTGTAAACCCTAAAATATTATTATGCAATTGTAGAACAATATCAACAATATATTGCCACAAAAAAGACAATATATTATTGGATATAACCATACAATATGTAGTAAAATTTGATTGTTCATTCTATAATCTAACTCATCAAGCTTTACATCTACTAATGGAAACATCTATGTAATGTTACCTATTCAAACATGCTCAAGTGAGAAGATGTGTTTTAAGATGACCATTTAGTACCTACCACATCAACATCTCTTGAAAAGTTTAATATTGTCCAAGTTATCCTTGATACTAAATACTTGTAGTTGCATTGTATTATACTGATTCAACTTCTGCACATGTTACAAAAAATGCTTTTATAGTTCTACATCAAGTTTAACAAATGTTTATTATGAAGAGGTTCCTTTCTATGGAAAAAAAGCAAAAAGATGGTTGAAAAATCACAACATAAAAATTATAAAGATATATGTCATGGTTGTTCCTCAAATACAAGGATTAATGCCTCTAACAATGTTGTTTTATATCAATTTGAAATGGTATCTTTTCATAAAAAAAAACATTCAAAGACATTGGAGATGAACTACAATAAATATATGGCAATTTGCAATGTCAAAATTTGGTTAAAAGATTTTAGCATTACTTCCATCAACAAACAATCACTACAAATAATATAAATTTTGGTCTTGATGAAAGTTCAAGATAAGTTTGTCAATTACTTTTTTAACAAAAATTCATTCATCAAGCCTCATCTTGATCATTTGAATATGGAATCTTTTATCATTACATGGTTCACATTTGGAGATACCTTAAAAGGACAATTTGCCCTTCTCCAACACTTATATAAATTTTAAAGTTAATAATGGACTATGTTTGTTTATTAAAAATAAAAAACACGTTCATATGACTCTTCATTTTGACACAAGAAGGATTCCAATAGAAGAATTCTAATAGAGTATTATACTTCAAGACTTGCTTTGACAAACAAAATGTGGTTGAACACTAGAGTGAAGCACCAATTGACGGCTCAAATTGAGAGACCTACAAGAATTCCATCTAAAAAATATTGGTATACTTTAAATCTACACAATAGATATTTTAATTTGGGGAAATTACAGATAGGGGCATGAAAACGTAAAATATTACAAAAAGGGATGCAATTTCAAAATAATTACAAATAAAGGCACAATTTCATGAAAAATTGTACTTTTTGTGTAATTTTTTTTGGATTGAACATTGGTTGATTTAGATACATCGCATGAAATGTTAGTTAACTTCCAAAAACTTAAGAGTTTCCAGAAATTGCCATCCCATTTACTAAATTTATTTATTTAGGCTTGATTTGGAGAGTCTTTCAAATTTATTGGAAATCAGCTAACATTTAATGTGATGTGTCTAAATCAACCAATGTCCACACCAAGAAAAAATACAAAAAATTATATTTAAAAAAAATTGCTCCCATATTTGTAATTATTTTGAAATTGCGCCCATATCTGTAGTATTTTACATTTTCATGCCCCTATTTGTAATTTCCTCTTTTAACTTGTTGGTGTAGTACATTGTATTGTACTTTAACAAAAATAGCCCAGCATCTGGAGCCAATATTTGTGTAATTTCTATGCATATCCACATAAATATATATAGCAAAATTTTATAGCCAAATGACACTCTACTTTGCTTTTGTAATTGCAAACAATAAAATTTCAGATTTTTACCTTGCTTTTGAAGTGCTTTTCCAATGTCTAGTTTTAAACTTTTTTGTACCTTCTTCAAGTTTTTTTGATGTGCTTCCAATGAGACAATTTTCAAATTCTAGCTATCTTTTTATGCAAAAATTAGTTTTATCAATACCAATCCATATCCTAGTGCTAGATTGCAGATGCCCTAATGCAAACTACTTGAACCCTAACTATTTGTATATAAGCTCATACGTGGCGTTTGCGCATGTTATTTATGGTATGTTCTTGCTTGAGGCACACAATCTTAAGCTATGTTGTCATTGGGTTGATTTTGTTTATTGTTTGTTATATGGATGACTTATGTTCTCTTGTTCACATAACAAGAGAACAAGTACACATCTATTTGAAGATAAAGAGCAACCTCCAAAAAAAATTTGGTTGCACTATATCCATGTCTCATGTGTTTTGAATATATCACATTATCTGCCTGTTTTGGCATCAAGTTTAACTAAGAGTGAAAACCTCTTGCATTATTGTCTTATCTCAAACGATTTTTTGTAGCAAATTTGGTAATGAACAGTTAAGATGTTTGGAAGACAGTAATAATTAACCGTATGTTGTTGCGTACAAAAACAAACCCGTAAGCAATTGGACAAGGCTAGGGGCTTCACATAGCCTCATTTATTCTTGAGAAACGTGTCATTGGACTCATAACTTCAAGGTGATAAAGTTATTTGTTGACCTCAAAAGTTTAGATCATGTCAACTTGTCGGATATGAGGCTCTAAATTGCACCATATGTGGGTAGTCCAAAATCATTGTGCACTTTCACACGATAGTTGAATGTATGAATGTTGTCTACAATGCTACCAAAAATTCTTCAACTTCAAAAATATATGACATCTTGTATTTGTTGGTTTGATTTAGCAAAAACTTCTTGAAATTAATATAGCTTGTAAAAATTGTAGCGGCTTATAAAAACAAAGTGGCAGAAAATTTTCTTTAGGCAATAGAGGATTAATTATTATAAAATATTAGTATGAATAGTTGGTTGTAGGACGTTAGAAGTATATAGATAGCAAATATTCAACTATTAGAAGGCTGGTATGAAAAAAAACGAATTTTATTTACAATTATTTTTTAGTGTGAGAAGAAATACCAAAGCTCTTTTGTGGTAGAGAGCAAGCAATGTGTGAGCAATTATAATTTGTGTATGTGTGTATTTGAAATAAAAATATGTCTTTGTTAGGTATTGAATATGATTGTATAATCAATAGTGTATGGAATTCCGTATGTATTGGAAGATGAATTAATAGAATCTAGATCCCAAAAGAAAATATTGATAGTTGGATTGAGAAGTGTAAGCATTAGAAATTAAATGAAAAGCTATTTAGTGACAATGGTCATGTGGGCAAATGTGAGAACCACAATTACTTAAGTGTGTAGTTTTTTGTGAGAAATATTGTTGGAACTTATGGTGAAATATGTTTGGAGATGAAATGTATATGAAGATTTGAATGTCAATAATTATTGAAGGCAAAATAAAGTTGTAATGCTATGGATGAAAGGAAGAATTGTCCAAAGACAATGAAGGTAAATTAATACTAGCAATTACTGGGAAGTTTCAATGGAGAAGAATGAGATGATGTAAAAAATTCAAAACAATAGGAATAGCTAAAGCAAAAAATAAAAAATAAAAAAATAATTCATTACATAAGTTTTCCAACCTTCAAGCTTATATTTATATTAGAATTACTTTTATCATTAAATTTTAGACTAAATATCAATATCCCCTTCTTCATTTAATTGTGCATTACCTTAAAACTATTTAATCATATCCTAAAATTATCATAGAGCATCTATACCTCTTTTTGTTTAAAATCTACTATAGAATTTACCAGTTGTCACCAAATGATATTTATTAACATTGATGTAACCATATGACAAATCTAAAATCAAAATTGCACATATTAATAATCAATAATAATGATAATCCCTTAGAATGTAAAACGAATAAAAGGAAAATTGACAACACACATTGGATTTTTTTAATGTGCCATTACCTTGGATTTTCTTTATTAGGCATGGTTTGCCATGTTATTTGTCATTTAATTATTTTTCAGTGGGTTTTATTTTTATTGTTTAGTTCTCAATACCATATGTTGTTCTATTTCTTTGACAATTTTTGTTTACACTTCCAGTGATAGTAGTTTCACATTCTATTTTTACACTAATCAAAAAATAGCAATGTTTTTTCTGGGTCGTTCTAGTGCTGGATTGATGATGCCCTTACGCTGCTCCACTACACCCTTAAAGGGACACTTAACCATTACTTTAGCGAGAAAATTCAAAGTAGAAGCCTCCACCGCTTTCTCGCTATTGCTTTCCGGATAACGTGGAGAGACGCTATGACCTTCTGTCCACGCCGTTGTGAGAGTCTTTCATGCTCACGCTAAAGCTCACAGGACAACAAGAATTAGTCGGCTATGGAGGAATTGTTGCGTTTCATGTCGAGAGAACTTGTAGGACCTGTTTGTTTTTTTACCTTTCCATCTTGTCCTCCTATTGCTGCTTTGACCCCATGAGTTGCATCCAAGGGTCAGAAAAAGAAGAACTTTGAAGCAAATGAAGAGAAACAACTCTGCAAATTGTGGCTTGCTATTTTGCAAGACCTTGTGATTAGAGATGGACAATGAAACAAGGTGTTTTGAGAAGGCATCATTGCTCATTACACCGCGCATTGCCCTTCTAGAACTTAACATCGACCTCTTTGTAGCCTTGATTTGAAGTGGGGAAGTATTAAACATGACGTTGCTAAATTTTGTGGTTGTAATTACAAGACAATTCAAAATTTGAACATTAGTGGTACTACAAAAGAGGACACAATTGATAATGCATTGGATTTGTACATGCGTCGTGGAGGTAAACCCTTTGTTTATTTGCATTGTTGGAACATTTTCTCTCAAGTAGCACTTTGGCAAGATTTTCATATTGATGGTCAAACTTCTCAATTAAAGACAAGAGCTCCCATAATGTACGCATTTGCAACATTGGAGGTGGGAAGAGATGAAATTGAAGAAGAGAATCCTTAAGAGCCCCAAAAAAATGGCGGCAATAATGGTGGAGGATCAAGAGTTGCTTGAAGATTGATCGATGTTGCCATAAAACATCCTCAAGGATCAAAGCACGCTAAGGAAGAATTACGACATATAAGTGTTATTTCAAAATTTTCTTAATCCAAATGAGTTACATTAGTTGTAATTTTTGCATTCATTACATTAATTTCACTGATATGTACAAATGCATGATTAACACTAGTGATATTTAACAATAATGTGCTTTACTTTATGTTTTATGTGGTTGTTTTACATTGATTGTTTTATGTTTGATGTTGCTAATTTAGGGTTTTTGTGAGATCCTAGTCAAAAGCCCTACCTTGGCTATTTTAAAATGTTTAAAATGTTTTCAACTAAAAAATAAGTTATGCTATTGGAATTTTTATGACATCATTTACTTGATGACTAGAACTCTATGTAATGCTCTTTGTGCTCCCTTCATTGTGTTGGAAATTTGAAGAGGATGCATTGTGTTCAAAGTATTAAAGATGAATTTGGAGGAGATAATAAAAAAATCTTTTTGTTTGATTATATCACACTAGAATTCTAAGCAGTGAATGGGGAGTTTAGAGAGTGACTTAGCTTTTTACCGTTCTTTTCATAACAATATTGGTAATTGTTCGGAATCATTTGGCTGCTGCCTAACTCCACTAATTTGAATAGGTAAAAAAGATTAATTTTTGTTGGCATTTAAGTCATTTTCCTTAATTTGGCAAAAAAAGTTGGCTAAGAAACTTACAAATCAAATTACAACATGGTTAAATTTTTTTACTGAGGGCTATTCATCAAGTTAAGACAAGTTCCATGTTAATTCATTATTGAAAGCTTTGAAAGATAAATAACAATTTCAAATTAAGCCGTGAAAACAATACAAGTAAATTTTTTTTACATGAATAGAAAACTTAACAATATGAAATTAGCACTCTAAAAATTTAAAATAACACTTACAAATATCAAATTAACATTTTCAAACATCAAATAATACTCACAAACATTTAAACAACACCCTAAAATACCAATGAACCATTTTAAAATATCAAATTCACACAAAGAGTACATCACAATTTACCATAACATATCCTTGGTAGGATTTGAACCTAATTTAAATTTTCTCCATGAGAAAGCCAAGGATTTTCACCTCATCACATTTTGATGAGGTGAAATTTAATTTAAAATTTGCAAAAAACAAATTGAAAAACATCTTAATGACCAACCTTACAAACAATATTATAAATCCTAAATATCATGTTCATTTCCCACACAAAGTTAGTCAACACCACATACAAGATCACAAAATACAAATATCCTCTTCATCTTCTATACAAAGTTGGCCACTAAGATATTTCTCAAGGTATACTTACCTCCATTTTGTTGAATTTTGCCATAATTCAATGGCAGCAATTAATATGTAATCAAAATCTTCAGAGGGCCCTTCTATTGCTATCTTAGTACACTTTCAAGATGTTTTGTATTTAAACAATTTCTAAATTTTGTTTTGATCACATTTGTATTGAAAAGGCCCATTCACAAGTAGCCATACTAATACATTGACATTTTGCAATATCAGCTAAAATCAAAATATTAGCATATTTTTCTTGCAAAGCAGAATTCCGTGTTATCATAGCCCATAAGCTTTTAAAAGTTTTATCATTCCAATCTACTATTCCTTGCAACTTAAAATCAAAAAATTATCTTTTAAATGCATTTGAATTTACAAAAGATGGAAGAATTTTACCTTCAATCTCCTTTTGAACTCCAAAATGTTTCAAAAAGAGGTCCAAATCTGCCAAACCCCATGAAGCCAAACGCACTCAACTTGAAGGCATGTTAGTTGGATTAAGAATTTTAAAAGCAAAAATCAAATCATTGTTTTGAAAATGTGCTTCTAAAGCTTTGACAATTGATTCAGCATATGATTTTTGAAAAAGATAAAGCACTTTCTAAATCAGCACCAATTATATCCCATATCATGTCAATTCCATGAAATTTAGCACCTCTAATTTGACTAGACAATCTTTGAAGGTAACCACCTTGAGGACCATAGCTAGGAATGACATGATATTTAGAATTATCATTAAAAGTGTCTTGATTTAAGTCAGTATTGTCCATAATATACAACATGCAAATAGATTCAATTTGTGTCTTCACAAGTGATCCAATACTTGAGACATCTACAAATTTGTATTGAAAGATTTTGGATAAAACCTTCAAACCATGAAGCAAATCAGCAAAAAAATATAAAATATTAAAATATTAAAATTTCATAATTTGTTACAAAAAAGAGAAGGTATTCTATGATCTTTCTCCTTTGGCACTTCACAAAAATACATGATTATAGACTCCAAAATCACACAATGTAGATATAGCTTGAAATCTAAATAACTACTTTATTTTGTGATATATTTTAAAGGTTTTTTGTGCATCATTTAGTTCCTTTTGAATTGCACCAAGAGCACATTTTTTCTTACCATAATTTTTGAAATAGGCAGCCAAAGAATTAACTAAGACATCTATTTTAGTAGATAAAGACTTGCAATTTTGAGACTTTGCAGCTTCTAAAGCTACCCAGTTAGTTCTATGTGCAATACAATGAATTAATTTGACAAATGGACTATTTTTTTAAAGTCTACTTGCCACACTTGATTTTTGCCCTACCATAGTACCTGCTCCATCAGACCTAAATCCTACACACTTTAATATATCCATACCCCATTCACTAATGAAATTCAACAAATAATCATATATAATTTGTGCATCTTTTTTTCCACTTGGATTTTCAAGTAACCCTAAAAATACAATTATGGGTGACCATTGTTCAACACAAGTAGCAAAAAATACTACATGGCATGTCACACTAACATCAATTGATTCATCTATCATCAAACCAAAGAAATTTGAGTCTCTAATCCTATCCAAAATTGATTTTTGAATAACATCAGAGATGCAAAAAATCATTTCAGCAGTAGACTTTTCATCATGGTACATTTTTTCTGTACAACTAGCCTTACTTGTAGCTAAAAGTTTGCAAAGAGCTGGATATTTGTTGAAAGGAATGGTTTCCTTCTCCAAAAAATATGCAAACCTAAACAAAGTGAGGAGCCTTAGGATAGCCTCATTACAACATTTATTGGCTTCTTTTATATGTTTTTCCATGACCCTTGCACCTTGTTGTGCTGCCCAACTTAATTTTTTGTGTTCTTTGGAATTTTGGCAGACACTTTAATGTTTTGGGAACCACCTTTCTCCCTACAAAATTTGCAAAAGATTTTACCTAATTTTGCATTAAATTCAATCCAATCAAACTGTTCATACCATACATATTTCCAAGCCAATTTTGCCTCTTCAACTTCTGATAATTGTTTGCAATTAGTTGGAATTGATTGTGAAGAAGTGGCTCCATCTACCACATCCAAATTAGATCGTTTCTCTTTCAAAAACATATCCTTCATAGTTCTTTGCCTTTTAAGAGACATTCCAATATTCTAGTACAATGGTTAAAAAGAAGTAAAAAAATTTCAGATTATTTAATAAAATATCCAAATGCACTAATAAAATAAGGAAAAAAAAGATAACCAACCAAGCAGCCCACACAATTGACAAACAACTTTAAAATTTTACACCTAATATAAGAATACTTAATTATATTTCAGAAATTCCTAGCAATACTTGACACTTGCACAAAAAGGACAAGCTCAAAGAAATTAGTAAACATTTGGAGCCTACCTTCTATTTGCAAGTGATGTGATTATTGAAACTATAAAAAAGCAATAAATAAAAAAACCTAACTATATAACAAACTGACTTTTATAACAAAAGAAAATGCTCTTTTTTAAGAAGGTTTTAGGGGACGTCGGCTTGCTCAAGAGTTTGCTTCTACCAATGAGCAAACAACATGCAAAATCCTGATGTTTCTTTAACACATCAGTATATTACAGAGAGTAATTTTTAAATTCTAAAGCTGCATGAAGAGATTTGGTGGCTTAAAACTATGCTTAAGGCTTCAATCAACACACAACATGAATACCACCAAAAATTGTAGAAAAGATTTTAATATACATGAATAGTCACTTTTGATATGAAGACCACTTTTGAAAGTGAACTTACAAGAAGAAACTTGGTTCTTCAAGTACACAACATGAAACTAGTAGAAGTCCAAAAAAAAAATGCAAACTCATACTTTGGTTTATGGCAAAAATTCCTTTCAGTTTTTGAACTTGAAAGAGGAGATGGAGATCACCTGAATTTGATGATGAGCACACATGAATCAAACAAAATCCGGTATTGTGCTTGAAAGTTAGATTTATACAACCAATGTCTATGGGATTTTTTATCAGCTCAAGAGGGACGTCAATGAGCTTCAAATCTGCAAGGAGTTTGTTTCAATCATTCAAGAGAGCAAAAAGAAAAACGTAACAGGTCCAGCCATGAAATCTAAGAAAATAAATGTAAAAAACCTTGATCTATCACAAAAGATTCTCTTGATTTCTAAACTTGAAATTGAGTTGAAAGATGAGATGAGAGATCTGCATTTTTGTTTGCTTCCAATGTGCACACATTATGAAATTTTAGAGTCTCAAAGCAAAAATTGAAAAAGAATACTTTAGTCACTACAAAGTTAATTATCAATTTCAAATCTAGAAGGGACCTCACCAACAAGATCACTCTCATAAGCACGTGCTTTTGGTTGTAAGAAAAGTATCAACAAACAAATCATAAAAAAACCAAGAAAACATACCAAAAATTTTAATTAAAGGAGATTCAACTTTAGGTGAAGTAAGGGCGCTCAATCATTTGCTCTTTGTACCAAAGGGCTCAATAGTTTGCTTTTCATCACCAAAGGGCTCAATAGTTTGCTTCTCCATCACCAAAGGGCTTAATAGTTTGCTTCTTCATCACCAAAGGGCTCAATAGTTTGCTCTTCCGACACTAAAGGGCTTAGTAGTATGCTCCTTTCACACCAGTGGGCTTGATTGTTTGCTCCTCTAGCACAAGAGGCTTAATCATTTGCTCATCCAGCACCAAAAGATTTAATTGTTTGCTCTTCTATTAGCATTAGAAATTGTAACTTGCATATCTCACTTCTAGCAAATACAAGCAAATGATAAAATAGCAAGTGTGTGATGGCAAAACAAACATTAGACAAAGAAAGTGCCATTGGTTGCACAACTTGCACCACCAATAAGTGCTGTTGGTTTTACAACTTGCATTACTAATAAGTGCCATTGATTTCACAACTTGTACCACCAATAAGTGCCGCTAGTTGTACAACTTGCACCATCAAATCTAATTCATGGCGGCTATCCTAATGCAAATATGCACATGAGAACAGGATTTTAAAATAAAAACCGGTAAAAACCGGCCAGAACCTTAGATAACATACTATGAATAAGAGAAAACTTGCGTAGAACCATTTAAAACTGATTGTTCTTGATGAAAATCAACTAAAATATTGTGATTTATTTTTTATGAACGGTTCATTTCCTGTGTATTTCATTTTTTGTTCAGTTCTAAAGCCAAAAATACTAAAAATAAAAAAAACAATTCATCCATTGCACTCGGCTGACTTTCCACTAAATGTCAGCCCTCTCCATTTATTGATTCTAAGGGTCTTTGTTCAATGTCATTTACTGTTACAATACCCGATCAAGAGTCAACATTCATTTCCTATTTTGAGATCATAACCTAATGTAGAAACAAACACTAAGAGACGCAAAGGTGATATTGAAAGTATTTCATTGTATTAAGCAGAATGTCAAGTGAAGAACAAACCTCCTCACTTGGTTTAAGAAGGAAAGAGGCAGGGTAACCAACCTCTAACCAACGTAACCGTTGTTACGAACTAGTTCGTAACATTATCCCCCTTTTTAGGTAGAATTTTCTTACGGTTTGGTACCGGCGCCCTAAGGTGCTTCTTATGAAACTTTGCCACCGCTAGTGGTGCATTCTCTAAATTCGCCGTCGGCTCCCAATAATTCTCTTCTGGTCCGTAGCCCTCCCAAGAGACTAGATATTGCAATCTTCTTCTCCGATCAAAAATCCGTGAATTAAAAACTTTGTGGACTTCCCATTTAACATCTCCATCAAGAGTGGTAATCGGTGGGGGTGGTAATTGACGTATTTCTGGAATAGAATCATGACAATATCTTTCAAGCAAGGAGTCATGGAACACATCATGAATCTGCAATGTTTTTGATAATTATAAGCGATAAACAATATTGGAGAGTTTAGCAATTACTGTAAATGGTCCCAAAAACTTTGGGGCCAATTTTTGAGACAGCTCCGTTGTTGTTATATTATCGTGCCAAAGAAGAACCTTGTCGCCTATATGAAATGTTGGTTGTAATTGTATCCCGCGATCATAGTTGCGTTTGGCGTCCTCCCCTGCAATTTTTATCATGACCTTAAGTTCTTTGTAGACTCGTTGTAAGTGTTGCAGTCGGTCTTCCGTTGCAGGCACTATAGATGTGGTTGGTGTAGAAACCAAAAATGCCGGATGATAACCATAAGTGGCATAGAAAGAAGAGAACTCTGTTGTAGAATGACTTGCGTTGTTATACGCAAATTCCGATATTGGGAGGAGATCGGCCCAATCATTTTGCCGGGTTATAGTGAAAGTTTGAAGAAATTGCTCAAGCATTTGATTTACCCTTTTGGTCTGCCCGTCCGCCTGAGGATGAAAAGCCGTGGTTGGAGATGGACGAATCCTAAGGAAATTGCAAAGTCTTCTTATGAACTTAGAGACAAAAATTGGCCCACAATCTGAAATTACCTCCTCCCGTATGCCATGAAGCTTCCAAATATTATGTAGATATAATGAAGCGGTCTTGTTGGAGGTAACCGTTTCTTTTGTAGGAATAAAGTGGCCTAGTTTTGTATTTTTATTGATCACCACCATGATAGAGTCATGTCTACTGCTATTTGGTAATTTTACTATGAAATCGGTAGAAATTCTTTTCCATGGTGCATGACTGGCCAGAATGGATTGCATTAGTCCATATCTAGATTGGTGAGTTGATTTTGACCGTTGATATAAGTCACATCTTTCAACATACCGGTGAACATAGCGGCGTAATGTGGGCCAATAAAAAATTCGGCTAATCAAATCCAAAGTTTTAGTTCTCCCTTGGTGTCCCGCGGCTGGTGCATCATGCCGAGATTGCAAAATTTATCGCTTGAGATTCTCATCGTCTGGTACATATATCAAATCCTTAAAGCAAAAGATTCCATCATCCAACATGTATCCTTGAAGTCATCGGCGTATATCTTGGAGAGATTGCTTGGAATTGTCTTTGAAAAATGATAATAGTGGTTGTAGTGTGACATCTTTTTGCAACGCTGTCTTAAGTCATTTTATAATCTGTACATCCGCCCATACCGGTTCATGAACTCAAGCGCAGCCAATCGCAGTAAGGGTCGATTCTCTTTATTTTGTCCCTCGGTGGCATCTATTTGTCTAGAAAGAGTGTCTGCCTTTCCATTTAGCGATTCCGTCCGGTAATGAATTTCAAAGTTAAAAGCAGATAGGAATTCATGCCATCGAGCTTGGCGTTGGTTTAACTGTTTTGTAATAAAAAAATACTCCAAATTTTTGTGATCCAAGAATACCCGGGTTTGATACGGTGATCCTTCCAAATATACCCGCCAATCTTGAAACGCCAAAATTATACTTAAGAGCTCTTTATCATAGATATCATAGTTTTGTTCTGTTGGAGACATCTTTGAACTATGGAACGCACAAGGGTGGAGATACCCATCATCTTCGTGTTGCGAAAGAATAGCTCCTATTGCCACATCGGATGCGTCTGCCTCTACAATGAATGGTCGTTCAAAATTATGGTGGAGCAATACCGGTGCTTAGAAAAATCTTGATCGAAGTTTTATGAAAGCCCGGTCCACTTCTATGGTCCATTCAAATTTTTTATCCTTTTTTTTCAGCATGATAAGGGGAACGGCAATCCTAGAATAATCACATATAAAATGCCGATAAAAATTGGCAAAGCCAAGGAATGCTTGCACTTCTTTCACAGTTTTTGGTGTGGGCCAATTCTTAATGGTTTGA
Source organism: Ulota crispa (assembly GCA_963920765.1). NCBI lineage: Eukaryota > Viridiplantae > Streptophyta > Bryopsida > Orthotrichales > Orthotrichaceae > Ulota > Ulota crispa. Next base: position 29,563,802 of record OY987243.1, on the reverse strand, counting down.
ACCTTGTCCTGGCACATTTTCAACCCTTTAGCAGATACCACCATTCCTAAAAACTCAACGGATTGATAATGAAACTGACACTTTGATTCCTTGGCATAAAATTCATGTTTCTCCAATCATTGAAGAACTTCCCGCATAACTCATACATGTTTTTCCAGATCCTTTGAAAAAATGAGGATGTCGTCCAAATATATTACTATAGAAATGTCCAATAGATCTCCAAAGATCTCTTGCATGTAAGATTGAAATTGGGCAGACGCATTAGTTAATCCAAAAGGCATCATTAAACACTCAAACAACCCATACCGTGTTTTGAATGTCGTTTTGAACTCATGTCTCAATGCCATCCGCACTCGGTGATACGCCTGCCTTATATTCAGCTTAGTGAAAATCTTTGCTTCTACCAACCGGTCTGTGAGCTCCGGAATAAGGGGTAACGGGTAGCGATTTTAGATTGTGACTTTATTCAAATTTGATAATCCAAGCAAACTTTGATGGAACCATTTTTCTTCTTGGCAAATACAATTGGTGCCGATACTGGGGATTTGGACTGTCAAATCCATCCTTTCCCCAAATTTTCCTCTAAATATTTGCGAAGCTCTTCTAATTCCGCCGGTGACATAGGTCGGAGGCCAGTATGTCGTGGCTCCTGGCTCCGCTTGAATTCAATCTTCATGTCCGCTACGCCGTGTTTTGGCAACTCATTTGATGCCTGCTCACTAAAAGCTCCACTTAAATCGCGGTATTCCTCTAGAATTGAAAAATTCTTTGTACTAGAAAGACTCACCTTGGAAATATTGAGTGCATAAATCTCCGCATCCTTTGCCAAAAAACGAAAAGCGGCCGCTGACACAAAGGAGTGCGTTGGAGCAATTAAGTTTCTTGTAACGGGCCCTGTACCTCTAAACCCCTTACCGTCCCTACACCCGGTATCTCTATGCCGGGTGCCGGGGAGGATACCGGAACGGGGGTGCCCTCAGCCGCCAGCCTGCAGCCCGCAGTCCGCATCAGGTTGCCGGGTGGTGGAGCAAGACTCACTACCTGGGTCCGCCCGGCAGATCTCGGCAGTTCCGGTAGGACTGCAGCGCCAGCGCCCGGGTTGCCTACAAGCCCCGACATGCCCGTAGCGCCGACGCGCAGGTTGTCTGCGGGCCGTGACAAGCCTGCAGCGCCTGCAAGTTCCGCGGCGCCTCCTCCTCTGCTAATTTCTTTTTCGATTCTTCTTTTGTAAACTTTGTTTTGTGATGCAATGCACTTGCAATAATCCCACCATCCGTTGATTGTCGCCAAGCATCATTTCCAACTCCGGAATGGAGGCTCATTATTTCAGGCATTGTACAATTTGCTCCACAATACGCTGAGTTGAACATTACACTCCTTTGTGACCAACAAACAATTGGGTCGTGGCGAATCAACCAAGGGATGCCCAAAATAAATGGATATCTTTTTGTGTTGGTGATATCCGCTACCAGTTTCTCACGATGACTCCCAATTACAAGTTCAACCACCGCTTTGTGTGTAATAAGTCCGAAATAATCATTCGGCCATCAATCACCCGGACTTCTCTTGGTGCTCCTTTGAGTTTTAGGATTGCATTGCACTCCTCTGCAAACTTAAGATGCATGAAGATTCCTGTGGCTCTTGAGTCCACTATGGTGGAGGCCGCCATGGAATTGATTATGGCATCCAACGTTACATGGGCTTCCGGATCCAAGATAGCCCGTAGAGACAATGAAGTCAATACATTTTCCGGATCTTTGTGGATCACTAAAGGTTCCTTCCATTGCAAACCTTGCTTGTGATCAAGTTCATCATCCCCCCGTTTTGTGCTCGTGCTTTGTTTCGGGATTGTAGCCGCCGCCGTCTGGACAATGCCCGGGTACTAAATCCTCCCACTCAGTCCCGGGCTTTCTCTTTTTCCAAGGCTATTTCTTTTATCTTCATGGTAGCCAAAATTAAAAGTGGCCTAAAGGGATTTGTGGAGCACTTAGCTCTGATATGTTTTAGTTTGCCGCAACTCCAACATCGCCCCTAGCGTTGATATTCTAGCCATTCCGCTGCGGTTTTTGCCAAAGCTTGTATGGCTCGAGTCGCGCCAAGCTTCATAGGCATTATGCCCAAATTTGTTTGAGACCTTGCACTTGGATCACGGAAATGAGTGGTTAGAACTCTATCATTTTGGGAATCGGATTATACCCGCCAATTTTGCCGTCGGCCACATAGCCTCTCATCAATTCGGGACACTATTGCCATCCAATCTTGAAGTCTTTGTGGTTGGGTCTCTGCGGTGGCTATAGAATCCAAGATTTAATCTTTGAGTCCTCCTCAAAACCGAGCCACCAAGCTAGCTTCATTCCATTTGACTTGAGCGACATATTCATTAAACGTAGAAATATATGATGCCGCCGAACCAGTTTGCCTAAGCCGACATAAACTGTCTTCTGCGTGACTTTGTCTATTCAAGTCACCGTAAACCCCAATAATGGATTTCCGGCAAACATCATAGTCCGTCAATAGCTCATGATCACGTCCTTCATCAAGGGCTTGCAAAAGTGGCATCGCCCAATTTTGTACAGCCCTTGTTATATATAAAAGAGCATAAGCGACTTTATTGGCATCAGAATTATAAGTGCGTGGCTTACCTTGGAATACCAAACGCAATTGTGCAAGCCACCGGTACACCTCGTTACCCTTCTTTCCAGAAAACTTATCCGGTTCCGCTACTTTTGATTCTTTGATATGAAATCCATCACCTCAAGGCTCTTCTATTCTTCTTGGTGTTTGCCCTTCTTCCCCGGATGTGGATGACGCTACCAGTCATGGCCCCAACGTTGCACGCTCTGAAAATTCTTGCACTAAGTGGAGGATCGCTGCTTGAAACACATTTTGAATCTGTTGTTGTATAAATGATGCTAACTCTGACTCCATCCCTTCCGGCATTGTAAGCCCTTGCGGATCTCCGGCTACGTGCTCACGATCCATGGTAGTTCAACCTAATTTCACAGCATGACTTCTCCAACCTTCTTCACCCACCACAATCTTACCATCGTAGACAAGCATTGTTGAAACTTGCAACATGATTTACTTGATGCAAGTATTTCCTAACCCTAACCTTATTTCATTTATGCCTCTATTCTTCTTTTTTTCCTAATCACTACCAATTAATTGGCCATTATCCTACTTATCAACCACGGTGAATGCATCAAAACCTAAAATCACCTCTTTGATAGAACCAACAAACAACCCCAAGAACGCATTGAAACGTTGAGTAGAACATGCCAAAATTTTGGAAAAAGAAAACCGCACAAATTGTTTGCTACTCCTACCACTATGAAAAATTTGTAAGAACTCTTGAGCTTATTTACTTCACAATAATTTTTCAAAAGGTAACATCCCACATTTGTCAAAACCAAATACATCCCTACCCAGTTGCATCCTCATCTGAATGTGGACTCTCAAGGACTTGACATTATGTTACGATACAAGATCAAGAGTCGACATTCTTTTCTTATTTTGAGATTATAACCTAATGTAAAAACAAACACTAAGAGACGCAAAGGTGACATTGAAAATATTCCATTGTATTAAGCAAAATGTCAAGTGAGGAACAAACCTCTTCACTTGGTTTAAGAAGGAAAGAAGAAGGGTAACCAACCTCTAACCAATGTAACCGTCATTACAAACTAGTTTATAACATTTACTCTATTGCTTAGTTGCATGTTTCAAATTTAATAGCATTGGTGTTAAGTAGAGAGGAGCGCACCTTGGAAACATTCTAAGTGTCTAATTGTGATCTTGCATCATAAATTTGAGATTGCTGTTTGTTGTTGGCCTTTGATATTTAATCTTCAGTCAATCTTTCGTTAACCTATCATATGATTAGATATAGAAGTATAAGAATGAAAATAGAGATAATAATCTACGGGATACGGAACGGATAAAATGGGATAGCAGACATATTGTCGTCTAAATGATATGACCCTAAAATCAAATTCATGGTGTGCTGGCCAAAATTCTAAACCGTGAAAACAAAACAAATCTCGACTATGTGGGTGGTCAATCCTACTTTGTCACCACAACAATAAATAATGTTGAATTTGGTTTAATCCAAATTATTTGCAACAATGTTTACAAAATAAAAGACAATAAGCTTCCAAATCTGGTTTGAAATAACAAAGACATATTCCACACATACATAAAAGATAAACTCATAATATTTTTCTTAATATCTTCATGTCTTCAAGGTTTTATATTTAAAAAAAAACAATAGGAAAAACCTCAAACAACAAGTCCAACTAAGATTGTGACCTTCTATATAAAGTCACAGCTGGGTAATAACTCCAAATGCTAAATATAATAACATTTTGAAAAACCATTTTAACCCTCTAACATCCATATAAATTTTAACTCATTCTAAGTAATTATCCAAAAGTTATGCAAGTTTAAATTATGCAATCTTCTCCGTCCTTGTAAATTAATCACTGCTTATTTGAATCTTTATAATTTTTATTCTATAACTTTCACATACAAATATGATACCACTTTAAAAAGTTAACATAACCAAATATAACTCATAAAAATTTCATTAAAAAATAAAACTGTGTCCATAAATTATAATCAATCAAAATTTAGATTTCAAATATTTAAAGAGTATCTAACCTTTCAACTTCTACACATTACAATTCTTCTAATAAAACTTCAAATAAAATGAGTGATGAAAATTCAAAAAGCTATCATAACAATCTATCACTCCTAATATTTTGAAAAGAAATTTTTGAATTGTCTAAAAGTTGTGGCTCCTCAAAGTTTGGCCTTCTCCTAACAAAAAGGCAGCCATCTCCAATTCTTCACACCTCCATAACTTTCTTTTCAAAGCTCTAAATCACAAGATTAATGATTTTTTAGAAAGCTAAGACTATAGTAAATTTTTTTTAAAAATCTTATTACAAAATAATAGACGGATTCAAAGTTATGGCTTGTCAAAGTCTCTGCCTTTTTTCATAAATTGGCTTTATAACTTCAAAATTTAAACATTCATATGTTTGCATCTTATCTCCAAATTAAATGTGCAAACTCATTTTGGTAAGGTAATTTTACAAGAGACAACTCTTCTAAATTTCAATTCTAAATAATTCATATTCAAAAAGTTATGTCACCACAAAGTTACGGATTTTTTATTCTCTCCAAATCCTTACTTACACACACTTGCAATATACTAAGAAATCTTTCCTTCTACTTTTCCTCTTTATATGATAAGAGGATGGAACACATCAATCCATATTCTTAAATATTCTATACCATCAAAAATACTTTACTTCTCTTTTCACATTTCCAAATTTATTTCAATTCCTTAGTAATTTAATTTAAAAGAAAGACAAAACATATGGATCTTTCAAACATCTAGATAAATACATAAAATTGAAAAAATATGAAACAAATACTACACTAAAATAGCTACGGGCACTTGCAAGCATATAAAAACATAGAATGTTTATCTTTCAATTGCAAAATTCTCGACTTAGTTGGCTAGAAAAGCGATTGTCATTGGTTACCCGTTAGTTCATGTTCAAATCCAATTTGATTTTGTCGAGCAATGATGGTGATTCGCGGATTGGCACGTCAATGACGCAGGAATTGGCTCAGCTAATTTGCTATCTACTTTATGAACTGTACATGCAACAAAACGGTGCATCGTTTTAATATCTATGACCGTTGCGTTGTCATCAAACCGTGATTTTTACCACAATCACCCTTTTTACCTTGATTCTTTGTTTATTAAAATCAAATCAAACTTAGGTAATAGACTTATATCTACATGATGGAGGCATTTCCATCAAGACACCAGATATTCATTCTCATGACATTTGTTTTTTTTTGTTTCATACTTCAAGTCCTTTACATACTCATCATATTTATAGCCACTGCTCAGAGAAGAGATAAATTGTTGAGGTAAAATTCAAGAGAACATATACGTTCAAAAGTTGGAGACCTATTATATTAACCTGAATGAGCATGTATTGAAGAGTGAATGTATTGTGGTCTTTTTAACTTTTACTACTAGATTCTAATTTTGTAAGGATTTGTCTCGTGTTTTTTACTTGGCCTTAGGATTCTAAGCTAATAAGTCAAAGATGTAGTTTTGTTTATAAAAATAAAGTTGTTGATTAATTCTAATGCTATTTTAATCTTGTATAAAAACAAATCATATTTTTATCAAATTAGCTTGAATGTGACACTTTAATTGTTTTTCTGTTTTGATTTATATATTTTATTTTCTTTAAAAACATGACATTTAATATAATGTAGATATTTATTTGCTATACTTGTATACATACCACAGTAGTGTAAGAATAATGATGTTCTTGTGTTTTCTACTTTTGATTGTTCATAAGTAATAAGTGTGATTATTATTTTAATTTAAGTTATTTGTTTTTTTATACTTTTGGGCCTTCTGATATTTTTGTTTTTGACTTTTAATGTGGTTTTGAAGCATCATAAAATTTTATGAAGCTTGTTTAAGGCAAGTACGTGCTATTTTGTGGGGATTTTAAAAAATTGATTTGTTACAGTATGACCGTATATGTTGGCAAAGTAGGCCATTGCGAATCAACGATTTTTGTACAGCCATTTTGCAATTTTCTAACTTGTGTCTTAAATTGAAAATTGAAATTAAACATATGAAAACCAAATACAATAGGTGTATAAAGAGCAATTGTGTAATATTGTAGGTTGAGAGCAGATTTGGCATAAAATAATTTTCTAAAATTTTGCCTAATTAATTCATAAATTATTCTCCAAAATGCTCAATGTCAAATAAAACAAAAAACTAGAATATGCTAAAAGAGAGGCTTGATTCTACAAAAAAAATTGGTTGAATGCTAAATAATTATAACAACTTTTTCTAAAAATGCCTAATTTTTAACTAATTATGAAATCCAATCCCAAATTGGTTTTTTTACCAAAAAATATTCATATTGGTAGTAACCTTCCAAATTTGCATTCAACCTACAGTAATACACAAATGAAGTCAAATTTGAGAATAAGATTAATGTAATATTTTGAAAATTAACATTTTGGTGATGCGCTTATGGGAAATGCATTGAAGATGTAATATTTAAAAAAAAATTATATTTTCAAGTCTATATTGGTATTAATAAGCTTTGCTCTATAAAATACAAAAAATATGTACAAAAAGTTTTGGTAAATTGAAGGTTTTTTAAACAATTATTTTTTTCCTGCCCAATACTGTCAAAACTATTGTGAATTCAATGTTGGTGAAGTTTGAATATAGAAAGTTGTTTATGTTGAGGCAAAGATCCAAACGACCAGTAAAAGAAACATGGTAGCTATTTATGTTTAAATTTTTATTTTATTTTATTATACTTTTGGTAGGTGCGAGGTTGCAACCTACAAATTGAAATCGATGATAATTGAGGAGAGAGAAAATGTAAGATTAGCAATGTTATTTATTGGCATAAGTATATAATTGTGGTAGTAAGAAATTTGTCTTCTACATCATTGTTCAATTCTTGATCAATGAGCTCTTGCAAGTTCATCAAGTCTGCCATTGCTACTGCCACAAATGAGATCAAAAAGAGGGCATCAACCAGCCGCTGATTTTCAAAAGCTGACAACCCTAATTTCTCTCTCAAAGCTACTTATGTCCATCATTGTCCTTGTACCCCCAATCAATTATTTGGTGTCCAAAAGGAGAAAGAAATTCAATAACTTAGTTAACTTAAAATCCACAAGCAAAATACCTCCACTTCCAACCACAACATTTTGTATTAAACTCCTTAGGCAATTGTGGTTTGAAGTATTTGCAAAAAGGAAACAATGATGCACCAATCACAAATCAATCACTAGATTACAAACTAAGCATAATAATACTCAAGTTTTTAAAACCATGGTTCTCTTGCAACAAAATTGGAGTGAGGACCTACATGGCAAATGAGAGAAGAAGATGAAATGTGCTGGAACGAAGAAGGTGAAGGAGAGAAGAAAGTGACGACGGTAAGATGAAGTTTAGCGTGAGTGCAATAGTGCATTAGGGTGCATGCGCTATGGGAGGTTGATGCAAAAGGTGGAGCTGGTACTGAAAACAACTCGGCCATAGACCCTTGAAATTAACGTTCAAATTTGCGTTTTAGGGAACGCGGTGGAGGTGCACTAACACACTTAAGGGGCAATTCATTCTATGTTCCAAATTCCACCTTACAAAGTCCCAAGGGAGTACAAAATCCCATCTTTGTGGCCCAAAAAAGATAAGAAAAAATGGGACTTGGGCTAAAAGATGGGTCATGCATTATAATCATCTCAAACCTTGTGTGAAGTCACACTTTTTTTTGACTCCAAAACTTCTGAAAGTGCAATGTGAATGCCACACAAACAAGAAGGATGTGTAACATGAGGCATAATCTGAAACTTGAAGTCCCATGCCTCTCTGCCAATCATATTCTCCGACTGAAGTGGGACTTGGGACGTGGGACATAGTCTGAAGTGCGAAACGAAGCGCGACCTCATGAGAGAGCAGAAATGTACTGTCTGCGCCAACAATACATAAGAGTACGATAGTCTGACGAGCCTGGCTGGCTGGGGTCCGTCTTCCGCGCCCTCGCTCTTTCGCATTCTCCGCCTCGTCGTCGACGTTTCTCGTGATTCGATGTCGTTGTTGTTGCTGCCGCTGCTGCCAAGTTGTCGCGATGAACGAGAGGGCACCAAATTCTCCCCCTCGCCCATCAAATCGTCCAGGTACGAAGCTTTCCTCGGTTTACCTGCGCCTTCGATTGCATCGCTTCTGCTGTAATGCTCCTGCATCCGGCTCCGGCACTGCCACTTCCGTTCCGTAGCACATCCGCACTCGTGCCCCGCTCGTCGTGGTCTCTGCGGGACTCGAGCGGTGGTGGCGGGGCGCTGTTGATTGCTCCCTGCCATCCTCACGCGCCGTCGTGATCTTGCTGTCATCCCTCTTTCTCACGCCTCTCCGTCCTCTCACGCATTTTCTAGGTCACGGGTAGCGATCGACCGGACCGGTGTTCCGTCGCGCCGTCCGTTGTGCTTGCTGCCTCGATTCGTCTGTGCTAGGGTTTCCCTGTCCGAGCGTGCTTGTGCGCGGGCGTGTTCCCCTGCCTTGCGCCGGTGGATTGCGGTCGTCCGGTTTGCAACTGACCCCGTCTTCTGTGCGCCTGCCGTGCTCAGGTAGCCGGCCGGTCGGTCCGCAGCAGTAGGCGGCCATGGCCAATGCGGAGGTGTTCGAGTCGTTCTTCCGGCGAGCGGATCTGGACAAGGATGGGCGCATCAGCGGGCAGGAGGCGGTGGGGTTCTTCCAGGGCGCGGGACTTCCTCAGATGACGCTCGCCAAGGTTGGTGCTCTTTAATCCGACTCGAATCCGACCCGACCCGTCCCGTCCGTCGTGATCCGAGAATGTGTGTGTGGGATCGGCGGTTTTCGTGGTGGATCTCCGTTGCGGGGTCCGCGGACGATTGGCGTCGTCGTGGTTGTCGAGGTTGCGAAGGCGCCGGTGCGTCTTCTTGTGGCATCCGAGAGGAAGGGCCGGCGTGGGTCGGGCGCGCGGGGGAGGTCGATGGAGCGCGATGATCGGTTTACAGGGCTGGGAGGTGGTTGGGGCTCCGACGAGGATGGAGTTGAGTGGCGCTTGGCGGAGGTGTTTCGGGATCGCAGGATCTCACGCAGCTGTGGGTGCGGTAAACCAGCTGGGTGTGTGACGAGCTGTGGAACGCGGAGGTGTGGAAATTGGAGCGGAGGTGGTGGATGATCGGGTTGCAGGGACGAGGCTGGCATTGTTGGCGTGGGGGAGGATTTGCCGCGCGCTCCCCGGATATCGATTTTGACTCCTCGTGGGCACGTAGATAGAATGGACGGCCGTGTGAAGAGGTAGCGCTTGATGCAGGCTCGTAGAGAGAGAGAGGACCCGGCAGGAGCGGGTCCAGGCGTTCCGTACCTGTGTTTGTGGAATCGGATGCACCGCAGTGGGGCTGTTGTGCGGACAGTTAGGGCGAGCCATTCCCGAGAACGATGCGGGAGCCGTCCCGGATGATTGATTAGGTCGCGGATTGTTTTCGCAACATTTCGGAAGTGCTCGATGGGACCAACCTTGGGTGGGTGGCCAGCACTTCCGACGGTGGCCACGGTCCTATTGGCTTCGCTGGGAGGCGGGACTCGTCCTTGCGGAACTGGATGTGGGCCTTCTGGTAGGATGTGCAGCTGGAGGTGCTGTTCCGCGAGAGTCATGTATTCGGACAGCTAGAGGGATGGATGTGGCCTTCCAGTAGATGCGGGTGGCAGGAGGGGGTGGAATCCGTGTGACGTGAGTGTATGTGTGGTTCCGGTCGGTGCCGGGCCCGTGATGTGTTGGAGCGTGTGTGGAAGGTGTGTGTGGAACGGAGCTGACGAGCGTGTGGGGCGGTGCAGATATGGCAATTCGCGGATCAGGGACGGACGGGTTTCTT
>OY987243.1:29240724-29553132 GCA_963920765.1 Ulota crispa | reverse complement strand
GCGTTCGGTGGGGCGATGGATCTGTTCAGCGGCGGGTTCAAGGCGACGGGGACGAGTGGCGCGGGCAGCGGCGCAGCGGGATCCGGTGCGGGCGCGGGCACGTTCCCGGGGAGCCAGGGTGCGAAGGCGGGTTCCGTGCCAGCTCAGGGTCAGTCCAAGCCGGGTGGTGGCGGTGGCGGTGGGGTGAAGCAGCTCGAGGAGTCGATGTTCAGCGGTCCGGCGGTTGCATCCGTGCAAATGGCAGCGCAAGGGGGTGGGAGAGGTCCCGGTGGCGGTGGCGGAATCCCTCAGGGTGGAGGTCCGGCTGGCAGCGGAGCGATGGGCATGGGGCCAGGGTCCTTGGTGAGGCCACAGGGCGGTCCGGCGACGGGGGCGGCGTGGCCGCAAATGTCCGGCAACGACGTGGAGAGGTACAGCCGAGTGTTCGCGAAGGTGGACACGGACAAGGACGGGAAGATCACGGGGGAGCAAGCGCGGGAGCTGTTTCTGAGTTGGCAACTTCCGAGAGGTATGGCGGGTGGGTTTGGCGTGGGAGGGTGAGGGGGCGAGGCTGGTGTCGGGATGGACGGACGTGGATGGCTGATCGCGTTTGACGGGGCTCGGGGAGTTCTGATGGGCAGTGGGGTGCGTGGTTGTTGCAGGGGTGTTGAAGCAAGTTTGGGATCTTTCGGATCAAGACCACGACAGCATGCTGTCGCTGCGCGAGTTCTGCACGGCGCTGTACTTCATGGAGCGATTCAGGGAAGGACGGGCGCTGCCAGGCGCACTGCCTGCGGGCATCCACCCGGGCAGCTTGCAGGGAGCGGCGGGGCAGGGGCCGGGCGGGCAGAGCGGTCCCGTTTGGCGACATGTGACAGGTGTGGCAGTCGGTGAAGGCTTTGGTGGAGGTGGCGTCGGGGGTTGGGGTCGGTCGGGTGGAAGGTATGGAGTGGCTGGCTGACGGTGTGAGTTGCAATGGCGAGCAGGTGGTCCGCGGGCGGCGGCAGGTGGGACGGCGACGGTTCCGGCTGCAGCGGTGGCAGCCGCGCAGTTTCAGCCGCTGCAGATGCCGGAGAGAGGCGTGCCAGCACCGGGGCAGACGGGTGGCGGAGCAGCGGCGGAGGAGGGTTACAAATCGAAAGTTCCAGCGTTGGAGGATGAGCTGGTGGATCAGCTGAGCCGGGACGAGCAGGAGATGCTGAAGACGAAGCACAAAGCTGCGGAGGAAGCGGACAAGAAGGTAGGGAGGGAGGGAGGGGAGGGACCGGGGGTGGTAGGGGCGTGAGAGGGGTTTGGGCGTGGGAATGGGAGAGAGTTGATGGGCGTGGGAATGGGAGAGAGTTGATGGGCGCGGGCATGATGTCCGGTGGGAGGAGTTGGGAGTAGTGATTGGGGCTGTTTGGCGAGGATGTGCGGTGGGCATTGCGCGTGTGAGATTGCTTAGAGTTGGTTCTCTGCTGTGCGTGCGTTGAGATGCAGCGAGATGGTGGCGTGGGTCGGTGAGCGATTGTGAGTCGGGGCGGGGGAGGGGGGATTCGTTGGCCGCCTGGTGTGGGACTGGATGGTATGTTTCCTGCATTGCAGGAGGCTAGGTGGGCGAAGATTGTGGTGGTATGTGAGAGCGGGCGGTCTGGGGTGACACGTGTTGCTGTGGCGTGGTGGTTGAGCGCGGCGGTGGCCTTAGTCTGAAAGCGGGTGGCGTTGGTTTTGTGGTGTGGGGCCAGGTGTACGAGCTGGACAGGGAGATCCAGGATTACAAGGAGAAGATCGAGCTGTACCGAGCGAAGCTGCAAGAAATCGTGAGTGGTCGTTGTGGGGCCGATTTGCTGGATCTGTCGATGTTTCTCTGGAACGGATGGTGCGCGCACGGGATCGGGCATTTAGTGCAATGAGCCGGTTGGAGGAGAGACGGGGAGTTGTGTTTGTGACAGTGGGAGAGAGCCGTCGAATGGCGCTAGGCAGAGGCGGGTGCGGTGGAACGGGAGGCGGCGGCGGCCATGGGCGGGCTGCGACTTTGGCACGTGCTGTGGGAGGTTGTGAGTGAGGTGGATGGTTTGTGGTGTCGGGGACTGAGTGGTGCGATGGGGCGGGTTGGGGGTGGTGGCAGATTCTGTTCAAGAGCCGGTGCGACAACCAGCTGGACGAGGTGAAGGAGAGGGTGGGGTCGGAAAGGAGAGAGGTTAGTGCACGGAGCGACTTGTTTGCTTGGGTGTGGATGTAGTGGTGCACACGGGTGGACGGCTGCGGGGTAAGCGCAGGGGTGGTGGGAATGTGCGGAGAGGGTATCTGAGACGGGTTTGGCGGGGTGGTTGGTTTTTGACGCAGACTGACGCGCTGGGGAAGAAGTACGACCAGCGGTTCAAGGCAGCGGGTGAAGTGAGCTCACGGCTGCAAGCGGAGGAGGCAGCATTCCGAGACATTCAGGTGGGCGGGTTTGTGTTTGCGGTTGCCATGTTCCCGTTGCAAGAGTATGCGCGGCCCTTGTGTGTCTTGCTCGTTTTCTCTGGGGCGGTGTTCAGCTCCTCGGGAATGACCGCTTGTCGGAGGACGTGTTCTGGGGACACGCCGTGTGGTTGAATTTGGAGGAGAGTGGGCGGGACTTTCAAAGCCAAAGATATGGGATGCTTGCGGGGCGGGTGTGACGTTTTTTGTCAGTGGCTCCTCTGGCGTGGTGCGGTAGACGTGAGAAGAGCAAAAGGGTGGGTAGAAGGGAATGGGGATGGTCGTGTGAAGTGAGGCGTAGGTAACGGCGGAGAGTGGCGGTGATGGATGTGATGTGGGTGGAACGAGAATGTTGGGAGGTGTTGACACGTTGTTTGTGGTTGTTGCAGGAGAAGAAGATGGAGCTGTATACGGCTATCGCGAAGCTGGACAAGGGCGGCGATGGCGACGAATCCGTTGAGGTAGGTTTTGCAGCGTCGAGAGGTTCCTTTTTTCGCAGTGTATTCTGGTTGCCGGACCGGGTACTTGGAGTCGACCGACAGCGGGGACCTTGCGTTGTACGCTGGGGTCCGGACGTGACTGAGCATGCGGAGATGGGGTGGGTTTGTGTGTGCGGAGTGCATGGGCACGGGAAAGTGTAGTGGACGGTTGGATCCGTGGTCCTGACGCAGCTGTGGTGTGGGAATTGTCAGAAGCGGGCGAATCATCTATCGGCGAACCTGGACGATTTGAAGAAGAGTCTGTACGAACGAGGCAGGGCTCTGGGAGTGAGACCGAAGTCCGCAGTTCCCATCGAGGTGTCGACCGGTACGTGTTTTCCTTGTGCCGGGTGTTGTGAGGCAGGCAGGCAGTTATGGTGGGTGTGTCGCCGGCACAGATGTCAGCGCCGTCATTTGTGGCTACGGTGTGGGCTGGCGTGGGTGCCTGTCTGGATCCGTTGGAGTAGCGGAGGGAGCGGGCAGTGGGCGTTTGATGCGAGGTGTTCGGGCATGATAAAGGGAGTGGGGTGCGGGGTTGGTGTTGTCAGGTTTCGAAGGAGTCCCCGACAACGCGATGGAATGGGTGGAAGACTGGGACAGATTCGACGACGAAGGTGCGTGGAGTGGGGAACATGGTAGTCATGGGCGGGTTGCGCGGCGTCCCCCGTGCTGTGAATGTTAGAGGGTCGCTTTCGCCGCAGTCGTGAAGGGGAGCGGATCATAGTGTTGGCTGAGGATTGAAAGGAGCCTGGGCGACGGAGGGAGGCTTGGTGGCGCTGCAATGGGCACGACGGAGACTGTGGGCGTGGGTAGATTTGCGGTGGTGGTGGATGGTAGACGGACATTTGGGCAGTGGAGTGTGGAATGTGCGGCACTGATGGGTGGTGGATTTGGGCGGGTGCAGGATTCACGAACGTGCGCGACATCATGGATGATTTGGGCGACGAGGTTCCGTCTTCGACGAAGGGCGGACAATCGGCGGCGTGGGGCAATGGGGAGAGCCTTTTCGACGACGGGTTCGACTTCGCGTCGGATCCGACGCTTCCGGGGGATCCTTTCAAAGCGGGGCCTGACGAGGAGCCTTTCTCGGCGTCCGACAGGGGTCGCGCGGGGTTCGGAGGCGCATGGGACAGTGAGGACGCGAAGAGAAGCTTGGAGGGCGGCGGCGAGCGCGACGTGTCGCCATCCGATTCGCGGCACAAGGACTACGCGTTCAACGCGAGTCTTCCGAGCGCGAGGTGAGTGGGAGGACGGGATGTTCTGGCAGCGAAAGTGCGAGGTCGGGAGCGGGTTTCCCGGAGAGGGGCATGTGACCGAGATCGGGAGTGATGATGCAGGTACTCGGGCGGATTCGACTCGGAGGCAGAGGGCGGCGGGGACGCGTTCCGCGGCGAAGCGGCGTTCGATTCTGGGAACGAAAGGTGCGGTGATGTTAGTTGTCCGTGGTCGCGGGTGTGGGTGTAGCGTGGCGTGCGCGGGATTGACGACGAGCGCGTGGGAGCTGGGTGGGCTGTTGGGTAGCGATGTGAAAGTGGTGTGTTGTGTCCTGAGTTGCTTGATCCGGTCGTGGGGAAGGTTGTGGGAGTTGACGAGTGTGTGATGGTGGTGAGCGCAGCTTTGGGCGAGGAAGGAGCGGCTTCGATTCGAGAGACCCGTTCGGGGAGAGTGCGTCTGCGTGGGGGTTCCAGGACGAGGATGCGAACGCGGATTTTCGCGGTTCTTGGGGGCAGGGCGGCAGCGGCGGTCTGAGCACTCAGGTACGGTAGTGTTGGCCGATGTGGAAGTGGGCGTTCTTTCCGGTGCTGTTGCCGGAGACGGTCACAACTGTATGTGTACGGGAGGAAGGGTGTGGCGGGCGGAGGTTGTGTGGGCGCGTGTGAGTATGTGTAAGTGCGGTCTCTTAATTCGTGGTCCGGCAATTAGCACGCAGCGGGTTGCACCAATAGTCGGATGTGCGCCGTTGGTGTTTCCGGGCGAGTATGGATCTGGACCGGGGGCCCGTGCATGGGAAGCGGTGTGGAACGGGAGGGTGTTTTGAGTTGCACGAGCGTTTGTAATGGCGGGATGAGTGACTGTGCGGCGTTGGCTGGCAGACGTCGATGGAGCTGGCGAGCGCGCGAGGGCAGACGCGGTTCGGAAGAGAACGAGGGTCGATGGCGGAGTCCGTGGACATGGACGCGCTGAGAGTGTCGAGCCCGAGGGGAGCGCTGTTCGACGGGTCGATTCGGATATCCAGTCCCGGGGGGTTCGACAGCTCGAGGAGGGAGTCGAGCCCGGGGGCGAGAGGGTTCGGCGGGCTGGGGAGCCCGGGGTGGAACTTCGACAAGAACGGGAACGGGCACGACGACTACAGGAGCGCGTTCGGGGCGTTGGACTCGCCGAAGTCGAACGCGTTCGGGTCTCCGAGGCACACGTTCGGGTCGCCGAGGGAGTCGAAGAATGCGTCGTCGTCGTTCTTCGGCAACTCGAGCTACGACGCGGCACCGTCGCTGTTCGGCGGCAGTCCGGGAGGATCGAGGAGGGACGAGCCGTCGCGAGACGGGGGCAGCTTCCTGCGGTTCGATTCGTTCGGTCCGGGAAGCGGGGCGAGTGCGGGCAGAGGCCTAGGTGGGGCTCCTTTCGCAAGGCCTTGCTCCGTTGTGTTCCGTGGTGGTGGCAACGTGCTCGGAGAGGGAAAGCGGTGGAGTGGGCTGGATAGTTCGCTGGACGTGATGCGAGAAACGTGGGAGACCTTTGGATTTGTGAGTGGAGAGGTGATGTAGCGGAAGGGTGGGATCTGAGGCAGCGGTGGTGGTTTGGTTGTGTGGACGCAGGTGGGAGCGAGGAGGTGAACGGGGCGGGGCACGGCGGGGAGAGGTCGCTGCAGAGGTTCGACTCGTCGAACAGCATGAGGCCGGAGAGGGAGCGGCGGCGGGGGTTCGGGTCGGACGACGACTCGGACCCGTTCGGGCCGTTCGGCGGCTCGGGACCGTTCGGGGGCGGAGCGCAGACGGCGAAGCAGAGCAACGTTTGGAGCGCATTCTAGAGAGGTACCGTTGCGGTGCCTCGCATGGGACGACGCGTCGGCGCTGGGAGTCCGGATGTCGAGGGGCAGGCAGGCAGGGACCGTCGCTGGACGAGCTCAGGGGTGCCTCGTTTGGGAGACGCGTGGGGCGGCGTCCGCATGGCGCATGCTTCCCGCCATGGCCGTCATGGAGCCCGCGAAGATTGGGCAGGTCAGCTTGCAGGAGGAGCGTGTTGTGATCACGGGTGGGTATGTGGGGTGCCTCCGGAAATGCACGTAGATTCGGAGGCTTGTAGCAGTTGCAGTTTCAGTAGCAGTAGAGTAGTTACGGAGCCGGACGTGGGCCCGACGATTCTGATTTGTTCGAGCGATTGCAGTAATAACGGTGGGGGTGCTGATGTGAATTTGGGGAGGAGCCACTCCACACGGCGCGGAGGTCTGGTTAGTGGACGCTGCTGCTGGTGCTCCGATTGTACTACTATACCTTGTTAGGCGTCACCATATTTTTTTGTCTAACCTGAATCTGAGCATGTTTGATTTTCCTTCTGTGAGGAAGTTTTTATACTGCAGAAATTTTATATGATAAGGTTTGGTTCTGGTCGTTTGTTTTAGTGACAAGCAAAATGGTAATTATTGTCTTGAACTTGGACTTTGGAGCTCTTTTGATCCACGTCATTAAATCACATGAAGTAATATCCATTCTGCAGATTATTGACTTGCTGTGTTGAAGCATAATTTTTTTATAATAAATCATGCGTACTGACAAAGAAATGAAGATTCTTGTCACATCATTACATTGTTAGTCTTTTGCAGCCGGTTTTTTAATTTTCACCTTATTATTTTATTATTACTTAGCCTTGGAAGGTCACTCAATGTGTTCTTTGGAAACCGCATGCAACCAAAAAATTTGACCCTCACCTTATATATTGTGAAAATTTATTTAACCCGTAAAGGACCAAGGACCCTTTTAGGGGGACAATTGGGATTTCGGGCATGCACCTATGGCTAAACTACTTTGCGTGATTTTTTGAAACTTTTATTGAAGGTGAGGAATTCAAAGATCTATGTGGGAATGTAAGTTGTTCTTCATTCTGTCATTCTGACATTTATTGAAGAAGCTAAAAATGAATTTATGGAAAATAGAGGTTTGCGGGCAGCCTAAAAACTTCTTTAAAAATCACGTTTTTTTCAAATAAAAATCTGAAACAGGTTCTTTAGACTTATATAGATGTGGGGAGCTTTGATTTATTCAATTTCGATAGATGAGATGAAAGTTGAGGAGTTTTTGTTTGCAGGTAGGTGTGATTTTGAGAGAAACCACACCTACCCGCAAACTCAAACTTCTCATAACTTTCATCTCATCTATCAAAATTGAATGATTCAAAGCTCCCCACGTCTATATAAGTCTAAAGAACCTGTTTCAGATTTTTATTTGAAAAAAATGCAATTTTTAAAAAGGTTTTCGGGCTGCCCAAAGTCCCCTATTTTTCATTAATTCATTTTTAGCTTCTTCAATAAATGTCAAAATGAAGAACAACTTACATTCCCACGTAGAGCTTTGAATTCCTCACCTTCAATAAAAGTTTCAAAAAATCACGCAAAGTAGTTTAGCCATAGGTACATGCCGGAAATCCCATTTGTCTCCCAAGGGGACAATGGTCCTTTAGGGGTTAAATACTCCCTCTATCCTAGTACAAAGCTCCAAATTTGGCATAGTTCTTTTCCCACTATAATGCTCCTCTTTGTGAATTTCAATTGTTGAGAAAGCATTTGTCATGTCCAATGATCTTATGGGGGCAAGTTAAGCAATTAAAGACCATTCCTCTCTTCTCAAGCTTGGCCTTGCCCATATGAGGTACCATTGTTGCTACTAATTTTTAACCCCTAAATGCCCAAGGCACCCAATTTGGGCGTATACACAACTTCGACGATGAATAAAACTTTACCAAATCATTATTTTTAGGGAAAATATCAAAAATGACCTTGACAATTGGCCGTATTTCAAAAGTAATCCTCACAAATCCAAATTATCGAAAATAGACCTTTGTCATCATCAGCCTTTAAATTTTGTTTTTTCCTTGATCTTGCGACATGCACCCAATAGTGCCAAGAGGTAAGAAAAAATTGGATAGAGATGGGTAGAACCAACAAAAAGCACACATTCATCCATATAATGTACTAATATTAGTATCTTTCATCCATATTATGGCAAATTTGGTGCACACTTGGGCATGCACATGGTGAATTCATCCAATTTCTCAACAAAATTTCTAGTGTTATGGTTGCTAGCTAGCTAGACACAAATTCAGGTAAGATTTTGGCAAAAAGTTGCCAAGAATTTAAATGTTGCTCATCATATATCAAAAGTAGGCCTTGCAACTAGGGTGACCACAATTTTGTGCATGTTTATTTATGGGAATTAATATATGCACACGGGGGGTACATTTTAGATATAAACCATCAAAAAGTTGAATTTGGGAAATTTGAATTCTATTTTGGATTTAGATATCTATATTTAGACTTGAAGCAGAACAAAGGTTACAATTGAACAATGCCCAATGGATAAGTTTAGCATTTTCTTACAAGCAAAGGTAAAAGCAATGATTTGCCCCCTAGCAAAGCTTTCCCATTGGGCATTGTTCAATTGTAACCTTTGTTCTGCTTCAAGTCTAAATATAGATATCTAAATCCAAAATAGAATTCAAATTTCCCAAATTCAACTTTTTGATGGTTTATATCTAAAATGTACCCCCCGTGTGCATATATTAATTCCCATAAATAAACATGCACAAAATTGTGGTCACTCTAGTTGCAAGGCCTACTTTTGATATATGATGAGCAACATTTAAATTCTTGGCAACTTTTTGCCAAAATCTTACCTGAATTTGTGTCTAGCTAGCTAGCAACCATAATACTAGAAATTTTGTTGAGAAATTGGATGAATTCACCATGTGCATGCCCAAGTGTGCACCAAATTTGCCATAATATGGATGAAAGATACTAATATTAGTACATTATATGGATGAATGTGTGCTTTTTGTTGGTTCTACCCATCTCTATCCAATTTTTTCTTACCTCTTGGCACTATTGGGTGCATGTCGCAAGATCAAGGAAAAAACAAAATTTAAAGGCTGATGATGACAGAGGCCTATTTTTGATATTTTGGATTTGTGAGGATTACTTTCAAAATATGGCCAATTGTCAAGGTTATTTTCAATATTTTCCCTTATTTTTAATATTTTCTTTTGAACACAAGTTTGTTTTGAAGTTTATTTTCATTATCAAAAATCTAATCTGAAAAATGAATATTGATTATTTTTCTACTCAAGATTTTGTACAAGGGTGTCCATTGCAATCTTGAGTTTTCTAGTGTTGCAAGATCTTGAAAATGAGCCTCAAATACGCTAGAGCTTGGAGAAAAATCCGCATTAGAAATCCATTTAAAAAAAATAGAGGAGTGGATTTTGAAAGCTGTAAATTGACTAAAGTTAAACATGGAATGACCTTAAACCTCATATTTTTTTGATGACCAACTTTTTAGATTTGACATGTGAAATGAGGATTAGAAAACTTCAAGTCACTTTTGCAGTTTTAACACCCTCATATTCAAATGTTACAATCTTTCAAACTATAAGTGATGTTGTGTTTTCTTTTTCCATGTAATCCCTAACATGTCAAGTTTAAATTTGTGCGGTTATAGTTTAAAAAAATTTGATAAGATTTATGAAAATGTTGGTTGATTGTTCACTTTCCAGAAAATGCCAAGAAGTTTAGAAAGGCCTTGGGCATTTAGGGGTTAACCCCTAAACATCTAGAAGGAAGTTTTTTGTCCTTTACATCTAGAAAAACATTTTGTATGGTAGAAGAAAGCAGATTTTGTTTGATTTTTTCCTAGAAGTGATCATAAACACATACTCCATCATGGAAGGCAAAAAATAACTTCATTAAATACACTCATATTTTTAGACAATTCAAATTGTGAGAAGATCCATATTGCCCTTCCTATAATTTTTGTGAGGTCAACCTATATTGTTCACTTTTGCAGCTAGCCAGGCACTTGTTACACCAATCATAGTTTTGAAATCCTTGAAAACATTGTAGAAGTCATTGTATCAAGCTGGCCACGAGGATGAGCTTGACTTTTAAGGGTTAAAGCATCAATAATGAGGAGCTAGCAACACGTACAAATATGATACTTTTTGCATGGAATTTGGGTGCCCAAACGGCAACATCAAAGCTGGAGATTTTGCACACATTTGGTGGATGGTATACTGATTCTAGAATGCAAGTGTCATTAGTACAAAGACTAAAATAATGAGGAGCCGGAAGCCTTCACAAACTATGCACAAATATGGTACTTTTTGCATGGAATTCGGATGTCTAAAGGGCAACATAAAAACTTGAGATTTTGCAAATATCTGGTAGGCAATATATTGATTTTAGAATACATTTGTCACTAGCACAATGACTAAAAATTCAATTAATTCCTCATGGAGAAGTTTTTTGGAGCTTTATAATGGGACAAAGGGAGTAGTTTGAAAAAATTGTAGCGTGTTTTTCTATATTGAAAGTTTACATTGTATGTTAGCAAAATAGTTAATTAATTAATTATTTACTTACAAAATTATGGAAGAACATAAATACATTATATGGTTATTTTTTTGACCCCTTATAGTATATGGTAAGAATAATTTAAAAATATTATAAAACTGCCAATAAATGATGGCTTGGTTATAGTTTTTGTATACCAAAGTTGGATACAATTGTCATTCAAACGCAATTATAATAAGTGTTTGAAGTGGAAATTCAACCATTTTAATGCAATCTTCAATTGTGCATATGGATATCTTGCTGAATTGAGTTTAATCCAAATTTATTTCACATTTAAGATATAATTATTTTTTGAGAATATTTGAAAATTTGGAGCTAAATCAAAATTTATTAATAAATAAATAGGTGAAAATTTGACTTTATTGCACGTGATTTCAAGAGAATACATTGAATGACCTCCAAATACTTGGCTCATATTTGTTTTGCTTTCAACACTGCTCAATCCATAAATGTATCATTGGATTGAGGTCTAGGAATTATAGAGGCCATGAAACAACCATGAGTTTTGTAATGCATGTTTCTTGGTGTTAGCATGGCCATCTACAATCCTAGTACTACAAAGTTGACAAGCCATCTTCATTGTTGTATTTGAAATCCAAATGAAATTCGTTTATCAATGAGATTGTTAACATGTTTTTGTATTTTTTCATGATGTTTTTGGGGTTTGGACCCAAAACCTCTTTGCTCCTAAACCAACTTACACACACACCAAGCACACACACTAAGGTGTTAGATGTGATAGAAGGTTATATTCTTTTGTATGTGTAGAGATAGAAAAAATCAAAAATTGGATGCAAAAGGGTAACAATAAAGTGATGTTAGAAGAATCTTTGTTTCTTTGTTAATGCATGATTTGTTAACAAAATTTTATGATCGAATAAACTAGCCAATTATCTATACAATGTTTGTTATTTTCATAATTTGAGAAAGTGGATCATAAAATAAAGAGCTTTAGAGTCAAAAGTTCAAGACATTGTTACCTTTTTGCTTGTCACTACCTACAAGTTGACTTTTTTGTGCTAAGAACTACGAGTTGGTTTCTCACTTTGGTTATAGGTCTATATGATATTGCAAGTTGCCCAACTTTATTGTATACAATTACTCTAGATGTTTCCTGCAGGAAATGTTGGTTCAATTTCTTTTGATTGCAAAGAAATCCAAAAAATTAGATTGTTTTCTTTACTAGTTTCTATGTTAAATTTTGCTGTGATCACTTGTTGATTTGTTTTTCATTTGCTGGAGTAAGCTTGTGGATAAATTTTTGCATTTTTCTGGTTTTTCAATAAATCTAAATTTGTGGACCTTGAATGAGGGGCCAAACTATTTTGATCTCAATGTTACTGTTTCTGTAGCTCAAGTCTAGGGCAAGGTTTAAATTTCTAGCAAATGCGTGCAGCTCTGTCCCCTTGACACTGGAGGAAATTTGGAGGGAAGCAAAACCTATGGAGAAAATCTGTCAAAATTTGCCAGAAATTTAAACCTTGGGATTAGGGTAAGCTGTGTTGATTTAAATGTTTGCACCTCGTTTTGATTCTAATCCTTGCATAGACCATTTGGATGATAAGTGCTCCAAGCTTCTCAAAATGTTCTTTGTCAACATTCAAACTCATTTGTTAAGGAATGGCTTGAAGTCACTATTCAAATTAAATTAGTGGGCTCTTTTTTAGCAGAAACTCACTCTACGTCCTACGTCTAATGATCCCAAATATGATTTTCACTTTTAGCTCAAATGGCTAAAATCACTTTGAAAAGCTTAAATTTTCAAATTTAACAGTGTGAATCTCACAAGTATTTCAACTACATAATTTTTTTGGTAGCAATCTTGCAAAATTTAGCTAGTTTAAAGATCGCAACCTACATCTTATCTTTGAAGTCCTATTGCAATGTTGGATCCCATTTTTGTTGGATTATTAAGGACAAAAATGGGTAATAAAAATAATCATGAATATTTTATGCAAAAATATTTGTAGTAATTGAGCTAAAAGATGGGTCTAGCAAAATTGTTGATCCAAATCTTAAGTAGAGTTTCACCTTCTTTGGCAGCAAAACTTCCAAATGGTGTTACCATGTAAGTAATTATGTTGTGGAACTTTGGACAAAGTGTAAAGCACCAAGTTCCAACTTGAACTCTTCACCACTTGAACTCTCAAATTTTAAGTGGGACTTGGAACGTGGACAGACTATGAACTGCCCATTATACTTCACTTGATGATTGGTGAATTGACCATTTGTGGGACACATTTGAAGTGCAAGGGTGGGAACCAGAAATTTGAAAGCTTTTTAAAAGTTGATGAAACACTTGATACATCAATGATTGCGTGTAAGGATGTAGATCTTCATGTAATATTTATTTCTTAAGGAACTTGTGCACATATTTTGAGCAATAAGTGAACTCTTTGAAGGGTCCAATTTTTATTGTATATCAATATATTGAGAAAACATTATTTTATGATTTTGCACACTTCATTTTATAATTATTTGTATGGTGAATCATATGCTCACAAATATCCACACATTTGAATTCACATAAGTGTATCAATGAATTACAAGCATAATGTGCTTCAATTACAATTTATAATACCTTTTCAATGCATCATGCTGTTACAAGTAAGATTGCATGGTATTTTCTTTTTTGAAATTATTTAATTTCTTATTGCAAAAATCAACTTGACTAGTCAAGTCATTATTGTCATTGGAAGCTCTTTTTAACTTCATTGGGAGGTTTCAAACCTTGGGAAAACAAATATATTTCTAGGCATTTTTGCAAGAGAAAAGTTTTTGTTTGACAAAATTGCCAATGACCACAAAGTTTTTAGCACCTAGTAATTTGCAAACAAGTGTGAGCATGGGCAATCTAATGTGAGGAAACATAAAAACTAACAAGAAACCAACTTTGAAACTTCATGAACAATTTCATGACTTGAACTACATAAGATTTAGAAAGTTGTTGCATGACTTGTACTGTACATTTGATTTACATTGGACCTTATTCACCAAGGTTTAGGGCCATGAACCTCATCTTTTGAGTATCTATAGATTGTGGCTTGCCTCATGTGAACACATACCTTTAGAACACTTTATATATGAGCATTTAGATACTTTTATAAGTTGTTTTTTATGAAAGTTTTCTCTTATTCGTTTTTTGTTGAGAAGATATAAAAGTCCTTAAAACTATGAGGACATGAAGAGGCAAGATTTTGAGGGATATTAGTATTGAGGGTTTAAACAATGAACTAAAATACAAGGATAGCAATCTATTGAGAAGAATTTTTATTTAATAAATGATGGTGCTACAACATATTCACACATTGTAAACTCCAATATAGCACATTTTGTATAACATCTACCAAAATATTTTTGTTCATAGCACTTACTTTCCAAAAATAGAGCGTACATTTTTAGTTTTGAAAATTGCCATTGCAAGTTCAAAACAAAACTAAATAACAAATTGCAAAGTGCATTGAAAAGACAATTAAGTACATTTTACCTATGTACAAAGCATTCAAAAATTCCTATGAAACTACATATATATATGTATATATATATGTATATATATATGTATATATATATGTATATATATATATATATATATATATATATATATATATATATATATACATACATATATACATATATATACCTATTGTACCAACAAGTTGATCATTGTGCCCCCTATCCCCATGCTCCCCTGTTCCTAGGCCCTCTATCTCTGTGCTCCTATCCTTGTGCTGCGCTATTCTTATGCCTCCCTATTTCCATGCGCCTTATCTCCATGCACTTAAACTTACTTTATTCCATTTATAACTTTAGCTGAACTTGTACTCTACTCCACTTTTAAGTAGAACTAAGGATGAACTTTGCGGAATTGTCTTCCTCACCTACAAAACCATTGAGTTTGACTATTGGATATTCAATTATTATATACAAGTTTACGCACCCATGTCTTGTTGTACCAACGAATTTAACAAAAATATCCTTGCAATAAACAAATTGTTGTAATAGCAATATTTTTTTGTGCCTTCTATCCCCGTGCCCTCTTTTTGCCGAGAAAAAGGTGTGGTACAATTGCTAGTGACGGTGCAACTGCCATAGACATGTTGTTAACATCTAGTAAAGAGTTGTAGGTGATTTTAGTTTATACTGTTTGTAACTTTGGTTAAACTTGTACTCTACTCTATTTTTTAGGTGGAACCTAGATGGATTTTGTAGAATCATCCTCCCCACCTACGAAACCGTTGAGTTCAACCACCACCACTGCACAATACTATATTTCCTATCCCTATGCCCTCCTGTCCCCGTGCCCTCTTATCCCCATGCCCTTCAATTTTTACTTTATTCCATTTATAACTTTAGTTAAACTTGAACTCTACTTTATTTTTAAGTGGAACCAAAGATGGACTTTGCGGGATTGTCTTCTTCACCCATGGAATTCTCAAGTGCAACCACCACCACCGCTTGATATTCAATTATTATATAGACTAGTTTACTCACCTGTTGTACCAACATGTTGATCATTGTGCCTCCTCTTTTCGTGTCCCCTATCCCTGTGCCCCCCTATCCTTGTGCCCCCTATCTCCATGTCCCTTAAATTTACTTTATTCCGTTTACAACATTAGTTGAACTTGTACTCTACTCTATTTTTAAGTGGAACTAAAGATGAACTTTGCGGAATTGTCCTCCTCACCAATGGAACCATCAAGTGTGATTGCTTGATATTCATTTATTACTAGTTTACATACCCATTGTGCCAATGAAGGCTTTAAATAGAAATTGTAAAAGGTGCAACAATAGAAAATGTAAAAGGTGCAACTTGTCAAATAAAGAAAATGTAAAAGGCACAATTTACATTCATGGAATGCAACTCATAGTTGAACTCAAACTCTTTACTTTTCATCCAAAATGGGGTCTTGGGATTCTCTTATAGATATAAAGATATAGATATAGAATGTATAAAACATTTTTTTGATAAGCTATTTACCATTTAAAGCTATTACCATTTATTTCTATTACAACCTTCATGTAG
This sequence comes from Ulota crispa, assembly GCA_963920765.1. Lineage (NCBI taxonomy): Eukaryota > Viridiplantae > Streptophyta > Bryopsida > Orthotrichales > Orthotrichaceae > Ulota > Ulota crispa. Next base: position 29,537,594 of record OY987243.1, on the reverse strand, counting down.
CAAAGCATGCTAGCAAGAAGAACTAGGCAATTATCTTAGAAAAGACTTTTTCTCATGTCTATAAATAATTTTGATAAATTCTTATGTGTTTTGTAATAGCACTTCATTTTTAATAGTGTCTTTTACAATCTTCTATAGACTATAGGTTTACAATGGAGTTCAAGCCATGAAAATATGCAAGCTATTAATATTATTTCAAGCCATGAGCTTGCTTCCAATTACTTAATTCTTTGTTAAAGTATAGTAGAGCGCCATCTTTCATTTGTACTAGTGTAACCCTATGTAGTTGGTCCAATTTTCACCCCCTCCATGCCTATCATGCCATCTCATGCCACCTATGGTTAAACTTTTACTTTACTTTAGTTACTTATACTCTAATTTATTTTTAAGTTGACATCCAAATTTTACTTCAGTTAAACTTGTACTCTACTTTATTTTTACACAAAATTGTCTATGGCCAATCAATAATTTTCTGTTTTTTTAATCTATAAAAAACTTTGGAATTCAATAACTTTCCCATTGTACACTCAAATACCATGAAACCAAGCCTATGCATCCCTCCTTCTTGAGAGCTTTTCAATAGTACCAAGCATGCAACAGAGACACATGATCCAAGACATCTCAAATTCTCAACGTGACAAACAAACAACCAAACAACCAAACATCCAAACAAACAACCTAATTTATGGTATAGATAAGTGTCTCACGATGATTGTGGAGAAAGTAGAAGATACTAAATTGGCTTTTAAAAATTATGTCAAAGTGTTTACCTCTCATTCTATCAAGCAAAAGTATAACAAAGGACATCATCAAAATTGGTAAATGCACTCCAAATCATTATTGATGAACAATCAAATTAAAAAGATAGTGCTATACAATAAATAAATAAAAACCAATAGTATTGCTTTTGTTATACTTTCATTTGCTTTAGTTTTTTTTTATTAATAAATATTTGTCCACCCGTATCACATTCTTCCAATCAAATACTATTTAATGCCAATGTTCTATAATAAATGCCAAATTTGCTACTTTGTAGTTTTGACTAAAATTTGATTTTTGTGTGACAATTTCATTAAAAAATCCAATACTTTTCAACATGGTATAAGAAACCATTACATGCATTTTTTTCTAATTGCAACAAATAGTAAACATCAATTTTGAAAAAAATAACAAGCCAAGTTTTGACTTGTCATGCATATTGAACTTCAAAAGTTTGCTACATAATATCAACAACTGCAATATTACATGATTTTTTAGATTTTTCAAAAACATTAAAACAATATGTTTGTCATTCTCAAATTTGCTATAATATGATGAGTTGATATACCACTACTACACATTTTAAAAATTACTATTACTTGATCTCACTGAACATTCTAATCTTCATAGCTCTAAAAATCTTAAACCACCATTACATTTGCTGACTACAATCAACATGAATTAACAAATAGGGACACAAGAACAGAGAATATTACATATAAGGGCATTGTCTCAAAATTATTACAAATAGGGACATAGTTTCAAAATATAGTTTGTAAATTCCAATAAAATTTTGGTTTGGACATTGACTTATTTAGATACTTCACATTAACCCGTGAACGTCACAAAAGCCCTTTGCGGCCATACGTATGGCTATATGTTTAGACGTATTTGAGTTGCTCTGAGGGCTTTCCAAATTTCTTTATGCACCCACCATCATACAACTCTTCAATACGTATAATGTCCCTCAGTATGTTTACAATCAAAATTTCAAACTGAAATTGCCACTAAAAGGAACTAACACTTTAAAGTGCCATATCTTCTACCTCACATGTCCAAATTAAGTAAAACTGCCATTGAAGTGTAGAAAACCAAATTCCCTCTACTTATTAAGTGACATCTGGATGTGAAAAAAGCCACTTGGTTGTGAATTTTAAAATGCATTGACAAGAGTCCTAAATTATGTATGCTGCTCATTCCTTGTGAAGGTAACGTGAATGCTCCCTGTGCCAACACATTTTAGAATTTTTTCAATCAAAGCTTCATATAAAGAGCTTCAAGAACCTCTTAATGCAAAACATGTTTGAGACAAACAATGTGGTAGCTTGTGAGTGTGTTGTGTATGTGCTTTGTGGAGGTGTTTTGGTGAAATTTCAAAATTTGTGCAAGTTTGTATGTATGAAAGTGAAGGTGTTTTTGATTGTGAGAAGCAACATTAGTGGTGGTGTGAAGTCTTTAGAGTTATGAGGACTAGAATATTGAGTCAAAGTGAAAGATGGATGATTGTTGGAATGCATACTAGTGGTATGTCAACCCATTGCATTGCAGCTCAATTAGGAAGGACACAATCAACAATCTTTATTGTTTAGAAGAATTTTAGGTATTGTGGAACATTGCAATCATTGAAGTCAAGCAGTAAGCCGCAAAAGCTCAATACGCATGACAAGAGGTATCTTGGTCATATTCTTTCTCAAAATCAACATTTGCCACTTGCTGCAATTAGAAGAGGATTGCATGTGCTAGTTTCTTACACCACGTTGAGGATGGCAATGAAGAGTCTTAGATTTTCTAACCAAATTGGTGCAAGGAAGCTATTTCTTAGTCAGAAGCACAAGGCAACTAGGTTGGCATTTGCTACAAAACATCAACGTTGGATAGCATCAGATTGGAAGAACGTCATATGGACACACGAATCTTCATTTGAGATTGGAAAAAAATCAAAGCAAGTGAAGGTATGGCAAAATCAACATGAACGCTTTTCTTTTTATTGTTTGGTGCCATCTTTTAAATATGGTTGTTCATCAATAATGGTATGGGGTGCATTTATTGTTTTGATAGATATCCTTTTGTTGTAATACTGCTTGACAGCCAAAGAGGTAGAGATTTTGTTGATATAGTTTATGAAAGTCAATTGAGTGGCTTTTATTTTTCCACAATCATCCTAAGACACTTATACTTATGGAAGACAGCGCTCACGTACACCATAGTAAAGAGTCAAGTTATTGGAGGCAAGCGCATGGCATGAAAAAGCTTTCATGGCCTGAATATTCTCTTAACTTAAATCCCATTGAAAACCTATGGAAGGCTGTAAAAGATAGTGTCCAAAATGAGGTGGTATTGAAAAGCTTGGAAGAATTAGTCAAAACTATTCATAGAGCATGGGAGGAATTGTCTTTAGAGTTGAAGTTCTTATTGCTAGCACGCCTTATTGTATATGAAGTCTGTAATCAAGGCTAGTGGTGGTAGCACAAAATGGTAGATACTTTCTAGAAAAAGAATCTATATATGTATGTATTCATAACCATTTTTCAAATGGTTAATATATTAGTAAAGTGTACTTGATTGTATTCTCAATGCATTTTACGGTTTTTGATTTCAGTAATTTTTGAGCATGTTATGGTATTTCAAAATTGCACTTGAAAAGCTTTGTTCCTGCAAAATATTGGCAGTGAACACAGACATATTGAGGGGCATTGTATGGTTGTAGCACTTAGTTTCTAGTTGATTCAAACTTTTGAATACTAGTTGCGACCGTATTTGATACCATAGCTCCAAAGCCCAAGGGCCCTTCAGGGGTTAAATGTTAGCTAACTTCCAAAAAACTTAAAGACCTCTCCAAATCAAGCTTAAATAAATTTTAGTAAAGAGGTCTTAAAATTGTGCCTCTATTTATAATTAATTTGAAACTATGTCTCCGTCTATAATATTTTGTTTCTATGCCATGTTTTTAATTTCTCCTACAATCAATAACACCTTCATTCACACATTCACAAATTTGCACAAAATGCTTCACCAAAACAAACACATAATGCATCCATATCTTACCACATTGGTTGTTCTAAACATATTTTGCATTAAAAGTTGTTAGAGTCCTACACATGAAGCTTTAACCCCTAAAGGACCATTGTCAGTTCAACTGACATTTGTGATTTTGGGCATGTACCTATGGCTAAACTACTTTGTGTAATTTTCCGAAATTTTTATTGAAGGTGAGGAATTCATAGATCTATGTGGGAATGTAATTTTTTCTTCATTCCAACATTTATTGAAGTTATGCATGAAAATCTGGAAAATGTTGCTCCCTGGGCAACCAAAAACTTCTTTAAAAAATTTCATTTTTTTCAAATAAAAACTTGAAATAGGTTCTTTAGACTTATATAGAAGCAAGGAGCTTTGAATCATTCAATTATGATAGATGATATGAAAGTTATGAGGAGTTTTTGTTTGCAAGCAATCATGGTTTCTCTACTCTAAAATAAACTTTGAAGTCCTTTACTTTACTTAATTTTCAATATTTTGGAAAAAAAACAAAATCAAGAGATGTAGATTGTTTATCACAACATTATAACTGTTGGCATTTGCATTTGTCATTTTAATCATTAAATTCTCAACAATTTAGTGTTTTGACTCATTCTCTACTTTTTACTTACTATTTTTTCTCCTATGTTGTATAGTTCCAATTGATTTGAAAATTCTCCCACACATACTTAACTTGGTGTTCTACATGGGAAAAACAAAAAATAACTTTGTGTAGAGTAATTTTTGTGCTCTAAGAGTGGTCAAAGCATTCTGAAATTTTGGAGCAACAACAAAAAAAACTTTATTTTTGCAATTCAATAAATATCTCTCATTTTTGTGTAGATTGAGCTGATTTTTTTACCACATGTACCTCTTATAGTCTACTATAAGATCTTACAGTTGGATTCTTGTAAAATACTTTTTTTCTTACCATTGTACTTGCTTCCCCAAAAGTGGCAGTTTTTTGTGTTTTTCCCATAAAAAATGGCTTGGTCCTTTAGGGGTAACCCCAAAAGGACCTTGAGGACAGAATGTGTCCTTGACCAATTTTCAAAGTTAAATAGAATTTTACCAAACTACTATTTTTAGTAGTTTATTTTTTTGAACAATTCTTTTTGAAGTTTAGTTATACCTCCAACAATTTGATTTTGCAAATGATTGATTATGATTTTTTTATTCAAGATTTTGTGCATAGATGTTTATTGCAATCTTGACTTTATGTAGTGTTGAGGGCTCTTGGGAATGAGCCTCAAATACACTATATCTTTGAGAAAAAATCACATTAGAAATTCATTTAAAAAATTTGTCGAATAGATTTTGAGAAGTCATAAATTGATTGGGGTTATGAATGTTAGGCTCTTTATTTTTTTGGTGGCCGGTTTTTTTAATTTGACAAGTGAAAAGAAGGTTGAAAGACTTCAAACCACTTTCACAATTTTAACACCCTGATGATCAAACATTATAATCTTTCAATCCATAAGAGATATTGTTATGTTTTCTTTTATAATGTATCTTTAACATGTCTAGTTTGATTTTATACGGTTACAATTCAAAAAGAATTGATACAACTTATCAAAATGTTGACTTTTTGTTCAAATTAAAGCAAATTCCTAGAAGCTCAGGAATTTCTAGGGTCATTTTGGGGTTAATTGGCAAAATGAAAAATGTATTGGCACAAAAAACACTGACATTGCCTCTACAATAAATGAACTATAGACACAACTCGCATTTCTATAAAAGCATTTCAAAATTTTCAAACAAGTGATTGCAATTTATATTTAGATGCCACTCAGCAAACACCAAACTTAATTCTTATCACAAGAGTGACAATTTCATGTAATTCAAAGCTATAATGTAAAAGGCATGGTGACTCAAAGTGTTGCTTTATATTGAGTGGCGCTTACAGTTTGATAATTTGAATATAAAGATTTAGTGGATGTTGTACATATGAAATTGTTCATTGCGTAAGGAGATAAATGTTGTTTACCATAAGATGAGATTGTTATAGCATTATAATGTCTTTAAACATTTGACTGAACACAATTGCACAAATTCAACTAGCTATTTACATCCCATAATTGGTGTGGTATTAATTATGACAAGGTTCTTCTTCACAGTATTTAAGGTAGAAGCACCCAATACCAATTATGTATCTAATGGCGTCACTTTCTACACAAGCTACTCATTTTCAAACTTAAACTTAGGTACACCATATATAGCTTGTCTTATAGTTAACCAACAATAAGCTATCTATGATTTTTCTATACTTAAATTCTAGAATAACCACCACGTGTAAAGAGTGACGCCATTGGATACATGGTTGGTATTGGGTGTACTTACCTTAATTCAAACTACAAATGTTATTAAAAATTCAATAATGCTTTCTAACGTGTGTATCTTAATGCTTGCATTAAAACAATGACTAAATTTGTATACAATAGCAAAAAAATTGTACAAAACAATAAAGAGGTATAAAAATAAAACAAAATTAATTTTATTTGTGCATGCTGTAAGTTAACCCCTAAAAGGTTGTTGTCCCCTTAGAGGACAAATGGGATTTTGGGCATATACCTATGGTTAAATTACTTGATGTGATTTTTTGAAACTTTTATCAAAGGTGGAGAATTCAAAGATCTACACAAGCATCTAATTTTTTCTTGTTTCAACATTTAACAAAAAAATTGTGTCAAAATTTATCAAAACTAAGGAGGGGCAATTTAAGGAGAGTCTCTCCTTTGTAAGTGTTAATTTTAAAAAGGGTCAATCCTTACAGGCACAAGGTGTGGACACTTGAACAAGGGGGAGTGAAGTGAAAGGAATCATCTTATCCCAACCCTCCATTCCTTATGCTTCTTACAAAATTTGAAACTTTCATTATTTAAGCAATTTAAGTATTTATTTTAAATTTAATGTTTTTTTAAGTTGTAGTGAGCTAACGGCCCTTGCATTTCACCGTTTAGATTACCATATTTGCAAATTTCAAGAAGATTTTGGAGTTTATTATACATGCATAACTTGGTTTTCTACATGAAAAAATTAAACCTCAACATTGTATAGGACAATTTTTTTTACTATAGGAGCAGTTAACCCCTCGCCGCCGAAGGGGCCCAAATCGGGCCCCTTTGAAGTTTATTCAAAGATGCACAATCTTTCTACAAGATTTTTTTTAGTGATTATTATTATTTTTACTCTTATTGAACTTTAGTTATAGCATCAGGAGTCTGGTTTTCAATATGAAATAAAGTGATTTGTCTATTCAAGATTTTGTGCAAGGGTGTCTATTGCAAATCTTCACTTTCTAGTGTTGAAGGCTCTTGGAAATGAGCCTCAAGTACACTAGAACTTGGAGAAAAAATCACATTAAAAATTCAATTTAAAAATTTGTAGAATAGATTTTGAGAAGCCGTAAATTGATTGGGATTATACATGTTATACTTTACATACTTATATTTTTTGATACCCTCAATTTCAGGTTTGAGATGCAAAAAGAAGATTGAAAGACTTCAAATCACTTTTGTAGTTTCAACACCCTCATGATCAAACATTATAATCTTTCAATCCATAAATGATATTATTGTGATTTCTTTTCATATGTGATCTAGAACTTTTTGTATGTGATCTATAACATGTGTACTTTGAATTTGTACGGTTGCACTTTAGAGAAAATGCTGGCAATTTGTTCACTTTCAAGCAAATTTTGAGATTCTCCAAACTAATATGGGCGGTGAGGGGTTAAAGGCCTCTAAAAATTTTGAGCAAAAAGAAAGAATAAATAATAATCTTTACTTCAATTGTCAATATCTCACTCCTATCCATTTGAAATGAGGTGAGTTTTTTCCCACAAGTACGTTGGGCAAGATCCTATGGTTGAAATATTTTTTTAAATGTTGTTTTCCACTCAAGTAGAACAAAAACAGTCCACAGTGACACGTCCAAATTGACTAAATGTGTGTGAAATGACAAAAAAAAAAAAAATGTTCGAAGTGACAAAAAAAATGACAAAATTAACATGTTTAAATGGACAAAAATTGTTCAAAGCGACAAAAAAAAAAAAGACCAAATTGACATGTCTGAATGAACAAAAATTGTCTAAATTGACACAGTTTTCAGTGACTTTAGCAGAAAAAAGGGCTCAGTCCTTTACGAGTTAAGAGCAAGCTAGTCCAAGAATATTTCAAAACACAAATGTTAAAAGCACAGAGAAATTATTTTTCAAAATCAACCTTTATTTTTATGAGCAACTCTGGAAATTTCAAAAAGGGCAAAATCAGTATTTTGAAGTATATCAGTTATTCGTCTGAGAGGTGATGAACCTGCTGTTCACTTATGGTATTTCAGAACTCAAAGCAATCTCGAACTTGCCTGGAGATTGTGATTGTGTCACGTAATGGGGAAGCACGCCAAATCATGAAGAAGAAAAACTGCAGGTCAAAACATACCGTAGTGGTTATTCTTCATAGACACCTTTGCCATTACCTAGTTCAACCTAAACCTGTACGACAATGGTTCTAACAAAACGAACGTTTCAATATGCAAGGTACCAAAGTTGTTAATAAAAACATACCCTGTCAGATAGGCGGTCCAAAACTCCATTCGTAATCCGGTTCCCACTCTGCGTGAATCCATACGTCCAACCAACCTGAGATCAACAAACACCAATTGCGTAGGGAAAAGCACAGCACCTAGAAAAACTCATTAGATTTACGCTGCATAACTGAAAACCTTGAAACGAGAATTCGCCTTGTCTGTCACAGAGACAGATCATGAATTTACACTGTACAACTGATACGTGGAAAAGAAATTTCACACGTACATAAGTCTCTGCGCATTCCAGCATGTGCAAAAAGAGCGGAAAATGTTGCCAGAACAGAAAAACCCTCTTTCAACGTCTACAAGGAAATGCCACTATTAACTTAATCCTTGATAATCTACAACTACAGCTCCTTGGTTGATCAGTTCAGACCAAGATGAAATTGTCTCATCTCTTCAGGGACTCTTCAGTGACTCTTCAGTGACTCGCTAAATTGGTGAACTCTCTCCTGTCACTCGATGATGCAATGCAGCATATCCCATCCAAACAGATCACTAGGAACCCACCAGAATCCTGTATCATCATCTCTAGCCAGAGTTCTAACGCTTCTTTCATCTGAATACCCTTCGAGCTCAGTAAGAAACTCAGTCCCACCACCTACACTCCGTCCTCTATAGATGTGTACAACTTTAAACGTCTGCTTCGCTACTGATCTCTTTCGAGTGGAAGGACTAGCGATTGGAGCACATTGCTCTGTAGGCGCTGATATTTCTACACGGTTTGAAACCTGTTTATGCAGTTCGGTGGAATTGGCAGGGCACAAGGAGGATCCTGAACCATTCGGTATCAACAGCCTATTTTGAACTAGCATATTTTCAGAGCCAGGGCGAAAAACTATCAACGCTTGCTGTGAGGAACTGGGGTTACTCTCTGTACCACATGCTCTCGATACAACTCTATCCTTTTCTCCCAAATTATCAGCATTTGCACCTTGACCTCCTGAATCATTACCAACTCTCTCCTGGAGACATGCCTGATCAACTAATTTTTCCATGCTACGGGTTTTATCGATACCCATGAGCTTTTCCTGATGAATTGAACTGCTCAATCCCGTCGTCTTGGCAGGTGGAGTAGATGCTTTATCATCTACAAGAAGCCCCCTTATACGCCCAAGGCTTTTCTTCGCTGAAACTGGTTCCGATGTAAGCTTGTCGATAGGAACATCTTGGAAGTCCAAGGATTGTCGAGTTTGATTATTTTTCCTATCTAGGACTCTCCCAGGATTGCCACGTGCTTTGCGGCCGTTGGAGACAAATTTCCTTTTTTTTGTATTTACTTCAGGAGATTTTGAAGGCGTTAGGGCAGGGGTATAGAGTCCTGGATCTTCCCCATCACACCCTAATACTCGGAAAATATGAACAAGCAATACAAAATCAGTCTCATCGATCAATTCGAAAACACACACATCGCGGTCTTCCAAACGATGATCAATAGCAAATCGTCTCCAACCCCCACTTAAGCCTCCTTGAGGATGCATCCAATTGGCAGTCCATGAGTGTCCACCCTTATTGATAAGTGTGATTTTCTGAGCTTTCGAAGGCATCCATTGCTCTCTGAACTGTTTGGGAAACGCCTGCACTAACCATATTGTACCCCCCAAATTAGAAATGATCTCACAATTACCTCACAAATCAATTGATGTGCATAAACAGATAATATTGTCTTACATCAGCGTAAACCATGCAGGCATACGAAGACTCGCAGTGCAAGACTCGTCCTACTTGAAGTGATCACATAAGAGAAAATAAACACAGCTCTATTAAACATTTCAGAGTGTAGAGTCCCATTTGGAGAAATTATATATTGCAACTCAACATTATTAACCATTAATTTGTCACAATAACTACACGCCATACGTGAAAAAGCAATGAGCAAAACCGTCGGATTTGCAGGAAGTATCAGGAACTTAAATCCTGTTTGAATAGAGACCAAACCACGACGACAACATCCGAACCGAGACAATCATTTTGAAGCTACTCACCAGCCAAAAACTTTTGTACACTTGAGAAGTCCTCATCACCATTAAAGCGTTTGGATTAGAAAGTTCAAGGGCATGCGCTGCCTGAAGAGCTCGCTCTGCTTCCGACTCTGTTACAGAGCGTCGTTTGGACAGAACTTTACCACGGACAACTTTTTGCTTGGGAAGAAGCTCTCCGATTACAACCTCGGTCACATTCATTGGTCCACCTCCTGACTCTGAGTCTACTGAGTGTTCTGGTCTTGCTGCCTCAGCATCTTCTTTACTACTTCCCGGCATTTCCTCCTCATTTTCAACAGCTTCCATCTCATTTTCGGCAAACTTCATGCCATTTCCAACCACCTCCACGCCATATTCAGCAACCTCCGTATCGTGTTCAAGAACTTCCACATCGTTTACAGCAGCCTCAGCATGATTTCCACGTCGAACCCTCAATCCAGATCTACTTGTCCTCAAATCAGTACAGTGCTTTTCTAGAGGCTGCGTAGCATCGCCAGATTTACTGTGCTCTTTCTGCCTCAATACCGGGCTGACGTCGTGACTTCGAAGGTCCTTAATCTGGACATTCGAAGGAGTATTGGTGGCATCAAGGGCACTCTTCTTCTGGCAACCACTACCATCATAAACCTGGACAATTTCTGTACCGATGAGTGCATGATGGCACATACTGATACAGCGCAACAAGTACATCAAACTATAGAGGGAGAATAATTTTGAAAGAATGGGATATTACACAGATCTTCCACAAACTACGCAGTAACATAGACAGTGTTTTAAGATTTTCAAAACTCCAAAGCGAGAGACAAACATGAGACGAAATACTTGATGTTCGGGTCAGAGATCTCCTACCTCCACTTGGAAAATAGACTGCCCTGAGAGTGAAAAAGTGAGTTGATCATTAACTTGCAAAACATGGTCCGCCACAAATTTCTCCCATCCCTGTCCGAAACTGAGATTCAAGCTTTTTAAAGAACCGTCCAGGTTCACTCTCCATTTCTCCTTGCTAGGCCCCTCAAGAAAAACAGAGTCGCCAAGTCTTTCCTTTAGATCACTCACGAAGGATAATGGTAACTTTAAAGTTGTCATGGTGCTTTCTGTCAACTTCTTTAAGAAAGATGGATTTCGATCACCTTCGACATGCTCGTTCTCTTTGAAATTCCGAAGGGCACAAAGCCGACAAGCAGCCGCAGCATCTTCTTCATCCTCCTCTTCTCCTGGTCCGTGCAACCTCAAGCAGTTTATGCGGCACACAGAACATGCTTTCTTCATGCTGAATGAGAAAGGTTATGCAATGTATAATCCAGCACTATTGGACACAAAATCTTGGCCCGCAAGGTGAGACACAAGGGACTAACTGATCCGTATAAGAGATGTGTCACTTGTGCACCAGAATTTGCAACTAAGCTTCAGAAATGCTCCGCATTCCAGGAGCTGCATACGGTACCCCTCGAAGCCATTATTCCACTACATGTCGACTCCCAAGTATTCTTCGCTCCGCCTCATTACACTGCGACACAGGATATCAATTATGAGCCCACTACATCATTATAAAATAAACCATGCTCATGATGACATACAGGATATTCATGGAAATTTGACAAAATGATAAAATTTCGATCTAAATTTTCGGGTTTAGCGTCTGGAACCGAAACGCTTTTCAAACTTAGAACCATTGAGTGGGGTCACGCGCCCAGACTTCAAATGATCTAATTGAGCTGCAGTCATAAATATTCGGCCAACAAAATAAATTTCACACTCCAAACATTTTAATTCCTGAAGCCGAAAAATCACAAGGCAATTAGTAAACTGCATTTACTAAATCGCATGAACAAGAACACGAGTTGTTGATCGTAACTCAGTCACGCCAACCCCAAACTATAGTGCACACAGATCTGGTACATTAATCGACGGTGACGATCTGCACGTACGGCCTAATTGCCCTGTAACAGTTCAAAACCCTAAAACTCGCAAAACTCGTAAAGAAGTCACAACACCTCCAAGAATATAATGCACAATCCTAAGAGCACCACAAGCTTTCTCATTGAAGCTTTGACAGAATGAAACGATCAGGAACAGAGTAATACTAGCAGCTTGCATGTAGTACAAGCTGAACAGCTCAAGGAAGACACAAAACTGTGGCAGGAGGCGACGCATTTTCTTGATGTGATCCTAAACGACTCCAAATTTCTTGAGGTGAACTCCCTCAACTAGAACTATGCATAGTTCACTACCGAAATCCAAGTTCCAAGGATAACATCTTCTCGCACAACTTCAGCCGTTTTAATCAATACAAGAGAAAACTACTAGCGATAATCTTGCGCCAAAATGTAGCATCACACTCAAGGAAATCCATTACTGTAGCAAGTTTCCTCCAAGGCGCAAACCTAGCAGAAGAGATACAAACAGAAGCTCCATATATTAAATTTCACTAGAGCTTTGACAGACTGAGACGATCGGCAGACTATCAATACCAAAAGACGCTTGCGTGCAGTAAAATTCGAACGCTATTCAACCAAGGCAAGCTTTGGCGGGAGGCAAAGCGTTTCTTGATGTGATTCTAAACGACACCGAATTTCTTGAGGTGAACTCTCTCAACTAGAAGTACGCCAAATTCACTACTGAAATCCACAACCGATCAAACACTAAATAATGTGGACTCAAGCTTAGTCACTGCCACTAGCAAATGCTTCCACGCAAACAAAACAAAAAAATTTAAACACACTGGCAGCACTAAGAAAGTCTACGAACCGAACGCCACGGAAAATGACTCTTACAAAACGGACAGTGCACGGACGAGCAATTAAGAACCTGAAAACAAGTGAAACTCTCCTTAAAATCACACAAATTAAAAACATTCAAACACAATGGCGGCACTGGAAAGTCTACGAACCGAACGACACGGAAAATGACTCCAACAAAACGGATAGTGCACGGACGAGCAATTACGAACCTGAAATGAAAACAAGTGAAACTCGATCTCCTTAAAAATCAAAGCGATTGAACTCTCGATTGCGCGGCTTACATTACCTGGCTCAAAGAGAAAACAGAAAATTGCACGTACACTTCAGCATTGGCTTTCTGGTATAACTTAGCGCAGCAGTCGGAGATTCGCTCGCAATGTTAGCCCTAGGTCAAAAGCTTTCAAAAGCTTACTGAATGAGTGCTGAGTGTGGAAAACAATGAAAACGGACGAGGACATTTTTCTACAGTAAAAAAAAAACCTTCATTAGGCGTAACGGTGACGACGACTATCTGTACGATGGGAGGAGTGGGATGGATGTACAGAGTCATCCAAGTTGGATACGTGGATGATGAGATCCCGACCTGGATTTGCTGTGATTATGGTAGGAGGGTGCCAGCCAGAGCTGACCCGATTGAAGGTAAGTTTTGTAGCTCGAGAAGCGACAGTTAACCCCTAAATGCCCAAACCCTATTTGAGCTTCTTGGACTTTCCATAAAACTGAATAATCAATCAACCTTTTCATGAATTTCATCAAGTTTTTTTCAATTATAACCATACAAATTTAAGCTAAATATATTAGAGATTACATGGAAAAACAAAACTCAACAATATCACTTATAATTTGAAAGATTATAATGTTTGAATATGAGGGTGTTAAAATTGCAAAAGTGACTTAAAATTTTCTAATCCTTGTTTTGTATGTAAAATTCAAAAAGTTGGTCACCATAAAAATATGAGGTTTAAGGTCATTACATGTCTTACTCAAATCAATTTACACCTTCCATTATCTACACCTACATTGTTTTTAAACGGATTTCTAATGTGGATTTTTCTCCAAGTTCTAGTGTATTTGAGGCTCATTTTCAAGATCTTCCAACACTAGAAAACTCAAGATTACAGTGCACACCCTTGTACAAAATCTCAAGTAGAAAAATCATCAACTTTTATTTTCAAAATCAGATTTTTGATGTTTCAAAAGAAACTTATATTGAAAAAAAAAACACCCAAAATAAGGATTTGATAAGGTTTTATTCATCTTCAAAGTTTCCTCGCAACCCAAATCTGGTTGCTTGGGCATTTAGGGGTTAATAGCTGATCTGCATTTTAATGGGCTTTTTAGACCAGAAGATTTTTTTTGGTCTCATTTGCAAGTAATGGGAAGTGGTTGCAAAATGTAACACAATTTTTTTCACATTTTTTGAAGTATTATTGAATTGTTGATGAATTTCCAAAATTTATGTACTAGACACCTATTTGTGATTCTAGGTTTCCCATAAATAGTTTCCTTACAACTTGTGAAGAGATGAGGTGAAATCAAGGAGTGTGATTGGCTCTTACAATGGAATACACCTTTTCTTTTATGACTAAGGAGGGTCCAATTAAGAATTACCTCATATCCATTCTTGAACTAATTATGGAACGCTTTATGTGAGAGGGGTCTCAATTCAAGCTACCTACCTTAACCCCTAAAGGACCTAAACGCCCTTTGCGGCCCTATGTATGGCGGTGTATACAGACATATTTGAGCTGCTCTAAGGGCTTTTTGAAATTTTGTATGCACCCACCATCATACAACCCTTCAATATGTACGTTTGTAACACTTAATTTCTAGCTAATTCAAACTTCTGAATATTGATTGCAACCGTATTTGGTACCGTAGCTCCAGAGCCCAAGGGCCCTTTAGGGATTAACCCATGCATGAATGCCACCAAAGGACCAAAAGTGTCCTCATATGATTACGCAAACCATTTTGGGGCACTATACTTAATTTTTCAAAATTTTTGACCTTGCTTTATACTATAACTGTTAAAGCATTCAAGTGGTTCATAGAAGTGGGATAATGGCAGTGTGAGCCAAACATTGTACAAGTGCCTTGCAAAGGCTTGATTGGATGAAACACCATGTGGGGCAAGGTGGAAAAGAGTGTCTTCCAATTTGCAAACTTCCCTACGTATACTTTGTGGTGGCAAGAGAATGGCCGACAAGGGTTCAAGCATGTTCCACACCTTTGTTGTGACAACCCTCACCTACTAAATTGGTCACTATTTTTTGCACAATGGCATTACAAGATTTCAAAATTTTGCATCCAAAGTAGTAAGGCCTTCAATAATTTGCAAGTGTAAAATTTCACATACAATCTTGCTACTCACAAAATTTGTGGTGTAACCACTACTAGAAAATGGGCATTTTATGACTCTGATTAATAATTGCTGTGAGTCATTCATAATTCTAAATTACTCATGACAGTCATAAATGAGAGTCATAAAATGTTCATTTTCTAGTAGTGAACAAGGGCTTTCAAAATTTTGTAAAAATCAACAAATAGTAACTACTTGCCAAAAAATGAGATTTTGTCATCATATGTTGTTTGATCAAGTGTTATAATCTCCCATCTCCCACGATGAACTGTTCCCAAATTTTGCAAACCATTTCCTAAGTAGGTGTTTCACTATTTCCAATGGTCACTTTTTGGGGAATGCTATTTTGTGAGCCTAGAGCCATGAGCCGTGAGTTGTGAGCGGCGATCTTTCATAAAAAAACTAAAAAATGGCCTATGACCACAAGAACATGACCCTATGACCGTGGTTGAAATTTTGCAATAAAAAAAGAGTGAGAGTTGCACAGCCACAAAAAAAAATTCATACATCTTGCTTGGTTCACTCATTTAGGCTTCATTTGTGACCACGCATGCATGATAAGCTCTTGAGCATAAAACAAAAGTTATTATTGTATAGGTTTTGAGTTGTTTCCTTTTAGAAAGTAATTTTAAAATTTTAGTAATTGATATAGTTCTTGTGATTTGAAAAAATTACATTTGAACGTACAATTTTCCACGTTGTTGATCAATCACTCACCACAAATGCACAATAAGCAATTTGGCCAAGAACAAAAGTTGTCTTCCTATAAATTTTGAGCTGTTTTTGTTCAAAAAGTTTTTTCAAAATCACAATGGATCATCCTCTATATGTGATTTCAAAATTAAGCCTTTTGGCACTAAACCAAAAAATTTGTACTCTTTCTTTTGGGTACTGTATTGTGATAAACAAAGTTCAAGTTATGTGAGTGAAAACAAATCTAAGGAATCAAAGTGCTTATCAATGCTTGATTACTAATGCCAAGGAATGTTGTTGCTGAGAAATTGTTGAGTTCAAAGGAATCAACTTGCACAAACATGTTGACCAAGAGTCAAGCAATTGAAAGATAATGTAACGACTCAAGAGAATGAAATATTAAAATTCTCATAGCCTTTTTAGAAACTCAATAGTTAAGTTCTCTCCATTAGCAATGGCAATGCTGCAAAATCTCCAAATGAGTCAAAGCCGCTCTAATTAAAAGGGAGCAACCCTACAAAGTCCAGTGCACTACAAGAGTGATCAAGCCTCGCCCTGCACCTGCACACTCACCTTGCGCCTCCAAAAGAGGGAGTGCTATGCGCAAAGGGTGAAGCAAAATCAAAACCGCTCCCCTCTACCAAGAATGTAATCGTGAACTGGTAATGGCACAATCAGGGTATCCAAGAAGGACTACTTAAATCCAATTTGGCCATACCCATGATACTTCTTCTATTTATTACGTCTTACTAGATTGTGCTATATATGCTCTTAACTTTTTAACAAGAAGTTGCTTACACGTGTAGATTAGTAGAAAATAAGTACACTTTTTTGAATGATTAATGCTATCATGTCCAAATGAGCAATTTTGTGAGAAGTTCTAGAATTGTCTCATTTCATAAAAATGGAGGAAAGGACTCATCTAGACTACAAATTTGGTTAGTAGGAATTAGGTTAATGTATTTATAGGTGTACAAGCTTCTATGGTCCATGAATTTAAAGTGTATTAGTCCATACAATATTAAAATTAGTTGTGGTGAATTCTTTTAGGGACAATTTCATGTGAGTTTTTCCACGTCCAATATAGAACATCAAAAATTTGTAAACCTTCTTTTTAAGTGGCAAAAGCATGCACATATACTTGTTTCTCGGTGCACATATGGTCAAAATTATTAAAGTGTTAATAATTCATTTTAGGGAGCCATTACAAAATACAAGTAAAAAAAAGTCTAGATTAGGATATTTGGGTTCTAATCACCTTTATGATGTGAAAAAAGTCAAGAAAGTCCTTTTGATGCAAGGAACACTTTTTATGTGAATGTCTTAACATAAGGAAAGCTTAAGGAAAATGTTTCATCTTTTGCCAGTTCAAATTTTTCTCTAAACAAAAATAATGTAGACTCACTAGTGCAAGTGAGTTAAGAGTCTTGTCTGGAGGTCTGGTAGGCTCTTTCAAGGGTACCCTGATCGTGCCATGACCCTCACACCAAAACTTAGATCCAAGGCTCTCCTTGTATCGGTCGACGCTCGCTGTGTTTCTGAAAGAGGGAGCGTTGTGCCCAAGGGGTGCAGCAAAACCAAAACAACTTCCCTTTGCTGTAATTGTAATCACACCAAAATTTGGATTTTAGGCTCTCCTTGCAAGGCTATGTCAACCAACACTCGCTGCACCTCTAAAAGAAGCTAACCTTGCTTTGTGGTGCTGCAAAGTGATTACACCAAACTACAGATTCATTCTCTCCCAACTTATCTAGACCCTTGCTGCATTTCCAAAAGCTGCATTGCCAAGCGTAGGGAGTGATACATAAGTGGGTCTTCTTGGTGAAAGACGCATAATTCATTGAAAACACAAATCAGCTCCTCTCCCGCTGAAATTAGATTGTTGTTGCACCTCCGAAGAGGTCGTGATTGCGCATTGGGAGAGAATTACAAAAATCTAGCATCTCTCCTTGAGCGCAATGTCCCTTCCTGCTCCTCCAAAGACAATTCTCCCTTGGACAAGGAGAGAAACATAATAGACTGGTTTCTCAATAGGGTACAAGTAATTTTTGAAACTCAACATCTCAGCTACTCTCTCTGCGCACTAGAACTCTTGCTGTGCCTCCAAAGTAGGCACCTAGGCACGCAGGGAGAGACTTGAATAACAAATTCTAAGTTTGCAGGTAGTTGGACTAGGGTTAAAGCAAAGTAGCAGGTACTCACCCTGTGAGAGAACCACCTTGCTGTGTCTCCATGGAAGTTGAAGCTGCTAGTTTGGCATGAAGGGCAAGAAGTAAGAAATTGTAATGAAATTTAAGAGAATAAGCCTGGTTACTTGATGCACAGTGCTGAGGTCCGACCTTTCCTACGCCTCCAAATTCCACGCGGGTGCACCCAGAGGCAGATCAGCAATAAACACCTGCAAACTCAAGGCAACTGCTCTTACTACAACCTACACAACACTCTTTCTAATATGCTGCTATCTAATATGCTGCTATGTAGTGTGGGAGATCATCTGTTTCGGCCGGCTCTCAAGCCCTTGGATCTCTACCCATGCTCTTCAAAAGGTGGTCTCGCACTTCAACATGTCCCATAATAAACATTTGACCACTTATCAAGGAAAGTACAGGATAAAATTCATTAAACTTAAAGTGTATAGTGAATGAATAGTGGCTTCAAGGGCCCTTGCTAAACACGGCAAGACATAGTGTTAAGAGAGGGTTTTGAGAGGGCCCGCATCTTATTTCATCTACTTTAAGCGTGTTGGAGTCACCGGTGAAACTGCTCTTAGGGCATCAAACGCCATATTCATTAAATTGGGAAAGTCAAATTCCCAAGTTGTACCCTAATACTCAATTTAAGTTGGTTGCCTTAAACCCAAAATGTCTAAAAAGTCCCAATTTAATGAATTTGGCGTTATCACCAATCCAACACTAGAAATGACCCAGCAAAAACATTAGTACTTTTTGACTGATATATAACAAGAATGTGAGATTACTATCACTGGAAGCGTATACAAAAGCTCTTCAAATATATAAAATAACACATGGAATTGGAAATTGCACAATCAAAATAACGCCCATTGAAAATAGCTAAAGGACAAACAATATGGCAAACCATACCTAATAAAGAAATTCCAAGGTATTGGCACCCCAAATTTTTGGAAATTTAGGGTGCCAATACCGTAGAATTTTTTTATTGAATATGGTTTGCCATGTTGTTTGTCCTTTAGCTATTTTCAATGGGCGTTATTTTGATTGTGCAATTTCCAATTCCATGTGTTATTTTATATATTTGAAGAGCTTTTGTATACGCTTCCAGTGATAGTAATCTCACCTCTTGTTATATATCAGTCAAAAAGTACTAATGTTTTTGCCGAGTCATTTCCAATGTTGGATTGATGTTGCCCAAATTGACCGGGTCACCCCTATTTTTCACCCAAGATTTGGGTGCATCATCTTTTTCTTTTCACAATGCAAGACCAAGGGTGAGCATTACAAGTTGACCATGAGTTCCTTCCCTAAGTGTTTGTGCCCTTACTTTAACCCCAAAAGCACTAAACACCATTTTTTGGCAACATAGTAATATTGGGCAATTCACTACCAATGGGATTTTCATTTTTTTTTCTTTGATATTTTCACAAATGATGTGTTTGAGGAGTAGCTTTAAGGCCCAAAAATTTCACACCTATTGACTTCATGTTTCAAAAGTTATTGCATGATATGTAGTTTTCTTTGCTTGGCGGGCAATCAAAAAACTTCTTTAAAAACTACATTTTTTAAATTTTGAGTTGGAATTGGTTCTTTAGATTTATACATATGTGGGAAGCTTTTAATCTTTCCATTTTGATCAATGAGATAAAAGTTACAAGGAGATTTTGTTTGCGGGCAATTACGGATTCTTTACTCTAAAATAAACTTTGAAGTCCATTAATCTACTCAATTTTCAATATTTCAGAAAACAAACAAAAGTAAAGTATGTAGATTATTTATCACAACATTATAACTATTGGGAATGGAGGTTTTTATTTCCATTATTAAGTTCTTAACAATTTAGTGGTTTGAATTATTCTCTACTTCTTTTTACTTATACATCCTAGATTTTTGCAAAGACAAAAAATTGCTTTTTATCAATTTGAACTCAAATATCTAACAATCTACATGGTACAAACTCCTGAATTTTTTTTCACATCTCTTGTTGCTAGTGTAGTAAAAGATCTTATAACAGCATTTGTCAAAAAAAAATCTAAAATTTGGTACTTGTACTAGAAATGGTTGGTTTGGGGCAGTTTTGGTGGAAAATTGAGCTTAGTGCTTTAAGGGTTAAAGAGATGATAACTGCTACTCTTGGAAACCAAAGGCAATGGTCTAATTGTAAACACTTGTACTAAGTGTTTACAGTAGAGTGTGGATTAGATCTAAGCATGGACATTTTTATCCATGCTTTATATATGGATCTTTAGTTTTTTAGAGATTAAGCACCTACAATTGGTTCTTGCATTGTAAATGTATGTGTAGACACATTTGTGTTAGTCTACATTTTCAATAGTTCAACTCATTATATTAAGTTAGTTATTTGAAGCTATCATTCTTTTCAAAATTACAATTTTCTCTAATTCAACCTCTATGCTAAATTTATTTGATTCCTTTTACACATCAATTTTGCACTTACTTCTTTCATTGCTGCATCATAATCAAATATAGATCCTAAATCATGTATTGCATATCATCATTATCAAATCATGTGTTCTTGTTGACACTCCCTTCACAATACCAAATTTTATGCGCTTGGTTCCCTTCCTTTTTTGAAGTTTCCATTAATAAATTGAAGTGGTTCTATAATAATGGCCCTTAAAGAAAATTTAAGAGGATTCACAAATCTTGTTGAAATACATAGAAGCAATAGTGAGCTTGTATTTCATAATTTGTTGCATATTTACACAACAATTATGTTTAAAAATTGCTTGTGTTTCATCAATGTGTTCCCTCTCTTTATTTTTTAGATCATATAAACTAATCACTTCTAAGATTACAACTTTGTAATATTACATGTATTTTTCATACTTACAAATTGTTTTTTTCCTAATAGCAACATAATTGCACCTTAAACCAATTACTATTTTAATTTTCATGGTTATAGGATTTTTTGCATCCACGGTTATAAAAACTATTACCCTAAAACCGCCAAACATAAAATGGGTTTATCTTTTTATGCATCATTTGTATTCTTTCTTAGTTTTCCTCTCCAATTTGTGCCGAAAAAAAAATAACAACTCACAAATCTAGGCTCATTGCTCACGGTTCACTGCTCTACGCTTGCAAAATAGCTTCCCTTGCTACTTTTTGTTGATCATCTGAACAGCTGAGATATGATGCATCAAAAGTTGTAGGTCTTTCAAAACTTTAATTTTAGTGAAAATAGCTTGAGTGCTTAGGGTTCAACCAAGAGGGCTACCATATTAGAATAAAGCTTTTGGACCTGCTTTACTTTGCATTTGGGTAACTCCAATACCCCACTCAGGTAGTCTTATAACTTTTTTAGTGAGTGTTATATTTTGAAGCTGCAATGTTTTAAACATTGCAAAAAATCTCCGAATGAAAAGGGGCTAAAATGAGTTCCCTCCAAATGAAAAACAAAAAACAAAGTGATTTTGCAATTGCAAAGGGTGGAAAGAGAGTCGCCTTGCATTTTGAAAGCTAAGTAAGCCAAAAAAAATCGAAATCAAATGAAGGATTTTCCTTAAGATATCAACTTTAAAACTTTAATTTGGGAATTGTTGAGGATATAGGTTATAGGTGGGCAACTAAGGTGGGTAAAAGCCAACGGGATATGCAATGGTACATTTGTACACCGCATGGATACTACCCAAATGGATAGCTTTAAGGGTAGCATGGCACAAGTGCACAATCAAGGTTTAGAGGCCAATCCAAGTTGTGTCTATAATTTTGTATTTACTTTTAACTTGGAAAATTGGAAGCACTTATGAGAGTATCTTTATGTGAAAAAGAGATTAATGTAATGGATTGGTTTAAGGTATGTACACCCATAACTGACTGCTTAAGGGTTTGGTGTACCACAAGGTCTCAAATAATTGGAAGAAAATTTATTGGGTTTGCCTTTTAACAAGTTATCATGGAACATCATTTTTGTGGAAAAAAGTATAGTAGGATATTTTATATTAACCCCTAAATCCTTGGGGCCTTTATTTTGTCAAAAGACACTCAAAACTATCATTTCTATTGCAAAGAGTAAAAAATTTGAAAATTATTTTTTTTGCATATCTAACCATAGGATCTTATACTAGACTAGTATAAGAATGTGGAAACAAAAACTCAAAAATTTTGGCTACATAGATTGCAAGATATTTGCATTTAAAGTGTCAAAAACAAACTTTTTTGCACCTTGAATGACTAGATTATTTGACTTTGATTTTTTTTAACTTCAAATTTTTGCACCAAGAAGTTTTGGGGTTTATTTTTTGAAGGTGAAAATTTGAGTTAAGAATCTTTGGAAAAAAACCAAAACAAAAAATACTTAATTTTCATTCTTTAAAAAAACTTTAGGTAGAAGAAGGTATGAGACTAAACAAAAACTTCAATTGGTAATAACCCTACAATGGAATTGAAATGCAATAATCCCAATGGTGAGATTGTTCTAGAAAGCAAACTTCACCTTCTCCAACAATTTTTTTGAAAAAATGTTAAAATTTCATTCAAAAATGAAGTTTTTAAGTTATTTTTTCAAGAAGCTGCTTAAGGTGCCCAAAAAACATGATTGCCCATAACTTTCTCATAACTAGTCCAGATGGAATTAATCAAAGCTTCAAATGTAGGAAAAACTATAACTTGTGAGAAGAAAAAAATTAAAAATTAAAAGAGTTTTTGTACAAAAAAAAGTTCTGCCTGATCTCCATAAATTTTTGCTTATCTAGGCATAAATTTTGCTTTTGGTCATAGATTGGAATAAAAATTATATTCCCCAAAAGCTGATGTGTTTTTCTATCTACAAAAAAAGTTTCAAAAAATCAAAACAAAAATTGAGGCTGTAGGTACTTGCCCAAAATCTCATTTGTCCCCTGAGTGAACACTCAAGGATTTAGGGGTTAAAGGACAAAGTTACAGCTCAATAGGTCCCTAAAAGCAACTCTAGACTACCCTTGAAATTGCTTGGATGTGTTCCTATACATGTACGTGACGGTCCCAATCTCAACCCCCCCTCCCAATTCCTAAGCTAACATGTGATAGGATTTGCTTGTGCACAGCATTCACTGCTCCACTTTAGGTTCAAAGAGTGGTGAACACCTCAAACATAGCTCAACCCATAGGGATCAACTTTAAGGACCAGTCGGAGAACGGTGTACATACCTTAGAAATTTTTACATTTAGAACGGCATGAAGCATCATATTGTAGTTGAATGAGACATAGATTTCAATTAATCATGATAAATTGATAATACTCCTTTTCTTAATAGTCTATATAAGCTTCACTTATGTATTTGCTTATTATATTGAAGCTTCTTGTTTATTTGATTTCGATGAAGTTTAACTCAATGTGCAATTTTTGATGAAGTTTTTCATTTTATTATTGTCTTTTATTACATTTCTTTTTTTTTCTTGTTGCAAGCTCAAATGTTTGTTTGAAGCAATTTTATTTTTCGTCCTACCAAACGTAAAGGACAACCAAAAAAAAGCAAAAAAAAAATACCAGCATTTCATATGAAGGTTGGATCGTTGCATTGCACTCTTTATCAGTAATGGAAAATCCATGAAAAATCAATGCAAAATCAATGGAAAATCCGTGAAGATTTCACCCCTGGCGGTATATTTTAAATTGTGGACGAGGCAATCCATATCTTTTGTTGACATCACATGTAAGGTAAAGTAAGACCTACAATACAATACTATAATATGGTTGGAAACAACGAATAGCCTTAGGGCCGCTTTACATATGGGGGCGGGGCCAATTGGGGTCAATTGCCTCAAATTTCAACTCACATTTTGTTTAAGGTCGGTTTTCACTACTAATTAAAATAAGATTATAGTGGGGTCAATTGTCTCATATGTAAAGGTCTTGAGGCCAAAGAGTGTGGCCAATTCAATAAAGTTTAGCCATCTTTACACTAAAGGTGAGAAGTTGTAACAAAAATCACTTATGGACCATGGCTTGTTTTCAAAAAGTTAGCATTTGGAAATAGTGGCTTCTTGTTGCAATGTAAAGTGAGAATAGGCCACAATTTTTTTTAATTAATTGATGTTTTTATTTTTTATTTTTTATTTTGAAACAATGACATGATGATAGATACCAAAAAATAGAGTTGGATAGAGGGGGACATTGCCAAAATGTGCATGAACCCTAAACATGAAGTTTGAAACAAACTCTTAAGTTCTTTGTTTACTTTATCAAGGTATATTATACCAATTGCCTTTATTATTATCTTTTTATCAACCACAGAGTATTTATAATATTTTTAAGTATTGATTTGTTCTTCCATAAATCAAGTTTTAAGTAAATAGTATCTAGCAAAATATATACTATGAGTTATGGATCATCAAGAGTATCTTGCATAAAAGATCATAGAAAAAGAAATCAAAATATCAACATATGCAAGGTTGAAAACTTCATGAGAAGGGTAGAATGAAAAAGAAGGTTTGCAAATAGATACTCCCTCTGTCCTATTATAAAGCTCCAAAAAACTTCTCCATGAGGGATTAACTGTAGTTTTAGTCATTATGCTAGTGATAAATGCATTCTAGAATCAATATACCACCTACCAAATGTTTGAAAAATCTCCAATTGTTATGTTGCCGTTGACACCCAAATTCCATGCAAAAAGTATCATATTTGTACATGTTGCTAGCTCCTCACAATTAATGATTTAAAGATTAGTAGCAACAATGGTACCTCATATAGGCAAGGCCAAGCTTGTTAGGAGATGATTGCTTTGTAATTGCTAAACTTACCTCCATGAGATCATTGGACATGACAAATGCTTTCTCAACAATTGAAATTAGCAAAATGGAGCTTTTTAGTGGGACAAGAACTATGCCTAATTTGGAGCTTTATATTGGGATGGAGGGAGTACAAAATATACAAGCCTACACAAGTAATTAGTAAACTCATTTAGCGAGCTAAATACCCCATGCCCACCATGCCATCCCCCCATCCCCATGTCATCCCCTTCACCATCCCCCATGCCATCCCCTCCATCCCCCCATGTCATCCCCCTCATCCCCCCATCCCCCCTTCCCTTGGCTTCTCTCTTGTGTCCCAAGCTTTTGATATAACGGATTCTATTGGAGAAAACTTAATATTTTATGATTTGTTTTTTTTTTTTTTTAAAATTAAACTTGACATTGGCTCCAAGGTCAAGAATTGGCCTCCCATATTTGGTGCACCCAATTCAGAGAGCTCGGGCCATGTCAAATCTTGTCTTTGTTGAATAAAAAAACCATTCCACCAAATTGGCCCTGTCATTAGGTGTAAGGGCCTTGGGGCTGATTTCAGCTTTTTGTCCAATCAAAAGGCAAGATTAGTGGTCTTTAACGCAGTCAGATGGCCCAGCCTCCATATGTAAAGTGGGCCTTATTATCTTAAAGAAAATGGTAGGGTACAAGGGAGTAATGTCAATTTGGTTGTTTTTTTTGTCAAGTAGGTCATCTTGATTTGAATTTTGTTTTTGTCAATTTGGACATTTTTTTGTCATTTTTTTTTATCAATTTGAACATTTTAGTCATTGCATACAATTTTTCTTGTACTGTAGTGTGTTTCTAAATGTTGGTAAGGTAGTGTGTTCTAATTGCGTTTGGCTTTAGGAATATGAGACATTTTAGATTAAATAAAAATGAGTGTCATTGATGAGTTAAGTGGGACTAGCTTTATAGCTAGTCCCACCTAACTCATCAATGACACTCATAAAGCTAGTCCCACTTAACTTATCAATGACACTCATAGATATTTAATCTAAAATGTCTCTTGTTTCTAGAGCCAAACGCAATTAGAGCACGAACGCAATTAGAACTCACTACCTTAAAGAACAAACTCCTCTTTAGGTTTGTGAGTGGAATTTGTGTACTAAAACATTGTTTCTATTGAATGGATGGATAGAGGGATGGATCCTTTGGCTCCAAAAAAAATGGGACCATGTATTGCTAAGTGGTAAGTAAGTTCATGGAGTGACTTTTAGGATGGGTATTTGATATTTTGTAGATACTTTGCCTTATATCTAGCATTTGCTACCAACAAGAAATTTTAACTTGGGATCTCAAATAGTTCACTAGAGCTGCGTTTGTCTGTATTCCAACTTCTTTGATGATTTCAAGTATAGTAGAGGTGTGGATCCGTTCCAAATACAAGAAAAATATCCCGTATTGTACTAGTTGCAAAGGGCCTTTGTGATGTTTAAGGGTTAACCCCTAAAAGACCAAGCGACCAATATAAGTAGATGTACGTTGTTGTAAAATTGGCATTTGCTACCAAAAAAAAGTTTTAATTTGGGATCTTGACCAACTCACTAGAACTGTATTTGTCTATATTCTAACTTTTGTGTTGATATCAAATGTAGTAGAGATGTGAATACATTCCTAATACCACTTATACAACATTATATATAGTATGTACAATGGTTGCTTGGTCCTTTAGGGTTAAAATAAGTATACAAATGTACCAATACTAATGCATAAAAGTATGAAATACAACTCATTGACAAATAAAGAAGTATTAGAAAATTTGGCTTACAAGATTTATCAACAAATTCTTTGATTATGAAGTTTGTGCTCACTACAAACTAATCCAAGTTTGGTAATTGAATGTGATTTACAATAGAAGGTTGTTATTTTGCAGCTTGGTATAACAAATATTAAAATATGTAGTTAAATTTCTAATGGAACATGTAATACGTCATTGTAAAGGTGTTGGTGAAAGCTTTTTAGTGGTTACTTGTATAGCTATCCAACTTGGACAAAAACTCCATTTGTGGAACTCAAACATAGCATTGATGGCAACACATTGTGAGTATTAGCACATCCCAATTTTATTGTACAACAAGGTAATTTTGTTTTGTTTGCTTGTTTTTTCATTTTTAGATGTGAGCGATAGATAAAACCTTTGTTACTAATGTAGAAATATACCTTACCAACTCCAATAGATGTCTTACACCTTTGTCAAATTCAATGGCTCATGGAAGTTTGTTCTAAATTTATGAGTTTAGGTACATGTTGTACTAACAAAGGCAACAACTTGACTCAAAGTAAAATCTCAATGTAAACCATTTTAAGCATGTACGATCTTTTCTCCTATGTTGGTACTTTGCTAAAAGGACTCAATGTAAACAACTTTTTGCATAAATCCCTCTCTCCCATGTTAATTTTTTGTTAAAAAGACTCAATGTAAACCAATTCATGCATGTACCCCTCTCTCCCTTGTTGAGTTTTTGCTAAAAAGATTCAATGTAAACCACTATATGCATGTGGTCCTCTCTCCCATGTTGGTTGGTCACTACATGTTACACCAGAGCTTCATCAAAACCCTAAATAGGAGGGGATTCATTTATGTATTTACTAGTATACTACCTGACGTACTGACGAGTTTATGCCCTCCACCCCCTATCCCCGTGCTCTCCGATTCTTGTGCCCCCATATTGTCGTGCCCTCTATTGTTGTGCCCTCTATCCTTGTGCCTCATCCTCGTGCCTCTATCCCCGTGCCTACTTTTGGCCGAGAGAAAGTTGTGGTGCAACTGCCAGTGACAGTACAACTGCAAGTGACTTGTTGTTAAGGTCTAGTCAAGCAGATAAAAGAGAGTCATAGGTGATTTCACTTAATCCATTTATACCTTTTCAATCCTAGTCATGGGTAGTTGCAAGAATAACTTGCCAGTTTTGTCTCAAACATCCATAAGATTGGTAGTAATATGTAGTACTATGAGCTTTTGAATTTTTTTAAAATAAAATACAATATGGAAAATTTGTAAAGCACTTAAAATAGCATACTTGTGAAAATTTAGATTTAACAAAATTTTATTCTAAAAGTTATGCACAAAAATAGAGGGACAGAAATTACCAATAAAAAGCCAATTATCTTCTTGCTTTTTGGAAAATAGTAAAATCATTCAATAAAACAAAATAAAAATAAGCCATTTGAGAACCCATTAAACACATTCACATTGTACAATTGCTTTGCTGAGGAATTTCTTTGTATTTTGCCAATGAAGGGAGATAGGATGCCTACTTTGAGACAATGTAGATGCCATGGAATTTATAATTTTGCAAAACCCTTGTATAAATGCATGTGAGCAAGTTTCATAAACAACATCCCTGATTTATAGCCCTAGAAAAGCTTTTTTGGACCCAAAATAGTACTAAGAACCCCCAAAATGGTTAGGATAGACACCTATTTTGGGGCTGCTTAAAAATAGAAAAAAAATTAAAAAATACCAAAAAATCACTGAATGTCAATAACTTGCTTGTTCACATTATCCTAAAAGGACAAGTCCATGTGACTTCTTTTGCAAAAGTTACAAGCAAAAGACAAGCCGCAATAAGTGAGGGGGACATAATGTAGTACAGGTCATTCTTGCAATAACCCTCATGCCCAAACCTAACTGATTGAACGCTATTCTTTATATATATATATATACATATATATATATATATATATATATATATATATATATATATATATATATATATATATACACACACATAATACATATGGATTCTAGTTGGCTGAGAGAGTTTTGTGGTGTCATTGCTAGTAAATTGTTTTTAACGTCTAGTGAAGGAGCTCAATTTAATTAATTAAAAGATAATGTTGTGGTGTAACTTCCACTAATTTGTCATGTTTTATTGTTAACCACCAAATGAGAGAGTGATACATGCATAAAGTGGTTTATAGTGAGTTTTTGTAGCAAAAAAATCAACCGGGGAGAGAAAGATACATGTGTAAAGTGGTTTACACCAAGTCCTTCTAGTCAAGGACCAATAGGGGAGAGAGGGATACACACGTAAATTGGTTTACACTGAGACTTTACTTTGAATCAAGTTGTTGCCTTTGTTAATACAACTTGTACCTAGGCTTGTATATAGATAATACAATATTGAGTCAAAAAAACTTTAGAAAAAATATGAGCCCTCCAGAAGGCCCCAAGCAAGGCCCCTTAGAACCCCTTTCAAGGGGTCTCCTTAGTTGTTTTAATTTGTACTTTGGAATAATAAAAATTCCTTACAGCCTACTATGCCTTTGACTACAATCATGGCTCATAGTGTCATGTCCAATTTTCATTGGGGGTCACAATTACATGTACATATTACCATGGTCCATTTTCTTTGTATTAAAAACTTCAACTTAGTACTTGTGGAGGTAATATTTAGTTATGATTGTGTACAATAGTAGGAGAATAATTAATTAATTGTGTCATAGTACGAGATTGCCATTTTCTATTCATAGTTTTTGTGATGTACAATAGGAAAGTCATACGAGGTAGAGACACTTCACACATGGTGAAAACACTTCACACATGGTGAAAACACTTCACACATGGTGAAAACACTTCACACATGGTGAAAACACTTCACACATGGTGAAAACACTTCACACATGGTGAAAACACTTCACACATGGTAAAAACACTTCACACATGGTAAAAACACTTCACACATGCTTCTAATGTACTCACTTTAGGCCCACTAAATGTTAAGAGTGTCATATCTTAAGGGCCTTGTGGAGGGTTCAAAAAAATTCTAATGAGGTGACAACTAATTTCAATTGATTTCTAGGTGCAATTTTTGGGTCATTTTTTGTACCAATCCTAAATATTCACAATAATATTTAAACTAAATTTAATAAACAAGTAGTACAGTACGTTCTTTTAATTTCCCATCTTTTTTTCAATGACAACAAAATCAAATTTGTTCAAGCTCATATGCATGCTAACCCTTAAATGCTGACAAAGACATTTCTTGTCTTTTGGTTCCAAAATAACGTTATGTATGACAAAAAAGAAGTTTTTTTTTTAAATTTTTTTCCCAAAATTGATTTTAGACACATGATCCATCATGGAAAGAAAAAAAATTACGTTATGAGGCACACTCATATTTATAAGTAGCCCAAATTGTGAGAAGATTTGAGAAGATTTGAGAGACACAGTGTTAGGCCTTAACCCTTACCACACGACCACATTTTGGTCCCTAGGAGTGGTTTTTGGTCTGTAGGTTGAAATCGCTCAATAATTTGGAATTTGGTCGTGAAGTACGCATGTGATCACAAGAGTTTTGCATCCATTTAAAAAAATAACAATGCAATTGGTTATGTGAGTTCATAAATAATGGTGTTTATACGGCATGGCTTCAAAATACGTGTCCAATTTTTGTCAAAAATGGATCAAAGGAACAACAGAATACATCAAGTATGCAAGAACACAGGTAAAAAAACAGGTTCACAATGACTAAGTGACAATGACTAAACCATGACTGTATAGTCATATTTTAGTTGTTGTTTAATCATTGCAGTCATTGTCACTTAGTCATTGTGGACCCGTTTTTTTACCTGTGGAAGAATGTCAAATTTCAATTGCACAATTCTAAAAAAATTCAATTTGCTTAAGAAATACATTTGTATTGTTTTCATATACGGTAGTGGTATAATTGTAGTATTTGAAAATCTACTGAAATGTTGT
Source organism: Ulota crispa (assembly GCA_963920765.1). Lineage (NCBI taxonomy): Eukaryota > Viridiplantae > Streptophyta > Bryopsida > Orthotrichales > Orthotrichaceae > Ulota > Ulota crispa. The sequence goes on along the minus strand of OY987243.1, from coordinate 29,506,806 downwards.
TATCATTTTGGCTTTAAAATTTGTTATCCTACATTGAAGGCCAATTCTTGATTGTTTTCACCAATTGGATTTTCCAGAATAATTATCAAATTTCTTGTAGAACCGTTTTAGGGTAGCAAAGAAAGTGAGCTTTTTGACCCTTTTTGTTCACTTAGCTACACCTTGTGATTGCTATTTTTGTCTATTTTGTGTGAAACTAGTCTTGTTGGAAAGGTGGGAAACCTTGCTTTCTAGAAATGTAAGGCTCTTCTCAATCAAAGCTTGCATGAAAGGTTAACATTAAAAACTAAACGAGAATGAAACACAAGAGATTTTCCACATACGGCTCACTCAATCATTATAATATTTCACCTCCAACGATAGATTTAGCTGAAATTTTGGTACTTTACAATAAACAAGGTGTACTTCCCATTTGTACGGTTGGATTATTGAAAATGGGTCCATATTGAATCAATTCCAAATTTAAGCTTAGAGCCCCTGTTTTCAGTGGATTCTGTGAAAGTGGGTGTGGTTGTTCAAGGGCTAAGCTACTCTTCTTGCAATTTTCATGAGGACACCATGCACTGTTGACTTCTTTTGCAACTTTAAGAATTAATATTACAATTATTAGATATTTGCCACAACACTATAGAACATTGTAGATTGCTATAGTAGGGCTGGTCATTATAACCAGCCTGGCGTTTAAGGGTTAAAAATGAACAATAAGATTTGTAATTTCTTGCATTATAGTAGCCGATGGGAGGCCCTCTCTTTCAAAGAGTCTTTACATGATTTTAGGTGAGCTAATTGTAAGATAACATCAATCCCAATTTAGCCAATGAAATAATTTCATGCATCAAAAACACCTAATTAATTGGCTTGGAAAGTAGAACCTTTGTCCTCAATTTTCAAGTTTGTATTTATCTTTTCTAATCTTGTTTATTTCTAAGGAACTGTTCTAATGCAAATATTTTGAGTTTTTAAGTTTTTTTTTCTTTTTGGATTTTCTCCTCTATTAAAACCCATTTTCTTATTGTGCATTTGCCCTATCATCTTCAGTTTAAGAATCATAGTTACAAAGACTAAAAACAAACTACTCGCACAAGAAGATTATCTAGTAAACATCATATTAGGTAAATTGGGAAAAACAAAGGTACCATTTTGTACTCCACCTTAAACCCAAAAAGTTACCTCAAATTAGATTCAAAAATATCAAATTCAATTTGAGCCACTAAGATTTTTTCCCTCACAAATTCCTCCTCTTAAGTGAGGATAGGTGTACCAAAATGAAACGATGGAGCTCGATATAGGATGATCTCCCCAAACCTTCGAAAATCCCAAAATGAACGTTTTGACCCAACTTAATGAATATGACGTTAGTACCCAAAAAAATATCTGCAACTCCAAATACTACTATCTTTTGATCTACTCATTTAACGGTAGGAAGTTTTTGAGATATGGTTTGAAATCAACCAAGGTATGAGATCTTAGAAACATAATCTCAAAAATCACAATGGACCTAACGACAAAGATAGCAATCATCAATGCGCTAGGAGAACTAGCTATTAGTGTATTCTTAGCCAATCAAACCTAAAAATCCACACTACTACAAAAAATAATTGACCAAATTTTCAAAAAATGTACTTTTATGACATAAATGTAGGCAATACCGAGTGCAAACAATTAAAAAAACAGATTGAAAGGGTGAAACGCTAGATATTAGCCAGTGAAGCTCAAAACCCTCCTCAATAAATAATGATCACATTTGAAGAGTACCTTCGAAAATAATGAAAGCCTTCGTTTCAAGCAGTAAATCCTTCCTGTCCATGTAGAGTTGTATTTATTGTGATTTATGTACGGTGTTGAAAAGACAGGATTTCTAAATATTTTACATGGCGTTAAACTGGTTCCCATTGGACAGATAATTTTCTTTAATTCCAGTGACAAGAAAAAATATAGGTAATCATGAAAAGTTCTTCTGTAAAGGACACGCCTTCCTCAGATTTTGAATATGAGGGCGACAAAAAGGAATGGAGGGTTTTAAATGTAAATATAGAGTTAACTTAGTTAGAGATGCTTCTACTATTTTTGCCACGTGGACATGTAGCCACTCGAGGGTTTTCAAATTTTGATCAACAAATGATTGGAGGTAGGTTTCAATCGTATAATAACTTATAATAAATTTCATTCATTCTTACGTTATTGGATTCTTGTGTTAGTTCTTTAATATTGGTACAACACAAATTTGAAATTACATAAATTCTTGTATAAATAAAATAGCTCAAGAATGAATGTATGATTCACATCAATAAACAATTTCTCTATTTCAAAGGATTAGACCTTCAAACATCATTTCAAAAACTAGGTAAAATATATATTCAAAAAACCTATAATAAAAAACCTAACATCATAAACTTAAAAAATTTTAATATCATAAAAATGACTATTTCTCAATTCATGTCAAATTTGAAAACATTTCAAATTGTTTTTTCAAAATTTATGTATCACATAAAATCATGCTAAAATGAATGCAAAAAAAATTCAAAACAAGCTTGAGCTTTTTTGTAAGACATAATTAAAGCAAACACAATGACAAATGATAGTTGAAAATTTCAACTACCCTTGGCATTTTGATTTTTGGAGGTAAACCAGTATCAAATAGACTTCAAAAGTATAGCTTCAAAAGCAACAAAAGAAATGGAGAACGTAAATGTTAGAACTATGTAAACATAGGAACTATTACACAAAAACATGTGTATACAAAAGGTACCATCTTTCAAATACCATCATTTTCTACTAATGAGATACACATTCACCATTTATAGAGATAAAATCTTTATCTTTGATATACAATAATGAATCTCCAACATTGAGATTCACTAATTTCTAGTGTTGAAATAAACAGTGATAAATGAAGGTGCCTCCCAATTGACAAGTCTTGTCCAACAATAGGAGTGACTACTTTGAAACGTAATCTTCCTACTGCTAGGAAAAAATAGGAAAAAAAAAGTTAAGTAGTATTTGTTACATACAGTATCAAATTTTGGAGTGTACTAGCTTTACTAAAAATTACCATAAAATTGGCGATATGGCGATCGGTGGCCACTTTCGTAAAAGAATTTTCTGGAAGTTAAACCCACCAGAATTCAGATCTTTTTCTTTCGGAGATTTCTTTCCGGAGCTTTCCAGATCTTTCCGGAGCATGGTCAGTCGGCATTCGTCAGCACGGAGCAGAGGCAGAGACGTCGGCGTTGCGCGAGCGCCATGTCGTCTTCCCGCGGAGAATCTCTTGTTGACCTGCGTCTTGAGTTCGCAGGAGATGCGTAAACTGACAGCAACTTTGACGAGCAGAAGAAGAATCCATGGCGGATTCGTCGACGTCGTTTCCTGCTTCAGAATCACCGACGCTGGTTTTGAAGCCCGTGAGAGACTGCACGACGTCAGTGCTGTGGCATTCTCTGCGGTATTCCAGCACCATGCTTGCCAGCTTGTGCGTTTTCACGTGCTCCGCGGGTATGCTCTGCAACAATAATGATCCACGTCAGCATTCGGATCCCGAGAGAGAGTTTGTGTGGTGGAGGTACGTCGAATTCAATGTACGGGGAGTACCGGCATTTAGTTATGAGCTAGCGATTTTGAGGATTGCCCAATTGAATTCAAAAATTTAGGGAAAAAACCAACCATTTAAGAGAAAAAAAAGAAGGATGAATTAAGCATTCATAAGAGTAATTTGATGATTTATTGTGAGATTTTTGATAACTCCTCCAAGATATTTCGTTTCAAAGAAATCATCAACTTAAAACCATAAAATCCAAACGTCCCAAAATGTATATTTTTTCTCAAATTAATGAATATTGCGTTTATAGGTTTAGTTGCATTTATAGGTTTAATTGGGAACATACTCTTGACCGGCCCAAGAGAATGTAGGGTATTGGCCGGTTAATTTGGTATTCGACACTTACTTCGAGGACCCAGTTGATGTACTTGAGGTTGTTCACGTGCTGGTTCACGTCGAGATCTGCAGGAGTGGACGTGAGCTGCGAACTGTGGTGTTCGGCAGTACCATCGTCCAGTTTGACAATTCTCGGCCCCGCGCTTTTGTTGTCGCTGTATGCAGAGTGATCGTCGAGAAAATTGGGTTGGATTTCGGCGCGCACTTCGTCGGGGATCTTAGACAATCGCCGCGTGGTAGCGTTCATCATGCACCAAGTGCTGGTGGCGCGGGCCAGCACTTCGCCGGTTCGGTACGACCGCATGATCCAGTCGCGGCGCATGCCGTTCTTACCGGCCTGCGCGACCCACGAGTCGATTTCGATGACCTCAGGCCACGCGGGGTAGCGCTCCACGTCCACTTGCATCTTAGTCACCACCCAGATGAGCCCCGCGCGGTTCATGGCCCGCGTGGCGCCGAAGCCATCGCCGGTGATGCCCAACAGATGCACGTGGTTCAGCGCCATCTCCTGGAACAAGCTGAAGATCTCCCGGATAGACGTGCACTTGTCCGGCCCCCCTTCGTACGAACGGATGACGAAGATCTGTCTGTACACGAGAGAATTCTCATATGCGAAGTCACCTTGGCGCAGCTTGTGCAAGGGTATCATCTCTCGCCGCATTGATCTCTCCGCATACGGTGAGAATTCGCTGCTGGCCTGCTTCACTGTCGCCGCATGATGATGAGTCAGCAGCGCCTCTTGCACAGATGCTGAAAACTCACGCTCCATCAGCACTGCCTGCACCGGTCCAGGCTCGCGTCGACTCTTGCATTTCAGGCTACGAATCGACAACCTTGAAGATTTCACGAACGGGGAACACGAGGAAGCGAGGTCCAGATCCGAGGTCGCCGCGAAAACTGACTTCGCCGAGACGGACGTGGACATGAACCCCATAGCATCCATGGCGACGATATCTCCACCAAATCCACTTAAACCAATCCTGTGCAACCTCACTCAAGTTTCTATTCTCAAGTGGACTCTGTCAAAGAGCAATTGGTTGGGCCAGAATACTCCCTTGAGTCTGAATTATACAGCAGCTAGGTCAGGACTGTTAACACTTCGCTACGACAGTCTCGCTAGAGCAGGTTTTCAAGTCAATTGCAAGCTTTTGCAATGAATTATACCTGGCATATAAAAGCTCGAAATGGGTGACGCTTGGTTGATAAACTGCTGGTGAGCATCTCATATATATATATACTCAAACACCATCATCTTTCGCCATGTCGGAGTTCAACCTCTGGACTTAAAAGTATTTGGTAGGGCTGTCGCTCTCACGCTGTGAAAATTCACCAGGAGGAAGACCGCCATGCAGTTATTACGCTCACCTAATTACGCCAGCAACCCCCGTTGAAAGGCGCGCCCCATCGGACGCGTGTGTAACCCTCAACTACGCCCGCGTCAAATTCCCCCAAGTATCCGATCGGCGGAGACTCTCGTCACCGATTGTCACAGGTTTTTTCAAAAGCAGCAGATCGAGATCAGATTGTATTACCGGTGTCGCCATCGCTCTGTAATTGTCCCCATGGCCATGACCTACAACGCAACTGACCCTACCAACATCCAAAGAAACACTCGCACGTAAAGATCACCATGGCTGGCTACAGCAGACTTTTGGATTTTTCGATCATTGCTGGAAAGGCGGTGTGTGTTGGAAAATGTGGTCCTGGGTAACTCTCAATGAGTGAAAATCTTGGCAACTACACGAGTGCAGGCACTCCCTTTACCATGAATTTTGGAAGACCCAGGAGTTACTATTCCAGCAATGCAGGCATTATTGGCAACATGTAACATCAAGGCCTCGGAGTTGTGGCGGTATTCGCGCGGTTTAGGGTTCGGTCTGTGGGAACTGTTCGGCAAACCCATTGGGTGCGTGCAACAGAAAATGTTCCCTTTCTCAAGGAATCTTGATATCTCTTTACAGCATTTTTTTTTCCGTGGGAGTGTAAGAAGGCGTGATATCTATAAAAAAAAAGTGTGATTTGCAATTTTTACATAAATGGGAAGCTCCTGACAAGGTTCGTCTTTTCATACATTGTAAAACGATTTTGAGAGAGAGATCCGATTGCTTATAAGACCACCTAATTGAACCATTTATCAACTCTCAATCCAATCTTTTTGAAAGTTGCTTATATTTCAGTCCCAAGCCTTCTTTCACTCTCCCATGGAAAATTAATTTCCATGGACGAACCCTAATTCTCTCCCCCGGGTGATAGATCATGAAATTTCGGAACTCCTCTCAAGTGGCTTGCTTTGCTCTGAATTACCCCGAGATGGGTAGCAGATATGATACAAAGTAGCGGATTAAGCAAGACTACGTTCATAAGTATCAAAATGGCATATTAGTTTAATAAAGGAGGACTTAATGCTTATACGGCACATGACACAACATGATACATATTCAAGAAACTCGGGTTGTCAGGTTTCAGAACAGAATCGTTATAAGCTTAGGGGTAGTTCACACTACTTCCCAAGTCCCATTGAAATCTTAGAATTTAATTGGTTTGGTTGAGAGTCAAAAGTTGGGACTTGGCAATGTCTCACGTCCTAATTTCCTACTTTAGTGCATTTTGTCTACATGGCAGTAGTTTTGGGAAGTTTTGGCATCAAGAAGGTGAAACTTCATTCAAGGTTTGGATTGATCATTTTGCTTAATTCAACTTTCAACCCATTTTCCACTATTATTTTGCATGAAATACTCATCATTTTCATGAAAACTACTTTTTGCCCTTAATAATCCAATAAAGTTAGGGTTTTATGTTGAGGTGGAATTTGTAAAGATGGGATGTGGGACGTAGTGAGGATTGCCCCTTCGAGCACAAAAACAATAAAGGACGGTTCACAATATGTTCTACATCCCATTGAATTTTCAATATCTAAAGGATTGATAGTTAAAAATTAGAACTTGGCAATTCACACTGTGTTCCAAGTCCCATGTCTTACTTCAGTATTGCAATTTGCTTACATGGTAACATTTTTTGGAAGTTTTGGCATCAAGAAGGTGGGACATTGCTCAAAGTTTGGGTTTACCATTTTGCTCAACCCAACTTTCACCCCAAGTCCCACAATATCTTTTGCATAAATTATTCAAAACCTAATTTTTTGTCCTTAACCCCTAAAGGACAAAGTGTGCCTTTACAACCAGTAGAATACAAGGTGTTTTTCTTGTGTTTGAAATAGATTCACACCTTCATTGCATTTGAGATCAACAAAGAAGTTGGAGAATAGATCAAAGCGGTTCTAGTGAGTTACTTGAGATCCCAAATTAAAACTTCTTACTGGTAGCAAATACCATTTATACGACAGCATATATACTACGCCCTATCATCCTTTAAGGGTTAACCTGTCAAAGCTTAGGAGGTTGCAATTCAACCCCTTTTTAGTGTACTTGGAGATACCTTGGACACTGACATATTTGATAAATATTGTGTTCTACATTCCTTATAAATAGCCCAAAAAAGTGAGAAAACATCATTTAAAATAAAGAACTTGACTGTTTTTATTAGTTTGAACCAAAACTTATTAACTTGAAAGTTCATGGAATTTTCATTATTTAATCAAATTTCACATTATGGGCTCAACCAATGAAAAGTGATAACTATAAACTATAATAACGCGCACTTTGCACCTTTGCACCCATGATTTGGCTAGAGCTTGAGAAAAGTGTGGAAGTTTACAATTGTGCCTATTGACCAATATTGAAGGTTTGATCTAGTGGTCCTGAAGCATAGTCAAAAGTGGCTCGTAGATGTCGTCTCTAATGTTGCTCGCAGTATGTATCCTACACAACTATTACATGCTTTTTGTGTGCACACTAGAACTAAAATCCATGTGGGTCATTCATTTAGCCTCTCCAATTGGAGAAAACTACTTAACATAAGAAATCAATTTATTTTGAAAGAGATAGGCTAGAGAGAGAGAGCGAGAAATTTAGTGTTCTCAAGGACCAGTATGAATGAAAAGACCATTTTTTCAGGAGCCCACACCAAAATGCATAACACAAGGGTAGCATGTGCAAGAATGATGGAATCTATGTTTCAAACAAGTAGCTATGCTATGTCCTTGTAGTATTGGCTCAGATATTGACGTGGATATTGAGTAACATATCTACTCAAACTTTCTCTGAGTAGCTTTTCTTAATGGAAAGCCTCCTCCCTTGCAGTCAAGAGCAGAGCCAGTAAATAGCTAAGGTAGTTTGCTCATATTCCGCTCATGCTCTAAAACCGCTCACCTTCCCAAATGTACTGTTCTAGTACATGTCTTATTCACAACCTTTTAATAATATACATGAGACAAATATTTGAAAGGTGAGTTGTTTTAGAGCACCTATGATCTTTCAACTTCAAATTTTCATAACTAATTCCACAAAGTTTCATAAACTATGAAAACACTTGGGATAGATGCCAATTCCTCTTGTCTTTCAACAAAAATTTATTGAAAATTATTTCAAAAAGTTTCACCTCCCCAAAATTTAGTTTTAGCCCTTAAATAACGGTTTACAAGCACACTACCTTACGTTATGAGTGATTTTGTCTTTGTAGCACATGTTTGCCTCTGAGAAAGGTACTTCCTAAGCCTTTCTTAGGGTTTCTCCTCTTGATACAAAACCTCCTCCTGCTTGTTATCAAAAGCTAATAAATAATTATGCTACAAGTGACTTTGTCCTAGTAGCACCAACTTGGCTTCTGTGTAAGATACCTCCCAAACTTTCTTTTGGGTAACTTCACTTCTCCCTTGTGGTATGGAATTGTCTTCTAGCTACCAGAACTACAGATAATTTGTCCCAAGTTTCCAGAAGCGGCTCAAGGTGCTAGTATTATTGCAAAAAAAGTTGCTAGAAGATCAAGTTTAACACTGTTTTTTGCAGTTTTGCTAAAAACTTAGTAACTAATACTCCCTCTGTCCCATTATAAAGCTCCAAAAAACTTCTCCATGAGGGATTAATTGTACTTTTAGTCATTATGTTAGTGACAAATGCATTCTAGACTCAATATACCACCTACCAAATATCTGCAAAATCTCAAGATTTTATGTTGCCGTTTAGATACCCAAATTCCATGCAAAAAGTACCATAATTGTGCATAGTTTGTGAAGGCTGCCGGCTCCTCATTGTTTTAGTCTTTTTACTATTGACACATGTGTTCTAGAATCAATATATCATCTACCAAATGTGTGCAAAATCTCCAGCTTTGATGCAGGGTTGCTAAACTCTGAGCAGGGAGCAATGAGAGTTGAGCATTGAGCAATGAGTGTTGAGCAATGGGCAGACTTTTCATGAAACTTTGAAAATTGAAAATCATATTTTAGGGAGTTGCACATGATTGTAAGTAACAAAAGTGATTACTATATGAAAAAAAGAAATGGATGATGACTGAAATTCATCCACTAAAACAAACAAATGAAAAAATATATTGGATGAATGAAAATTGAAATGGATGAATGTAAATGAAAAGATGACAACAAATATGATGCAAACCTGTTTAAAAAGATATATCACAAATACAAATCAAAGCAACGGATTTTGTTTGTGTGTTTTAGGATCCTTCTCAGAACCTTGGAGGCCCACTTATGGTGGTTCAGATTTTGTAAAAGCCTCCTCAAAATCTGAGGAGCATTTTTAAAAATAGATTTAATTTTTAATTTTTTTTTTTTTGTGTGCTAGGACCCTCCTCAAAACTTGGGGGCCCACTTTTGGTGGTTTAAATTTTGTAAAAGCCTCCTCACAATTGGAGCACTTCTAAAAATAGATTTAATTTATTTTTGTTTTTATTTTTGGATTTTTTTTGTGTGCTAGGACCCTCCTCAAAACCTAGAGGCTCACTTTTGGTGGTTTTTGACTTTGTAAAAGCCTCCTCAGAATCCGAAGAGCACTTCTAAAATTAGATTTTTTTTTTTTTTTGGATTTTTTTTTGTGTATTAGGACCCTCCTTGGAATTTGGAGGCCCACTTTTGGTTGTTTTAGACTTTATAATAGCCTCCTCAAAATCCGAGGAGCACTTCTAAAAATAAATTTTTTTGGATTTTGTTTTTGTGTATTAGGACCCTCCTCAAAACATGGAGGAGCACTTCTAAAAATTTATTTTTTTATTTTTTTGGACTTGGTTATTGTGCTTTAGGACCCTCCTTGGAACCTGAAGGCCTATTTGTGCACGTTATGAATTTTATAAAGGAGTCATAAAATTTGTTAAAATTGTACAATTCATTGTAGTGATTGCATTTACAAGGCAAGGATTAGATAAATTTGACAATTTTCTTTCTAAAAAGGTCATTGTAGCTGATTTCAAGCAATAACAACTAAATTACTTATTAAATAATCTAGATTTTGTTGACCTTTGATGAATTGTGCAATTTTAACAAATTCTATGACTCCTTTACAAAATTCATAACATGCACAAATAGGCCTTCAGGTTTTGAGAAGGGTCTTAAAGCACAAAAAAAAAATCCAAAAATAAATAAATAAAATAAAAATATATTTTTAGAAGTGCTCCTTGGATTCCGAGGAGGCTTTTACAAAGTCTAAAACCACCAAAAGTGGGCCTCTTGATTCCGAGGAAGGTCCTAATACACAAAAACAAAATCCAAAAAAGAAAATCTATTTTTAGAAATGCTCCTCGAATTCCAAGGAGGCTTTTACAAAGTCAAAAACCACCAAAATTGGGCCTCCAGATTCCAAGGAGGGTCCTAATACACACAAAAAAATCTGAAAAATCAAAAAATAAAAATAAAAATATTTTTAGAAGTGCTCCTTGGATTCCAAGGAGGCTTTTACAAAGTTGAAAACCACCAAAAGTGGGCCTTCAAGTTCTGAGGAGGGTCCTAAAACACACAAAAAATATCTGTAAAAAAAACAACACACAATTTTTTAGCAAAAAAAAGAAAAAGAAAAAAAGAAAAAGCAAAAAGAAAAACATTATGTACCCAAATCCATGTCATAATCTCTTTCATTGGATGATACTTGGATTAATGATTGGATGAATATTTTTGATCATGGATGACCAAAATTCATTTTTCATCCAATTCAAAGTTCTCTTCTTGCGCGTAAGATAGAATCTTCACCATTTTTGCCTTTGTAAATATTATCTAGACATTAAATGAATTTACAAAAGCTCTTTTCTTCCAAGTTCAATTAGTACTTTGTCAATTTTATTAGTTTTTTCATTACTATTTTTTGGCTTAACCTCACTATTTCTTGTTTTAAAAAATATTTTTTTTAGTAAAATGTGAATTTTCACTGCTCAAATCCAACTACTCATTGCTCAACGCTCACACCTTAGCATAGCTGAGCTTTGATGTGGGGCTGTTTGGGCACCCAAATTCCATGCAAAAAGTACCATATTTGTACATGTTGCTAGCTCCTCATTACTGATGATTTAAAGATTAGTAGCAGCAATGGTACCTCATATGGGCAAGGCCAAGCTTTATAGGAGAGCATTGCTCTTTAGTTGCTTAACCCCTAATGGCCCAAGGAACGCACTTTGAGCTTTATGAGAACTCGGGCAGGCTCTATTGACTTCATAATTTGGAATTTTTTCATGAATTTTTAGGATGCATGCTACTCATCATACTCTACATGTGAAACTTTATTTCATGTCATTCCAATAAGTAATGCAAAAGTTATAAGGTTTTTTCAATTTCAATGTCAAATCGGGCAGCAAAAAAAAAAAAAAAATATATATATATATATATATATATATATATATATAATTTTTTTATAGAATTGTATAGATTGATACCTACTCAAAAAAAATTGAATCACTCAATTCCAAATAATGAGGTAAGAGTTACAAGGAGTTTTCTTTTGCAGGCAAAGAAGGTAGGAAGAGGGTAGAAAAAACATACAAAATTATCTTTTACTCTCAATTTTGAAAAGTTACAAATGAAAATGAAAAGCAAAGTTACTATTTGTCTATTAGAGCATTCTCACCATTGGGATTAACAATTTTCATATTCTTCCAAAACTTATTAGCATATTAGTTATATCTTTGATTCATCAATACCTTTCACTTTACAATTTTTGTAAAAATGAATCCAAATTTTTTTTTGGTTAAGTTTTTTTACATATGCTTTCAACCCATTTTCCAACATATTGCCAAAATTGCACAAGAAATACAACATATGTGTTTTTTTCTAAAAAGTTTGAAAATCAAAACTTCACCTTTTGGAAGGACTAGAAAAGCCTACATTTTGAAATTTGGGCACATTGATCTTGCAATTGGTGGGTACATTCATTCTGAAATTTTGGGACAATGTACTTGTGCAAGTCAACCAAAGGATCCTACGGTTGGGTTTGTTAAAAAATAAGTTTCAATGAAGATTTTGACCCTGGTTTGGGGACTAGTAATTTGAAGCAGTTTTGGGCCTGTAAACACAAAAAAAAATTAGGGGTTAACTTGCCCCCATGGAATCATTGGATATGACAAAAACTTTTTCAACAATTGAAATGAGCAAAAGGGAGCTTTTTAGTGGGACAAGAAGTATGCCTAATTTGGAGCTTTATATTGGGACAGAGGGAGTAACATGAACCAGGCGTGTCTCCAACAAACCTATGATCCAATTTTTGACTCCGTCCCAATAGTGATATATATCGACGGTTTTATTATAATGGCAGAGTCAGAACATTGGCCTGATTCAAAGTAGGGACCGCAAAATTGATAAATAATGGAAATTTCATGAGAAATGGAGTTACAAAATTTTGTGTAAAAAATAAATATAACGCAGTCCCTTTTTTTTTTTGCAAGTATTGTGCTTTCTCACCTTTTTAAACTATTTGTGGAGAAGATACTTTGAATTGCTTACAAAGATATGGATCTGATTCTCTTCAAAATAAATATTTTTGATTTTATTTTTTAGGTGATAGTCCATATTTATTGAACTCATGATAGAGTTTCTTTGAATCCTAAGCAAATCTTTACATTACTAGTTGAGGTCATCAATACTTCAGGCCATTTGAACCAAAATTTTAATGCACATGGTATCGATAATAGCCTCAAGCATGCATCAAAATAGGAGTGTCATGACGGCCTTTCCTTGTACGTCTAGATGCTATAATGCCAAAAGATTGAAATAGCTACAAAACCTAAATATTTCAAAAGAGAAGGAATGGAGACTCAAGTACAAGTGTTGAAATTTTGATTCCATGCTACTTTGTTAATTTGGAGGAACACGTAAAAAATTCTTATTAAAACAATTGGTATTTCAATGAAATGTGAAAACAACCCTCATCCACAAATTGGCATTCTGATTTATGGTGAACCCAAATCTTTGGCCTTAGGGCCCATGTTGGATCTTATCTTTTGAGCATTAATATAAGTTTCAAAAGTTCAACATTGACACATGGTGTAAAGGCCTTGAGACTCATTGTTGTAAATTGAACCAATGAAAAGCAAAGATTGAGTACTATTGGGACCAAAATGGCCCTTGACTCTTTGGTGTAAAGGGCTTGTAGATTTGATCCTATGAGGTTAAAGAGAAGTAGCTAGGGCAGGTGGAGAATGCTATGTGATGAGATTTTGTTTTGGGGCCACATGAAGTTGGAGTTACAGTGGGTTAGTAGTCAATGTGTTTCTTTCAACGTGGTTGCTAGGTAAGAGCATCTCCACCAGTTGACTTAAGCTGCTCAAACAGCGTGGCCGAAGGCTATTTGGATTTCCATCGATGCCTCTTGCATGCAAATTTTGAGAGCGGCCTTGTTAAACTAGGCTCCAGGGATGGTGACCTCTTGGATCTCTCTTCTCTTTTAGCGAGTTAAAATTCTGGATTGCAGACGTGGATGTCGGGGATTGCTATTCTTGGTGCCAATGGGAGGTCTTCAATTTGCAAGACAATGTCTCTCATTTGAGCTATCATAAAATCTGAGTGACTTTGTGCCACAAAAAGCACTGTCCTTGCTTAGAACAAGGCAGCTGATCCTCTAGCACATTTGCTCCTTCTTGCACCAATGGAGATCCCCGCTCTGAACTGCCTTTGAGGGCCCACTCAAACTCCTTCAACAAACTTGCACTTTGCCGGACCAGTGGAGATGCTCTAAATTAGGTGAAAGTCTATAGTTGCTCCATGGTGCTCATAAACTGATGATCTTTTTGCTAGTTTGTAATGGTGACAATTATTACAAGTTAATTAACTCTTAAATGCCTAAGGCACCAAATTCTAGTGTCAACAATACTTTAAAGTTTAATAAAACCTAGTATTTATATATTTTTGAAAAAAAATCTTTGAATTCTAGTATTAGCATCAAAAGTATGATTTTTCTATTCAAGATTTTTAGCAAGGGTGTCCATTGCAATCTTGCCTTTTTGTGGTGTTGAGAGCTCTTGGAAATGAGCCTCAAATACTTTATATCTTGGAGAAAAATGTGCACTAGAAATTCATTTTTAAAATGTGTGAAAGAAATTTTGAAAAGCCGTAAACCGTTTGGAGTTACATATGTTATGTCCTTTAACCTCATATATTTTTGGTGATCCATTTTTTAGACTTGACATGTAAAAAGAGGATGGAAAGACTTCAAGTCATTTTCATAGGTTTAACACCCTCATGATCAAATATTATATGGACTATGGAGTAATATTTCAATCCATAAGTGATATTGTTGTGTTTTCTTTTCCTATTTGATCTTTAACATATCTAGTTTGAGTTTGTAACTAAGGTTACAATTTTAAAAAAACTGATACAAGTTATCAATATCTTGGCTTTTTGTTTAATCTAAAGCAAATTCCTAGAAGCTCAAAAAGGCCTTGGGCATTTAGGGGTTAAGTTTCAGAAGTAAAGTAATGGTTTTTGGCTCTTAACCCCCTAAAGCCTTGAAAACCCTTTTTTGGCAACATGGTAATTTTAGGCAGCTCACTACCAATGGGATTTTCTTTTTTTTTTTCCTTTGAAATTTCCACACATGATGTGTCTAAGGGGTAGCTTTAAGGCCAAGGAATGTTATTTCATGAGCAAGGATTTGTGAACCGTGGATGATGAGTTAGGATTTTTTGTTAAAATAATAAAATCCACCAATAAGCTTGTATGTAGGACCGTAAAATTGTGTATTCTAAACTATTATCTCTTAAAAAACTTGTGCAAAAAAAAAAAAAAAAAAAAAAAAAAAAACTATTAATTTTGAATTGAGAATTCATTCTTGCTCACAAAATCTTGAATCCCTACTCCCTACTCATAGCTCACAGTTTTAAACTCACCAAATAGCTTTGTCCCGCTCTCTATGAAGCCTGAACTCAAGAAAAGCTTTTGCTTTACTTGCAACCTTTTTTCCACCACAAAACAAAAGTGAGAAATATTAGGGGGTTTCAACGCTCATTATATTCAACAACTAAACTTGATTCTCTCCTTCATTTGCTACGGAGAAAACTGGATTTCTCGTGGTCAATTTAAGAATCTTGTTGTCTTTTAAAAGTTTATCATTCAAGACAGCTCATGTTTCTTGTTTTCTCACGTAAGAGACCCCATGCTTGCTCTTTTGCACACTTTGTTAGTGCGCATACTGTTTAATTTTCTCATGAGAATAAATAATAACAATCATCACCATAATTATCATCATAATAATAACAATATATACAATATGTCTATTATTATATATAATATATATGTATGTTATTTTATATTGCCTTTTTTTGAGAAAACAACTTATTTTCACATGAGAAATTCTTCAAGAAAACTTTGTCTAACCAAAGACAATTTCAAACGTCAATCATAACATAGTTTTTGATGGAGCATTTCACTAGAAGAAAATGTGCAATAAATATTGGTCTCGAATAACTACATATGTCCTAAATAATTGTATTTAAGAAGTCATATAGTTGTTTAGAACAATTGCAGTCATTATAAATTAATTGTTTAGGGTATTTTCTCTTCTAGTGTTTTCACAAAAGGAAACTGCAACCTTTCATGCAAAACTCAAGTTTTCAAATGAGAAACCAAAAACTTTTATGCACCTAGTCGGATGCAAAAGAGTGCAAGCATGGGTTCTCTTGTGTGCATGAGAAAATAAAAAGTATGGACTTTCTCAAGAGGAAAACAAGAGAAAAGACAAAAAAAAGGCCTTAAACCATTGTGAAAAATAAATTTTGTTTTTATCACTAAAAACCCAAAAGGGAAAAAAAGTTAACTTGCAAAAGTACCTAGGTGTGCACGCCCTATCAAGCAAAGCTCTTCTCTAAACATTGCAATTTAGTAAATTAGTCAACAACAAAACAATGATCAATGCAAACATGCGCAATGTGAAACTGTGGATTATACTTGTTGAGCATAAGGTGAATTGTGAACAAAAATGTGCTGTATAACTTTTGTAGCAGTGCAAGAAGGTGTGGTATCTAAAAATAATGTATGTATATATATGCATGAAGTCCTCAACAAGGCACATCTACTTAGCTCATATTTTGGCTTTCAATCCAAATTCTTGAAAACAATGTTTATATTAAACCCAAATTTTTTTGCACTGCTATAAATTATTGTGTTTTGTAATAAGGAGCAAGAGCTGCTTAAGTTTACAAAAGCCACTCCATTTGCATGCAATAATAGTGTCAAGTATGAAACTTACTCAAACATGATTATCTTTTCATAAGGAATAATTGCCTTTTAATTTTGTAGAACTTGCTTGTCACAAAGCTCTTGATTTCTAGAGGGATTCTTTTTTGCAAAAAAACCTACTCAATTGAAATCTTACAAAAACGCCCTTGGAAGGGGACCTTATGCAATGTAAAACACCTCTTTGGTAGCCTTTCCATAAAGAAGGTGCGCTTTATCTTTGGAATCCGCTTTTAGGCTCAAGGCATCTCTTTTTTGGGAAGGGGTTAGAAAAGAAGGTGCCTTAAGGTAGGAACACCCATAAGTGTTAATTTAATGGTTTTGAACATGACGACTATTAATAAACATCTAGCAAATTATAGGGTCTTGTTAGCAATAGCAAAATAACTAGTTTGCACTTTTGAATGTATTATTTGGATACTATAAGAATAAGTTGTGAATTTTTAAGGAGCAAACTGCCATTATAACCATAACCAACACTAAGGTTTCAAGTTCACATGTTGTACATCCTTGTAATTACATCTATTTACTTCTATATATTTTTCAAGATTTTAAAAGTGACAATTATGGGGATACTAACGCTTATGGGTGTTCCTACCTTACATGGTGCCTTTTGTGTATCTCTAGCTTTGCTTTCTTAGGGTCTAAGAGCATCTCTACCAAGGGGCTTCCCTATCTATATGATGTAGTTCATTTGGATAGGGGAGAATCCTCCCCCACCAAAAGCATATATCCTCAAATATTTAGAAAAATTGAATGAGAACTACAGCCCCAATTTCCTATACAAGAGGCCATACAAGGAAACCAAATGTGGTAAAGTGTGTCTTCACTTTTCCCAAAAAAGTGTACTCCGTAATATGTTACTCCCTTTCACTCCTAATTCCTCTCTTGGGCCACCTCTCCCAACCTATTTTAGTAACTACGGAGGAAAAAGCTCCCATATGGAGAAGCACTAGTAGGGCTTGCCTTTCCCTATCTTCATCTTGGCTCCCCCTTCATCCAAATGAAAATAGGGATAGGGAAGCCCTTTGTGGAAATGCTCTAACATTTTTCAAGCATGAATTATAAATGCTCCAAGCCCCTCAACATACTCTCAAGGCATTCCTTCTTATTGTGTCAAGCAATGGCTTTTCAAAACACTATTCATCCTAAGTTTGGTGAGCTTTATCCTATTAAATTCCCCTTGATAAAACTTTCTAATGATTATCATTTATGGGGCATATTTGAAATGCAAGGGTGGAGAACAAGAATTTTGAGAACCCTTCAAAAAATATATATATCTTTTTAAGTGTTAACCCTTAAATGTCCAATAGGTGGCTGTGGCCTACCCATACTGTAACTTCAACACTATTTATAATGTAGCTTCAATAGTTTTTGATTGATGGGCACTAATGATATTGCTTCTAAACGTTTCAAAGGTCAATAGCGTATGTTGACCTTATGAAAATTGCAATAAGGGTAGCTTGGAACCTAACATTGTGATTTTGAATTTTCTCACAATTTGGGTTACCTAAAAACATGAGTATATTTGATAAGATTGTTATTTGCCTTCTATGATGGATCATGTGTTTATGGTCACTTTGGAAAAAAAACAAATGAAAAACAACTTTTTTTGTTATATAGTATGCTTTTTTAGGGTTTAGGACAAAGAAAGTCCTCATGGCATTTAGGGGTTAAGTTTGAGGCTATCAAGTTGCAAATCATGTGAAATCCATGTATACAGAGAGTTGAATGCGCTTATAAGTGGCTAAATGATGAGTCATGAGGGAACTTACTAGTGTAAGAGCATCTCCTGCCACCCGCCATTGGAGCGATGCGCTCTCTAGCCATAACAACTTCTTTGTTTTGAGTCCCCAATAGCACACTATTCATTTTTTGCAGGTGCGGGCCTTCATAGTGAGAGCCCTTTCCCTTCAGATTTGAGCTTTCTCCAGGCCCCTTTCACGGTCCCTACCAAGCACTATTCACGTTGCTAGCTACATGCATGTACCAATGTGATTTGTTGTAATGCAAGTGTAGGCTTGAAACCTTCCAGGCTACAGGGGAACTTCACGCCTTGTTGCGCTATTTGCTACTCTTGTCCTTTCCAAACCTAATTTCCAAGGGCTTCATTTAGAAGGCGATAGGAGATGCTCTAAGGCAACCTAATTGTTAAAGCAACCTAAAAGCAACAAGAATAGGGCACGAGTTTGCTTCAATTCAAGAGGATCATAGAGTGCAGTTTCACCAAGGCCCTCCACCTGCCCCCATCCCTCCCCTGCATGCCCTCTGTGAAGCTTCAACTCAATATAAGCTTTTGATGTACTTAAAGTAATAGCACCCATACATGAGCAGTCCCCAAAGCATAGCCCTACTTTTGAGGTGTTCACCACTCACTATGAACCCAAAATGTAGCAGTGAATGCCACTTGCATAAGCAAATCTTGCCACATGTCAATTGCTAAGTTGTTGTGAAATGGTCAGAATTGGGATCGTCAAACACATGTATAGGAACACATCAAAACAATTTCAAGGATAATCTAGAATTATTAATAGGGATCTTATGAGTTGCAACTTTGCCCTTTAATATAAAATAATCTATAATATTTTTTTCCACAAAAATTATATTCCATGATAGCTTGTTGAAAGACTAACCCTACAAAAAAAAATCCTGAATTTTCCGAGACTCTGAAGTACCCTAAACCCGTAAACACCCGTAAACGCTCAGGTATGGGTGCGGTTACCTTACAATTTGTTTTCTGTCACAAAACGAAAGGGAGAAGTATTGCGGGGGTTTCAAAAGCTCATTTTATTTAGCGGTTAAATTTGATTTTCTCTCCTTCATTTGCCATGGATAAAACTTGACTTTTTGCGATCAATTTAAGGTTCTTTTTTGTCAGTTTTTCATATATATCACTCAAGAGAGCTCATGCTTCTGGTTTTTTTCTCATAAATGAACCATACTTGCTATTTTGCACATTTTGTTAGGTGTGCAAACTTTTTGGTTTTCTCATATGAGATAATATATATGTATACATTTTGAGAAAATCATCATTTTTCACATGAGAAATTAATGTCTCTAGATAAGATGGTTTCAAACCTCAAGAATAATATAATTTTTTTGAAGCATTTTCACAAGAGGAAATTGCAATCTTTTCATGCAAAACTCAAGTTTTCAAATGAGAGACCAAAAAGTTTTAAGCATCTAGTTGAATTCCAAAAAATGCAAGCATGAGCTCTCTTGATTGAGAAAATAAAAAAGTATTGCTAGAGACATTACTTCTAGAACCTTTTAGTTCCTTTTACTTTAATCTTTTACTTTGACTTTAAAATCTTTTTTTATTTTAAACTTTTTTTTACTTTAAATTAGAGTATATATAGAAGTTGAGACTAAAGAGTTCTTTAGTCTTGATATTCCGCTTGTAGCTTCTCTATAGCATTCGCGCAACTTTGTCTTATTTGCAAGCATTCACCATAATGGAGTTTTTTGGAGTCGAAGTGTCCGCTGGCAACCCAACCACGTGTTCTCCTGGCTACGGAATGTACCTTCATGTCACCCAAGTTGCTCTTGGAGAGAGTAAGGCGGAGAATAGCGAAGGACCGAAACGGGTGGTTTTGAAGGTGAGCGTGGACTCTAAGGAGGAGATCGTCCTGGGAACGCTGTCAGAGGACAAGTGCGACCAGATGCAACTTGATCTTGTTTTTGACAGAGACTTCACGATTTCTCACAATAGCAAATCCTCTAGTATTTACATTAGTGGATACCGAACAGAGGCTCCCGAAGATAATGATGAGTATGACGAAGAGTACGAGTTCGAAGAGGATGAAGAGTACGAGTTCGAAGAGGATGAAGAGTACGAGTTCGAAAAGGACGAAGAGAACGAGGACGACGAAGAGAACGAGGACGACAAAGAGGAGGAAGAAGAAGAGAAAGATGCACCTGTCCCAGATGCAGTTTCGATTGTAACTAACGGGGCCGTAGCAGGAAAACCCTCTAAAGGTGCAAAGTCTTTAGCAAAGGTAATAGAAAAGGCTGCTCATACTATTGCAAATGCCATTACTAAAGCCGCGGAGAAGACGAATTTAAAGAAGCAAGAAGTTGAAGAGGAGGATTCTGACAAGGAAGGTGAAACAGATGATGATGAGGGTATGGGACATCCGTTTTTGAGTGATTTAGCCTCCGAATCTGATGACAAATCTGATGCGGGCGACGATTCCGAGAAGGACATGGACGAGGACAAGGACGAAGATGAAGACAACAAGGAAGATGATAGGATGGGTCGGACGAATTAGATGAAGAAGAACTGAAGACTCCAGAATTAAAGGCTGGGAAGAAAAGATCTGGAGTAGAGAGTGAAATCCTTTGAGAAAAAAGCCAAGAGATGCCTCACCAACTAGGGTGTTTTTTTTCATTTTTTAAGAAGTGTCAAAGTGGTCATTTAAAATGTTCTAGTGGTGCTCCAAATTTAAACATTCATCCACGTAATGGGTAGAAAATATCACATTAGCACATATTATATGTCTATAATTTGGTTTTCATCCATAATTTGGCCATTTTCTTCAAGATTTTTTTTTTTTTAAAGCTTTTTTGGCAATTTCATCCAAGATTTTTGGCACATTTTTTAAGTCAAAACTTTTTTGGGTGCAATTGAGCACCAAATTGCCAAAAAAAAACATTGTCACCAACAACGTTTAATTTCTTAGCAAATTTTCATCAAAACCTTACCTCAAAAGGCCACTGGCTACCAATACACTAAGCACTTTGGGTGAAAAATTGGGTGAAATAGCCAAATCCTTCTTGGAGCAAGAACCTAGCTTGCCAGCTTTTGGATGAAAGTAGCTTATATTAGTACGTAGTTGTTTGAATGAACTTTTGCTTATCATTCATTATTTCCATGTTTAGCCAAATTTTCCTTATCTGTTTGCATTTTGGGGTGCCGGTCGCTCTACCCGCGCAAAAATAAAAATAAAACTCTGCTCACCAAAACTAGAACAAGTATCTCTTAATGAAAATAAAGTTTAAAGTAAAAGAAACCTAAGTAAAAGAGACTTTAAAGTCAAAGTAAAAGATTAACCTCTAAAGACCCAACTGTCCTTTTGGGGGACAAATGGACCTTGGGCATGTACTTATGGCTAAACCAATTTTATAAATTTTTTCAAACTTTTGATGATGGTGGGGAATTCAAAGAGGTACGTGCACATCTAATTCTTTCTTCATTTTGACATTTATTGAAGAAGTTATGCATGAATTTCTCAAAAACGGAGGAGGGCAAGCAACCTAGGCAGCCAAAAAAATTCTTTAAGTATTGCTATTTTTTAAAATAAAAAGTTGAAGTTGGTTCTTTATATTTTCATATATGTGGGAAATTTTGAACCATTCAATTTTGATTGATGAGTGAGAAGTTTTGGTTTGCAGATAGGTATGGGACTCCCAAACCTCCATTCCTTTTGCCCCTTGTAAAATGTGGTGATTTTATTTTGTTTTGACTTTTTTATTTTTTTCCAAGTTGTAGTAGATTGAGATTCATTGATTTTCACCATTTAGATCAAAGTAATTCACATTTTTGAATTTTACATAAATCTTCCAATTTTGCTTGCAAATTCCATGGCCTTACAACATTGCAAGATTTTACAAATATGATTCACAACTCCATTTCTTTTGAAAATTCTCCCACACTTACCTGACTTGGTCTTCTACATGGAAAAAATAAAACTCAACTTTGCTTGGAGTAATTTTTTTGATATACAAGAGGTCAAAGGCTTCTAATTTTTTTGAGCAGCAAGGAAAAAACTTTTTTTTCACTTCAAATGTCACTATCTCACTTCTCTACATCTAGAATGAGCTGATAGTTTTCCCTTAAGTACCTCTTGTAGTCTAGAGCAAGATCCTAGGGTTGGATTCTTTTTTAATTATTTTTCTAATTTTCTACTCATTCCCCCAAAAGTGGCAGTTTTCAATGACTTTCACAAAAAAAGAGCTTGGGCCTTTAGGGGTTAAAGCAAAAGGAGCTAAAAGGTTCTAGAAGTAATGTCCCTAACAAGTATAGGTTTTCTCAATGAAAAACAAGAGAAAAAGACAAAAAAAAAGCCTTAACCCTAAAGGCCCAAGCAGTTTTCTCCAGTGAAAGTCACTATTAACGGCCACTTTGGGGGAATGAGTAGAAAAGTAGGAAATAAAGTTTGTTTTGCAAATCCAATTGTAAGATCTTGCCTTAGACTAGAAGAGGTAATGGTGGGAAAAAATTAGGTCATTCTAGGTGGAGAGGAGGGAAATATTTACATCTAAAGTGAAAAAAAAGTTTTTTTTTTGTGTTGTCCAAAAAAAATTAGAAGCCTTTGTCCACACTTATATGAAAAAAAATACTCTACACAAAGTTGAGGTTTATTTTTTCCATGTAGCAAACCAAGTTAGGTATGTGTGGGAGAATTTTCAAATCAATTAGAACTATACATCACATGGGGAAAACAGTAAGTAAAAAGAAGTATAGAATGAGTCAAATCAGTACATTGTTAAGAATTTAATTATTAAATTGAAAAATGAAAATCCCAATGGTTATAATGTTGTGATAAACAATCTATTTCCATAGGTTTAGTTTTTTTTTCCAAAATATTGAAAATTGTGGAAAATAAAGGACTTCAAAGTTTATTTTAGAGTAGAGAATCCATAACTACCCGCAAACAAAAAATCCTTATAACTTTCATGTCATTAATTGAAATTGAATGATTCAAAGCTTCTCATGTATGAAAAAATCTATAGAACCAATTTCAGATTTTTATTTTAGAAAACACAAATTTTTAAGAAGTTTTTGGGCTGCCCGGATTGCCCTCCCTCCCCCGGGCAGCAAAAATTCTTGCATAACTTCTTTGTCAAATGTCAGAATGACAAAAAATTTGATTCCTGCGTAGGTCTTGGAATTCCCCACCTTCAATAAAAGTATAAAAACATCACAGAAACTAAATTAGCTATAGGTGCATGGAAATCTCAACTGACCCCGGGAGACAATTGGACCTTTAGGGATTAAACCATTGTGAAAAACCAAATTTACTTCTATCCCAAAACATTCTAAAAGAAAAAGAAAAATTGAGATGCAAAATGTACCAAGCTAGGAACCCCATATTAGACAAAGCCCTTTTCTAGACTTTGCAATTTAGCATAGTCAACAACAAAACAATGACCAATGAAAACAAGTGCAATGTGAATTGTAATTGTTGAGCATAAGATGACCAAGAGTGTGCTACATAACTCTTTGTAGCAATGCAAAAACTCAGGTGTAGTGTCTAAAAACAATATATGTTGATATATATACATGTATATGTACACAGAGGTTTTCAACAAGGCATATCTTTCTACACATTGTATAAACGTTAACTGCTTGAATCCACATAAATAAAGAGACCTAATCACTTCACAACCACTTAGTCGGGCCATCTACTAGTTCTTAATTGAAATTTCTTGATTATAGCTTGTATTTTAATACAAGGCATTTTTGCACTACCACAAATAATTGTATTCAGTATTAATCCCTGAGCGCTCCAGCAACCCAATTTTGGTCGCTCCAAATTTTAAAGCCTTGTTTTGAGGCGCTAGATCTATCTTTTTGGTCTTGCTATAAACTACAATTATGAAGGCATTCAAGTTATTCATGTCAATGGGGTAATGGCGAGGAAAGCCAAATTGTTGTATAAGCGCTGCAGGGGATTTGATTTGGTGAAACACCATACGGGGCAACGGGGGCGGTTTAGCAAGCAATATTTTACATGCTGTAACCAATCAATATCCAATGCAAGCTTCCTTGTGTAAGTTTTGTGGTAGCGGGAAAGTTATTGGCAAGGGTTCAAGCATGTTCTAAACCCTTATTATGGCAATTGTTATCGATTGCGCTGGTCATTGTTTTCCATGCATTAGCAATTTGAAACACTAAAACTTGACATAAAAAGAAGTGCAATCTTCAATGATTTACAAGTGTGTGCATTCACATCTGATCTTGCTGCTCACAAAATTTGAGATGAATCCGAGGCTCATAGAATTTTGTAAAAATCATCAAATAGCAACTACCTACCAAAAAATGAAATTTTGTCATCACATGTTGTTTGATCACATGTTATAATCTCCCATCTCTCGCGGTGAATTGTTCTCAGAATTTGCAAGCCATTTTCTAAGTAGGTGTTCCACTATTTTCAATGATCATTTTTTGTGGATCATCTGATTGACCGAAATACCATGCATCAAAGTTATCGGTTTCCAAAAATCCTGATTTTGGTGGCCACGGCCTGGGCGCTCAGGGGTTAAGGAACAAAAATGGCATATGTACACAAAAGTCCCCCCATTTGCATGCATTAATAATGTCAAGTTTGAAACTCACTAAATCTTAATTATAACATAACTATATTTTCATAAGGAATTAAGTCCTTCTAAAAACCCGTTTGCTTGATTTCTATATAAAGCTTCTTTGCAAAAAAACCACCTCAATCAATACCTTACAAAATACTCTTAACAAGAGGCCATACGCAACACCTCCTTGATGGTATTTTCATAAATAAGGTGCGCTCTATCTTTGGGATCCGCCCTTGGGCTTGGGCACCTTAATTTTGGGAAAGGGCTATCATTAATAATGCATTTATGTTGCTCCAAACTAATTTCTTGGCATTCTACACTATACAAATACTTATTAATACTATGATAACAAATACTTATCTATATATACAAAAAAATTGTGTGCGTATGTGCATGTGTGTGCGTGTGTGTCAATTTGATGAATTCATGTTTAATTCACTTTCCACCTAAAAGTAAGAGTTGAGCACCAGTTTGACCTAAGTAGAAAAATTTAAAAATAGAGTAGAGTACAAGTTTGGACAAAAGTAAAATTGCAAGAGTTATAAATGGCACGAGTTTGTAAACTCATTTTGCAAGAGCAAAATGGGTTCACAAACTCGTTAGGGTAGTTGCAAGAAACACTTCACAGTTTTGTCTCAAACACCCTTAAAATTGGTAGTACTATGTAGTACTATAAGCTTTTGGAATAATTTTAAAAAAATAAAATAGAATATGGAAAATTTGTGATGCACTTAAAATAGCATACTTATGAAAATTTAGACCTAGAAAAAATTTATTCTAAAAGTTATGCACAAAACAAAATCACCAACAAAATGCCAATTTTTTTCTTGCTTTTTAGAAAATAGTAAAATAATTCAATAAAAAAAAATAAAAACTGGCCATTTGAGAACCCATTAAACACATTCACATGGTACAATTGCTTTGCTGAGGAATTTCTTTGTATTTTGCCAATGAAGGGAGATAGGATGTTCACTTTGAAACAATGTAGATGCCATGGGATTTATAGTTTTGCAAAACCCTTGTACAAATGCATGTAATCATGCTACATAAACAACATCCTTGATTATAGCCCTAGAAAAGCTTTTTTGGACCCAAAATAGTACTAAGAACCCCCAAAATGGCCAAGGTAAACACCTATTTAGGGGCTGTTCAAAAATAGTAAAATAATTTTTTTTAAAAATTGCAAAAATTATGGAAGGTTTGTGACTATGACATGTACCTTCCTCTGAAATTTCAACTCAAAAGAACTTGCTGCGCAAAAGTTACAAGCCAAAAAGCACATGTAGGAGGTGAAGGGGACAAAAAATAGTACAAGTGTTTCTTGCAATCACTTGTTAATACTACGATAATTTTCAAAAAAAATTGTATAAATACTTATCTAATCATACAAAAGAATTATGTGTGTGCATGTGTGTGTTGGTTTGATAAATCCATTTTTAACTTGTTTTCCACCTAAAATTAGAGTAGAGCAAGAGTTTAACCAAAGTGAAAAACTTTAAACATAGAATAATGTACACGTTTAGACAAAATTAAAAGTGCAAAAGGATGCTAAATGTATGCTAAATGGATGCTATGTGAATGCTAAATGGATTTATCTACGCTTAATGGATGCTAAAGAGGTTTATGCTAAATGGATGCTAAAGAGGTCTATGCTAAATGGATGCTAAATGGATGCTAAGTGGATGTTAAATGAATATTTTTTATACAAGTTTGTAAACTCATTTAGCTTTACTAAATAGGTTTACAAACTTGTCTATATTATGGAAATTAATTGGTTGTGTGTGTGCATGTGTGTGTGTTGGTTTAATGAATCCAAATATAGAGTAGATATAGAATTTAACCAAAGTAAAGAAATTAAACATAGAGTAGAGTACAAGTTTGGACAAAAGTAAAAGTGCAAAAGTTGTAAATGGAGTTTAAAAAAAATAATCTCAACCTATAATAAATGGATGATAAATGGTTGATGAATGGATGCTAAATGGATGCTAAATGGATGATGAATGGATGCTAAATGGATGCTAAATGGATGATGAATAGATGCTAAATGGATGATGAATGGATGCTAAATGGACGCTAAATGGATGCTAAATGGATGCTAAATGGATGCTAAATGGATTAACCTATGCTACATGGTTGCAAAATGGATTAACCTATGCTAAATGGTGCTAAATGGATTTTTTTAATATAAATCTTAACCCATGCTAAATGAAGTCACCATTACTCATTTAACTTAGGTAAATAGGTTTACCAACTAGTTGATACTATAGTAATTTCCAATTTTCTTTATTGCATTAAATAAACTTTTATAAGGACTTGTCAACAACAATAATGCTAACAAACAAACTAGTTTAATCTAGGGTGTAAACCATGTGAAACCCTAATATCTAGAAGATTGTTATTACATCAAAGTGGCCATACAATGAGTCATGAGGTAACTTTCTAAGGTAAAAGCGTCTTTAGCCTTGCACTTCAAACTTGACACTCCAAGAGATTACATTTATTTTTGAGGAGCCCTCAAAATTCTTGCTCTCTAGTCATGCACTTCAAACATGGCCCTTACACTCCAAGAGTGCCCCATAAATAGTCATTTGACCATGCACCAAAGGGAATATAGGATAAAGCTCACTAAACTTAGGATGAATAGTGTTTTGATGGATTATTGCTTTGACTCACTAGGATGAAGTGCCATGGGAGAATTTTGAGGGGCCTAAGCATTTCTCATATGTGCTTGGCATGTGTGAGACCTTGCTAGTGCAAGGCTAGAGAAGCCCTAAAGCAACCTAATTGTTAAGAGCATTTCCACCGGTGACTCAACACGTTCAAAGTGGATGAAAAGTGTTGCGGCCACTCTCCAAACCCTCTCAAGACACTTGGTCCTACTGTGTTTAGCAAGGGCTGGAGTGCAATGCCACCTTTTTGAAGAGCATGAGTGGAGATCTAAGGGCTTGAGGGCCGACCAAAACATATGAAAAACTTTGAAAGAGCCCAGGCAGATGGAAATGCTCTAAGGTAAGACCACCCATTCCCGACCAATCTCCAATTTTGACCCTTAATGTACTTATTGTGTACATTCCAATCCTACAATGTACTCTTTGGGTACATAAAGTTGGAATTGGGGACAGGTTGTTAAAGGGTAGGGAATGGGTGGTCTTACCTCACGGCAACCTGGAGGCGCTATTTAATGTAGTGAGGACGTGAAAAAGCGAAATCCAAGGGGGAAAATGATAAAGACAAAGACAAACTCGCACTCTCAGATAAGGTAAGCATTCTTTCCGCTCTTACCAAGCGTAACTGAAGTTACGAAACCCTCCGTTCAACCCCGTCCGGACTCCGGCGTCCGTCACGGTCATCACGGTCGTCACGCACGCGCGCTAGCCAATGAAACCCGAACTCCAAATCACGGACAACAAACTATCTCTCGTGCTTTTGCAACTTTGCGACCCCACCCGGCGGAGTCGCACCATCCCATCCCGGTGCTCACTTTGTCTCGTCTCGCTGCCTGCTCAGGAATCCATTGCCCACAATGCATTGGCGACTCAATAGTCACAATAGTCAACAGCGCCATCGCCACTCCAATTCGAACTCTCCGCAGAAAGTTGGAAATGTACGTCATTGTCTCTTCACCTTTCCACGCTGCTGTGTTCAGTTAGTTTCGTGAGTTTTGTCGTGATTGCTGCCAATGGCGGTGGCAACTTCCGGTGTCAGTCGAGACAGGGCTTTGGGTTTAGGTTGTCGTTGGGCGGGTAAGTGAACGAACGCCAATGATGTCGACTTGTTGCAGGTTTGAATTATTTGGGCGGGGGTGTGATGATTTTGGGCGGGGTGCGATGATTTTGGGCGGGGTGAGGTGATTTTGGGCGGGGTGCGATGGGTTTGGGCGGGGTCTGAATTTTGAGGTTCGAAGCCGGGGTTTTGGAGGTTCACGACAGGCCTCCCTTTGTATTATTCATAGTCTGTTTCCTGTTCCTGTGGCGGCGGATTACACGAGAAATTTGAGACTCTAGAAGTATGTTTCGATTTTTTTTAATATTTTGTCTGGGTTGGAATGCTTGAAATTGTATTGGTGTGAGTATGGATGATCCATTTCGTAGGAAGGATTAGTGGATGTTGGTGGATTAGAGAACAGGATTGAGACGTGGTTGTCGTGCAGGCAATGAGCGGGTGAATAAGTCACTACGGTCGGTGCTTCCGAGGGCGACAATACTTCGAAGAATTGAGGAAGCGCTTCATAAAATTTCCCAGCCGTTTTGAGTAGAGACGGTGAGTTGAACTCCTCTTTAGTACATTGCAATCATCTGTTGCTTTCTTAGCCGTGTGTTGTAGTTTCAAACTCGTTGATTAGGTTTTGCTGCAGAGGGTATACTACAACGCTTGTGTACATCGTGTCCAAGTTTTCATTGATATTTTGTCACCTTCAAACCATCTGAGCTAGGTTATAAATCATGTGTTGCTGTTACCAGGAATTGCTATGTTGAGGATGCGATATTAAGGGGCAAGTCACAGTTGATTGATAAAGATGGACGCCCTTCGCAAGTTCAGTAGCCTGGGCAGGAACCGTGATGTGAAGGCTGAGGTGGCGAGTAGCAGCTCCCCGGAGGTTGAAGTTCCGGGAGCGGCGAAAAGCTCCAGGCTAGAAGAGCCACATATGACAGAGCCACATATGACAGGGCTCACACCAATTAGGGTGCGGACACCGAGTGAGAAGGATGAGCGAGATGATGCAGAAAGTGTTGGCAGTGCGGACAGCTTTGACAGTGCTTTGGAAAGGATGGCGGCTTCTTCAATCACGAGCTTTGAACCTTCGAGTCCTGTAGGTTCTGTTGATGCTCGGTCCCATTATGAAGCTGGCGATGTCGAGGGTTTACCGGGAAGGGAACGAGAAGGAAACGCGTATGATGAATATGATGAGGATGATGAGAACGAGGAGGAAACTGGTGGTAACAGGTCGGAGTATTCCTCCAACGCCAGCAATACGGAAGATGAGTTAGACTATACTGGAGCATCATTCGTGCAAGGGAGAATGCTTGTGAGGAGCGATGAAGATCATGGTAAAGACGATACTTACATGGATACTAGAAAGGAGCCCGTTGCAATGCAACGGTAACACAAATATGATGAAAATGATGATTATATTTAAGCAAAACTTGATGCATACAAATTATAACTATCTGATTTCAACACAAATCATTTGATCAACACAAATAGTAACTCCTTATCCATTGCTACTATCAAGATTATGTTCAAGTGCAATTAGGGTTGCAGTCACTAAGTAAAGACATGGGAGCGATGAAAATAACTGGATGAAATAATTAGATGAAAACGTGACTGATTCTGTGACAGAGGGTCGTGACACTTTGCAATTAATATAATAGATTGTTCTCGGTATTTGAGATCAACCCCTGATGGATCAAAAGGCCCAAACTGGATTTCATGATTTTTTATAGGGAAAATTTCATGGATACCCCTGAAGTTTGCAATATTTACATAGATACCCCTGCTTTTTCAGAAATTACACAAATATCCTTGGACCAAAAAATTTAGGCGTTGTTGTGCATGCCACTTTTTGTGCGCATGTTGCTTTTTTGTTTTGTTTCATTACATTCCTTTTTCAATATTGGTCATGAAGAAAGTATAAACACAACAAGGAAATGCCTAAAAACTATGGTCTAAGGGTATTTGTGTGATTTCTGAAAAAGCAAGGGTATCTATGCAAATATTGCAAACTTCAGGGGTATCCATGAAATTTTCCCTTTTTTATAACCATTTGCCTTGGGCGTTTAAGAAGCTAAGGGCTTCATGTGATTGGCTGATGAGGGATTGCGTTGTGGATGGTTTGCAGAAGAGGATGATGCAGACGTAGAGGATGAATTTGAGGAGGCAGACGATGGAGGCACGGACTCGGCTTCGGAGGAACTGGAGAACACTGTCTTTGGTGGAAGACTGGAGGAGCTAGAGGCTGGGGTTTCATTGAGAGATCCAGCCTCTGCGTTAGAGAGTACAGTTCAAGAGTCTACTTCAGCGTTCAACGATGATGAGGAGGAATTTATTGTCAATTCTCCTGCGACAGGATCGAAGTACAAAATCTACGACGATTCACAGGAGGGTGATGATGTGCAGGAGGAAGAGAGGATTCTTGGGGTGACTAGGGAACATAATTCAGAAGGAGGTGAAAAAGATGAATTAAACTCCCTTGTTGTTGTTAAGAAAGAGTTACCCAAAGATGTTGCAGAAGACTTGAGAGTGCTTGCTAGCTCAGGAATTCCTACCTTGGGCAGGTCAGACAGTGGTGATGTGGACCAGACTGAACAAATACAAGCAAGCTCACCGGAATCTGGAAGGGTGGACTACTCAGGTGAGGAAGGTGACTCGGATGTCGATGCCGAGGATGAGTATCATGAAAATGATGAAGAAGATGAAGACGAATACGATGGCGCTGCTATTCGTGCCAAAGCGCAGCTAGAACAAGCAGCTAGATCTGGTAAGTTGTAACTTATCAGTTATGAACAAAAACTGTAGTTCCTAATCCTATTTTAACCTACAAAGTTGCGTATCATATACGTATTTGGAAAAACTCGAGCTATCTGATGCCATGTTTGCTTTTGGTGTTTTGCTTCATTTGACTTTTCGGATTTATGCAGAATTGTTGCACTTGATGAGATAGTCACTGATCTTTACTTTTTGGTTGTAGGATCTGGAAATGAGAATGCAAGCAAGCCATCTATGGGTGCAGCTGGGCCATCATTGCCCTCATTGCCCAAACGACCATCTAAAAAAGCTGTTGTAGCAACGGATACGGCTGGTAGGATTACGCAACAGCCCACTGCTAGCTCGCCAACCGAGCTCACATCTACTACTGAGGAGAGCACTAACAATGAAAGCAATGAAACGCGCGATAAGCTTCAAAACATTAGGGTGAAGTTCTTGAGGCTGGCTCACCGTTTGGGACAATCTCCACAGAACCAGGTTGTAGCTCAAGTATTGTACCGCCTTGGATTAGCAGAGTCATTGAGGGGTGGCAGCACTCAGAACCGCACGGCAGCTTTCAGTTTTGATCGCGCCAATGCTCTGGCAACGGAAGCGGAGGCGACACACCAAGAGGAGGAGCTCGACTTTGCATGTACAATATTGGTTTTGGGGAAGACGGGCGTTGGGAAGAGTGCGACCATCAACTCAATCTTTGATGAGCGCAAGTCTCTGACAAGTGCTTTTAATCCGTCCACGAAGAAAGTCCATGAAATTGTCGGCACCGTGCACGGCATCAAGGTAATAACTGGTTTTAACTTGTACACATGCTGGTTTCAAGAACACCACATTGGTGTCATTTTTGCGTTTGCAGTTTTGAGTGGGTGGTATGGGGACTATCTTTTTGTCCAATTTATTATGATTTTCTGACTAACTTATGTAAATGTTCCTCGCTGATATAAAATTTAGCTTCATCTGAATCATGATTTTCATAATGTGATCGATTGAGTTGGTCGTTTTGAAGACATGAATTGTTGATCTTTTAGTGGTTAGCTTGCCATGCGAGTTGTTGTTAAAGGTTTGATTCTGATACTGGTTGGACGGAGGCTTATGTTGTACCAACGTTTGTGTGCACAGGTGAGGGTGATAGACACTCCCGGGCTGCTTCCTTCGACGGCAGAGCAACGGCATAACGAGACCATCATGGGACAAGTGAAGAGGTATATCAAGAAATCATCTCCGGACATAGTTTTGTACTTCGACCGTCTGGATATGCAGCCTCGAGACCTCGGTGACGTGCCCTTGCTGCGCACCATCACTGACGTGTTTGGAGCTGCGGTGTGGTTCAACGCCATTGTGGTGTTGACGCACGCTGGTTCGGCGCCTCCTGATGGACCGAATGGAGCTCCTTTGAATTACGACATGTTTTTAGCACAGCGGTCTCACGTGGTGCAACAGACGATACGACAAGCGGCGGGTGACATGAGGCTGTCGAATCCAGTGTCGTTGGTGGAGAATCACCCCGCTTGCAGAACCAACCGCACTGGGCAGAGGGTTCTGCCCAACGGGCAGATTTGGAAATCCCAACTGCTGCTGCTCTGTTTCGCTTCGAAGATACTGGCAGAGGCTAACACCTTGTTGAAGCTCTTCGAAACTGCAACTCCAGGGAAACCATTTGGGCAGCAGCGACCTCGGGTGCCACCTCTGCCGTTTCTACTCTCGTCTTTGCTTCAATCCCGCGCCCAATTGCAAATGCCAAATGAATTGCAAGAGGAATCGGACGTTTCAGATGACGATGATGACGAGGATGACGAGG
The DNA here is from genome assembly GCA_963920765.1 of Ulota crispa. Taxonomy (NCBI): domain Eukaryota; kingdom Viridiplantae; phylum Streptophyta; class Bryopsida; order Orthotrichales; family Orthotrichaceae; genus Ulota; species Ulota crispa. Next base: position 29,473,725 of record OY987243.1, on the reverse strand, counting down.
AAGATGATGAGTATGACGAACTTCCACCCTTCAGGTACAGCGTTATTTTTTCTTACTTTGCAAGCATCTTTTTTGCAAAACTTCTGCATGATTTGTGAGGATCTTTGTGGTCCTCTTTGTGCACTTCACGCTCTTCCTTTATTAGTGGTCATCCATACAACAGTGTACAACTTGTAGAGCCTCGAAAGACTTGACATTCCGTTGCTTGTAACGCTGGTTTTATCGTTTGAGGGTCACTTCCTCATGAATGAACCATGTGTTGTATCAGGCCGCTCGCTAAAGAAGAATTGGAGGAGCTCAGTACGGAACAGAAGCATCAATATGCTGAGGAACTTGCTGATCGAGAAAGACTATTTCAAAAGAAGCAGTACAGGGAGCAGATTCGAAGAAGAAAAGAGATGAGGAAGCAAGCAGTATCTATGTCCGAGGAAGAGCTTCCGCAAGCAGGTCCTGACGCGGACGACGACTCTGGACAAGCTGCTTCTGTTCCTGTCCCTATGCCAGACATGGTTCTCCCTCCCTCGTTTGATTCTGACACCCCCACCCATAGGTAACTCCATACCATTTTGTAAAAACTCCTCATTAGTCATGTGCAAATTTTAAACCAGGTTTTGAACTTGAATTAACCATCCATATCTATTGCAGGTACCGATACTTGGAGACAGCCAACCAGTGGCTGGTACGCCCCGTGCTAGAGACCCACGGCTGGGACCACGATGCAGGCTACGAAGGTTTGAACGTGGAGAAAATGTTCGTTTTGAAGGATAAGATCCCGGCCTCCATTTCAGCCCAAGTGACCAAGGACAAGAAGGAAGCGCAGGTGAGCTTTGAAGCTGCTGCGTCGCTGAAGCACGGAGAAGGCAAGGTGACATTGACAGGATTCGACATTCAAACCATTGGCAAGGACCTGGCGTATACACTGCGAGCAGAGACGCGTTTCAACAACTTCAAGAGGAACAAGACAACTGGAGGGTTGACATGCACGGTGCTGAATGACACCATTGCGGCGGGATTGAAGCTGGAGGACAGGCTTTTGATTGGGAAGAGGATAAAGATGGTGGTGAATGGAGGGGTGTTGACAGGGAAGGGAGACAAGGCCTTTGGAGGAAGCCTGGAGGCAACGCTGCGAGGGAAGGAGTATCCTCTGAGCCGCACGCTGTCGACGCTGGGGCTGTCAGTGATGGACTGGCACGGGGACCTCGCCATCGGTGGCAACCTGCAGTCGCAGTTCATGGTGGGGAAGACGATGATGGTGGGCAGGGCCAACCTCAACAACCGAGGCTCCGGCCAAGTGTCCATCAGGGCGAGCAGCTCGGAGCAGCTGCAGATGGTTCTCATAGGAATTGTGCCTGTTTTAAGGTCTCTGATCAATTGCCGTTTCGGATTTGGTGGTCAGCCTTCGGAGTAGCTTCACAGGTAGGTACTGAAATTGTTTGCAAAACCCTCTCGGTGAAGATTTTTCCAGAATATTTTTCCATAGAGTGCGCTCCATAGTTACGGAGTATCATTATACCCGCATGTGTCAATAGCCAATAAGCACTAAAGTTTGCCGTTATGACTGTTGGGACTTGCAAGCCTTTTTTTTCTCCCTTGGTTTTGAAGCCAGATTTCAGCAGAGTTATAAATAGTTTTCTTCCTTCATGGTGTCGTTTGTGTGCAATCTTTCTCTGCGTTTGGTTCTTTGTTCGTTAGATTGTACTTGTACTAGGTTTGCAGACTTGGTGTTTGTTTCAAGGGAGATTGTTCTCGATGCTTTCATTGGGAATAAACCTGATGTCCCTTTAGATGATCCTGGTATGTAGTTATTACTGAATACCTTCAGAGGGTGTCAGAGCTGACCTATAGAAGACAATTTCAGGATTACGTTCTGAAACTCTGTGAAGGGGCTAGGACTTTGAGGAAAGAGGAATCCTTGTGTGCCTAATTTGGTAACACGTACCTGCAGGAAATGTACGATCCGGCACTTCTATTCTAAACTCTGGTATTTCAACTTATAATGCTTTGCAAAACCAAGTGAATGGAGTACCTGCTATGGAATGTTTTTCTTGTTAATTTGGTGGCCTGAAGACACCGGGTTTGAGGTTGTATTCAAGGCGATAAAATGTTGATGACAGGTAAGGTTAGAATGTTGATCTAGAGTAGATAAGTTGCTTATGGGACATGCCTGCAAACTCGATTGTACAATTACCTGCTTTCCTTTCATTCTACAGCTTTGAATTTAGTGTACCTTCATAGTGGCTTTTTCCTTCATTTTCCAAGTAAGAAAAAAATTTATCTGCAGAAAAATAAGGGGTTGACGTTGCTGCATGAATTTCACATTTTCTGTGAAGATTTTGTTGAAACCACGACTCAGGGGTTCTTCTACATCATGTACCTCATGCAGAAATCATGATTGGTAATGTGCTAGACCTTGATCTGAGTGTTGCCTATTGTTTTGATAAGCAAGGGAATCTTTCCTGGCAAAATCTGCACAAAGCCCAACCGCACCTGGTGAGAAGGATTATATTTCAAATTCAAAGATATTCATTGGGTGGAATCACCATGTTTCCCTAGAAAGCTTGAAACATATTGATACATATTATAAATCTCTCGTAGATTATGTAATCCATAAGGGTGAATATTGACATATTTAACTACTTATGAACTTTTCATGTAATTGTGGACTTCATGTGTCCCTAATTTCTAAAGATCTCCCTACGTTTTGCATGTATCTTCTAGAGTTTTGCAACCAAAACCATTTTTGGATTAATACTTATGAACTTTGGATAGTTCACAAGTATCTAAATATGGCATAATACATATTGGAGCTATCATATTGAAAACAGATAGCGAGCATCTTGGCTTGACCGCTAAAGACCCAAGTGTCCACTCAGGGACAAGTGTATACCTACAACTAGACTAGTTTGTGTGAAGTTTTTTATTGAAGGTGGGGAATTCAAAAACCTATGTGGGCATTTAATTTTTCTTCATTTCAACATTTGATGAAGAAATAATTAAGAAATTTTCAAAATTAAGGGAGAAGGGGCAGTTTAGGCAAGGCATCTTCTTTGTGGGTAGGTGTTGCCTCCACAGAGGGTTAGCCCTTACAAGCACAAGGTGTGGACACTTGGGCAAAGGGGAGTGGAGTGGAAGGAGCCCGTCTTGGGGGACTTCCAACCCTCCTATTCATTTGCCCCTTGTAAAATTTAATACTTTAGTTTTTTAAGCAGTTTGTAAATTTTTTTTTTTGAATTTTTTTTCAAGTTGTAGTAAGCTAAGATTCCTTGGTTTTCACTATATGGATTAAAGTAATTTAGATTTCTGAATTTTATATGAAGCCTCCAATTTTGCCTACTATATTTGCAAATTTCATGACCTTTTGGCACTCAAACATTTTTGAAGTATGTTGTACACCTCCAAGTCATTTGGAAACTCTCCCACATATACCTAACTTGGTCTTTTACATGAAGCAATTAACCCCTTAGCGTCCTAGCCATTTTCATTAAAAAAAAAAGGGTTTAGGAGACTTGCAACTTTGATGCTCAGTCAATTGGATGATTCACAACAAGAGACCATTGAACATAACAGAACACCTACTTAGAAAATGGCTTGAAAATTATAGGAACCAATTGACCGTGGGAGATAGGAGATATAATATATGATCAAATAACATGTGATGGTGAAATCTCATTTTTAGCAGGTAGTTGCTACTTTTTGATTTTTACAAAATTCCATATGCCCCTAATTCATCTCAATTTTGGTGAGTAGCAAGATTAGATATGAACATACACACTTGCAAATTATTGAAGAGTGCACTTCTTTATATGTTAAGTTTTAGGGCTTCAAATTGCTATTGCGCAAAAAACAATGATTGGCACAACTGTTGAGGGTTGCCACAACCAGGGTCTAGAACATGCTTGAATCTTTACTAGCAAATTTCCGCTACCACAAAGCACACATAAGGAAGCTTGCAAGGAGTATTGACCAATTGCAACCTATAAAACATTGCTTACCACCTTGCCTTGTATGGAGTTTCACCCAATCAAAGCTCTTGAGGCACTTGTACAACTTTTGGCTTGCCTTGCCATCACTCCATTTGCATGGACTACTTGAATGCCTTTATAATTGTAGTTTATAGCAAGGTCAAAAATGAGATCTAGTGCCTCAAAGGCCAATGAAATCATGTGAGGACCATTTTGGTCCTTTGGAGTGTTAAGGGGTTAAACCTTAACATTGTGTAAACCTACTTTTTGCTATAAGAGTGGTCACATGCTTTTGAAATTTGGGAGCAAGAAGGAAGAAACCTTTTTTTTCACTTAGATGTCATTATCTCACTCTTCTCTATCTTAGATGAGCTGATTTTTTCCCCATAAATACCTCCCATAATCTAGGGCAAGATCCTACGGTTAGATTTCCAAAAATAGCTTATTTTCCTACTTTCTACTCATTCCCCTAAAATGGCAATTTTCAATGACTTTTATAGAAAAAATGGCTTGATTCTTTAGGGGTTAAGGGTGGTTCACACTACAATACTACATCCCATATCTCATATCCCACTAAAGTCTTAAAGTTGAAACTTGACAATGCATGTAATTCACATAATGTCCCAAGTCCTAATTTCATTGCGTTTTGCATACATGGCAAGGCTTTCTAGAAGTTTTAGCGCCAAAGAAGGTGAAAGTTCACTCAAGAGTTGCTTTTCCAACATTTTTCTTGATCTAACTTTCACCCCAAGTTCCACCAATTTTTTTGTACAAGATATTCATGGCTTTCTCTAGTACTCCTTTTTGCCCTTAACCCTTAAATGACCATAGGGCATAGTATATCCGCTGACGTATAATTGTCATTTGCTACCAGTAAGAAATTTTAATTTGGGATCTCAAGTAGCTCACTAGAACCTCATTGATCTATTCTTCAGCTTCTTTGTTGGTCTCAAATGTAATAAAGGTGTGGATCCATTCCAAATACAAGAAAAATACCCCATAATGTACTGGTCGCAAAGGGTCTTTTGGTTGTTTAAGGGTTAATATCCTAAGGAAACTAGGATTTAGAATCTTACATTGAGATGGAACTTGTAAAATAAAATTTGAAACATAGTGAGAATTACCATTTGGAGAGAAATCTTAACTTCACCGAGTAAATTCTGACATTTCCCATTCGCATCCAAATGTTTACAAGATTGCATTGGATATCTCCACATACTTCTAGGATAGTATACTGTAATTAATTAGTCTTTTTTCTTTTTCTTTTTTATATTGATCGGTTTTTTAGCAGGTAGATTAAATTTCTACCGGTTTTTTTTTGCAATTTCAACCAGCTGACAGCACAGTGAATGCCGTAAATGCTGGTCCTCCCCATACGTTGGTGAGAACCACTCCCAAAATATGCAAATATTACAAAAAATGGCCGGTTCTCTGGATGTAATTGCACACGTGTATGAACCTATCCACTTTTCATTTCTTGCGTGAATTCAAGGGTGCGTGTCACTCAGCCAATGCAAGATAGAAATAAAATAGCCTGGTGTAGGATACAGTGGCTGGAGAAAATAAACCCTCAAGTTGGAGGGACATCTGGGAGGAGGATTGGCCGGTTGGGAAGTGGGAACGTCTGTACTCTGTAGCGTCAGTTTCAAGGCAGTGGATTATTTTTGAATGGGGACTTTGGGAGGGGAGCCAATATTCTATGTTTGGATGGTACCCAAATTCACCCAATTTTGCATAGAATGTTGGCTACTCACATTCCTGGACACTTTCTATTACAGGAATCGCTGAAAATCATTTGCTGATTATTCTCTAACAATAGTTTTCAACTTGTGACCTCGAGATGCATGAACTGAGATTTACCAACAGTAGAAATTAAAAAAAGACAGGGATCCCCTTCTGAAGCAATGACATCACAATCATTGGCTAATAGTCTAAGGGTATGTTCACACTTGATGTTAGGGAGATATTAGCAATATGAATGCAGCTCTAAAGGACAACTTGTAGGGGACAAATGGGATTTTGGGCATGTACTTATGGCTAAATTACTTTATGTAATTTTTTAAAAATTTTGTGGAAGATGGGGAATTTAAATATATGTGTGGGTATCTAATTTTTTCCTCATTCAGACATTTATTGAAGAAGTTAAAAAACGGCCTACACCTAGAATCTAAATAAGTCTTAGTTTGTGAACTAAATCAGACTTTTGTGAAGATGTATGTCACAACTTTTGGCTGCATGAACATCACCAACATAATGGAATTGATATTTCTTTCACAATTGCACAATCAACTTTATCAAAAAAAAAATATTGATCTCTTGTCTAATTGTTTAGTATTAATATAACATCAATTTTCTTAGCCCCTAAAGGCCCATTGTCCCCTCGGGGGACAAATGGGATGCTGGGCAAGTGCCTATGGTTAAACTACTTTGCGTGATTTTATGAAACTTTAATGGAAGCTGAGGAATTCAAAGATCTGCATGGGAATGTAATTTTTTCTTCATTTTGACATATATTGAAAAAGCTAAAAATGAATTTATGGAAATAGGGGACTTCGGGCAGATGCCCATGTTTCCATAAATTCATTTTTAGCTTCTTCAATAAATGTCAGAATGAAGAAAAAATTACATTCCCACGTAGACCTTTGAATTCCTCATCTTCTATTAAAGTTTCATAAAATCACGCAAAGTAGTTTAGCCATAGGTAACTGCCCAAAATCCCATTTGTCCCCCAAAAGGACCCTTGGCCTTTAATATTCCATAAAAAAAAAAATGTTGTAGGGACCTAGAAGCAATGTTTGGGGAGAATTAACATTTGGCATATTGTAAATGGGTCAAAATTACAAAAATACTTGTCGAATCTAAAATTATGGGCTGTATAACTTTTCCACTTTTTTCAAAAAAACTAGTTGTAGCACATTACATTATAAATATAGGAAAATTTTGGCTCAATCTCGTGAAAAACTAGTTGAAAATGAAAAATGCCAAAACTTTGCTCGAGAAAGTAGTTCTCTCCAAATACTGCTTAGATGATAAAGCAAAAATAAAACTTTAAGCTTTTAAGAGATGAGAAGGAGTGCAAGAATGGAAATTGTAACAACGATGCATGTTTATTTAAACAACCTACATGTCTTGCATTTTAAACCATCACTAGATCTGTTTTCTCTTCTCATTTTTTCTCCCTGTGTGAAGATGACACTTAGAAAAATGCCATTTTAACGGAGTTGGAGTTCCATCACTTCCATGTTTGCAATGATTGGTTGATGAATTGTATATTATGATTAATATAGTCCAGTATTATATTTTGTGGTATTAAAGACTAATCTCTTAGATACGGCTTTTAATTGTATAAAAACAAACTTTTCTTTTTAAACGTAGAAGTAACCTTGGAATTGGTTTTAATAAATCCTACAAACTTGTTACCACTATAGGCACTAAGTGTGACGTTGTGTGCTATAATCTTTCCATAACAAGTTGCAAGTCCTAAAGTTAAGTATTGATCCATTTGAAAATCACAAATTCATTGGAAATTTGTAGTTGATAAGCTCTTGGCTATTGAGAGATCAATTATCAAATGAAAATTGAAGCAAAAAAAAAGACCAATTAATCATTCCAGTAATCCAGTTGTCGAGGATTTTGGATAGGTAATGAAAATTCAAATTTAACCCCTACAGTTCTTTCATTAGATTTTACCAAAAATCACTTCGACTGAGTTGTTATGATTGCAAAGATTTAAAAATTTGAAAATGAATCTTGGTTAAACTTATTGTAGGGTCTAGTAGTAGATTACTTGTAGTAAAAAGGTGAAAGATATTTGTTACACATACTGTGAGATTATAGGGTGTCACTAAGTGAGATATAGATTTTTTTGGAGCATTCAAATTCTAGGCCATTCTAATTTGGGGAGGTTTTTGCTCCCATTGATCTCACATTTCTGCTTGTGATTTTTTTGAATTGGTTTCTTTAATAGAGCTGGTCATATGCCTAAAAATCCTCATAACATTTTGAATTAGGGAACACATACTAAGAAAACATAATAAGAAACTAGTCTCAAGAAAATATTCATACAAAGTCATTTTTACAACAATTTTAGCTCCCACATAAAATAATATTTTCAAAATAAGAAGGGTGGAGTGAAAGATTTAAGCTGGTTTAAAAGGAAAAGCAAGTTGAAAATTGGCCAAAATTTGTGACTTGGAAAGCTTAATCAACATAGGACTACATGCATGATACATCCACCGAAGTTGAAGGAAAGGGCATTAAGAAAAGACAATTACCTTCATGGAATGAAATGGGTTTAACAAGGAAATAGCTTTGCCTTTCAACATATGGGCATGATCCCAAAATTTAAGCTCCAATGTAAATAGTTATGTATGTAACGTATTATTTTTTGATTTGGAAAAAACGTACAAAGTGGAATTTCTGGCTTTTTTCTAGTGAGTGTCATATTCATTGAATTGGGAATTCATTGACTGTTTTCCAATGAAATGAGATATATATCATCAAGAAATATGCTTTTTTTAGAGAGAAAGTTCATTAACTTCTGAAATTTTGGACAGAAGTTCATGAACTAGGTTTTAAGTGACCTCCTTAATTTGAATTAAAGTGAAAATTTTGGATTAAGGTGCGGTACAAAATGGTACCCATCATTTTCCCAAATTCATGAATAACATGTTATGTCCTACCCTTCAAGCAAGCAAAATTACATACTACATCATAAAAAAAATTCCAAAATCAAATGGTTTGAAAATTGTTGCATTGAAAAGATACTCCTTGGGCACACAATACACATTCTCTAAAATTTTGTGGAAATTTATTCATGATTTATAAGTACTAGCCTGCCCAAAATTGCTATGTTGCCAAAAAAAAATGTTATTTGATCCTTTAGGGGTTCACTTCCAATGTCATAAATGCAATATCTACACAAAAATAGGCATGACAACATATAAATTACCATTGAAAATAGCAGTTATTGCAATCCCATTGCCCTAAATCACCATATTCAACACATTGGGAAACTTCCAAGTCTCAAATATGGAATTCAACTTCACTACTATTTGATTTCAAGTTCTACGTACTATCAATATATCATCAGTATCATCACTGATTTGCTTTTTTTTAAAATTCATACAGAGAAATTCACAATACATAAGAAATGATTTAGAAAGTGCTTTAAGGTAAGAAAACCCATAAGCGTCATTGTCCCCATAAGCGTCACCTCTGGAATCTTGGAAAATCTGTGGAAATGATTAGATGTAATTACAAGGATGTACAACATGTGAATATGAAATCTTGAAAGTGGTTATGCACCTGTGAAATTTTGGAAAATATGTGGAAATGATTAGATGTAATTACAAGGATGTACAACATGTGAACATGAAATCTTGAAAGTGGTTATGCACCTATGAAATTTTGAAAGTGGTTATACACCTCTGAAATCTTGGAAAATATGTGGAAATGATTAGATGTGATTACAAGGATGCACAACATGTGAACATGAAATCTTGAAATTGGTTATGGGTGCAATGGCAGTTTGCTCTTTAAAAATTCACAACTTATTCTCAAAGTTTCCAAATAATACATTCAAAAATACAAACTCATTTTTTTTCTATTCTTAATAGGATCTTATAATTTGCTAGTTATTTATTAATAGTCATCATGTTCAAAACCCTTAGTTTGATGTTTATGGGTGCTCCTACCTTAGTTTGCAAAAAACTTGCAAATTATATGAATAACATTTGCAAGACATAAAAAGATACTAGCTGAACATTGGGAGACATATTCAAATTACAAAAGAAAAGACATGTAAAACATTGAGAGATACATATAGAACATGGAAGTATTATTTTCCAGATGTATGGGAACAGAGAATGTTCATGATTTCATGAATACTCCCGTAGTAGTTAAATACGTCTTGCATTCATGTTTATACAAAAAATTCTTCAAACAATGTTATCCCTAGAAATTTGTGTAATGATTTGCATTCAATTGGAACTTGATCCTCAATAGTTCCAAAATGTGGACGTTTTCCCCATTTGTTGAATATGGTGTGCTTCCAAGGGTAGATTGCTAGAGCACAGTTAGCACACCCCAAATGGGTGATGGCACGATTAGGGTACCCTTGAAAGAGTCTACCAGACGTCAGACATGATTCTTATCTCTCACCTCTACTAGCAAGTTTAGATTATTTTTGTTTAGAGAAAATTTTGAACTTGCAAGTGATGGAGACATCTTTCTTAAGCTTTCCTTAAGTTAAGACATTCATTGAGAAAGTGTTCCTTCCATCAAAAGGACTTTCTTGATTTTTTTTCACACCTTAAAAGTGATTAGAACCCTAATGCCCTAATCCAGACTTTTTTTGACTTGTAATTTGTAATGGCTTCCTGAAATGAATTATTAACATTTTAATAATTTTGACCATATGTGCACCTAGAAACAAGTGTATGTGCATGCTTTTGCCACTTAAAAGAAAATTTACAAATTTTTAATGTTCTTTATTGGACGTGGAAAAACTTGCATGAAAGTGTGAAATTGTCCTTAAAAGAATTCATAAGGGTAGTTGCAAGAAACACTTCACAGTTTTGTCTCAAACACCCTTAGTACTCGAAGTACTAGTAGTACTACTGAGCTTTTGGAATAATTTTTTTTAAATAAAATAAAATGCAAAAAAATTGTGATGCACTTAAAATAGCATACTCATGAATACACAGATCTAGAAAAAAAATATTCTAAAAGGTATGAGCAAAACAAAATCACCAACAAAATGCCAATTTCTTTCTTGCTTTTTGGAAAATAGTAAAATAATTCAATAAAAATAAATAAAAACTGGCCATTTGAGAACCCATTAAACACATTCACTTGGTACAATTGTTTTGCTGAGGAATTTCTTTGTATTTTGCCAATGAAGGGAGATAGGATGCCCACTTTGAGACAATGTAGATGCCATGAAATTTATAATTTTGCAAAACCTTTTTACGAATGCGTGTAAGCATGCTCCATAAACAACATCCTTGATTTATAGCCCTAGAAAAGCTTTTTTGGACCCAAAATAGTACTAAGAACCCCCAAAATGGCCAAGGTAGACACCTGTTTGGGGGCTGTTTAAAAATAGTAAAATAATTTTAAAAAAGCCACAAAAATTATGGAAGGTTTGTAATTATGTCATGTACCTTCCTCTGAAATTTCAACTCAAAAGAACTTGTTGTGCAAAAGTTACAAGCCAAAAAGCACCTATGGGAGGTGAAGGGGACAAAAAATAGTACAAGTGTTTCTTGCAATCACCCATAACAACTAATTTTAATAATGTATGGACTAATACACTTTAAATTTTAAACTCATGGACCATAGAAATTTACATAATTGTAAATGCATTAACGTAATTCTTGCTAACCAAATTTGTAGTCTGGATGAGTCCTTCAATTCATTTTTAAGAAAATGAGACAATTTTGAAACTTCTCAAAAAATCGCTCTTTTTGGACATGATAACATTCATCATTTAAAAAAGTGTATTGTTTTTCTACTAATTTACATGTATAAGCTAAGAGCATAGCACTATGCGTAACAAATAAAATTGAAGTATATGGGTATGGCCAAATCAGAGTTAGGTAGTCCTTTTTGGGTACCTTGATCGTCCTATTACCCAAACAGCCAAACTCGGACAACAATCACAATATAAGCAATCCATTCCCAACCCTTGAACTTGATCCCAAATAATACAAGAGAATGCAAGAGAATGTAAGAGAATGCAAGGTTTAAGTTGTGTACATTATGCATCGGCAGGGTACATGATGAACAATAAAGGCTTAAGTTCCATATCTACGAACAAAAAAAAGGCTGAAATTCCATATCTACAAACTGCACAACCCCAAAAATATGCCTTTATGTCACTACGGTGCAACCTTATAATGGCTCTCAAGTAAAGAGCATAGAATGCACCACCCCGCCCGGTGGCTTACCCAATTTGCCCTCACCCTTGAACTTCGTCTCGGAAAATGCAAGGATATCAGTAACACCGGGGGTTACTTTATGCTAATCACTGCACTTCCGGACCTAATTTGAATATTCTGTACAAGTATATATATGCCGCTTTACCCAGATTAGTTTCCTTGCCACCCTGGAGTTCCACACACTCCTAACTCATCGATCACTCCGGAGTTCCTGAGACTTTTTCCAGTCGCCGTGCAGTTCCAGTCTAACAGAGAGTTAGCGACACTGGAGTTCCTCAAGGAGATTTGGAGCTTTTTGTGCAGAGGAATGTTACGGTTGGATGTCCACTCTCAAGTGGACGCTGAACCCACCATAAGCAGCCATGCTTTTAGTTTTACATCTGGGGCTACTAGGCAGAATGTGCCAGAAGCGAGCGTCGAGATCATACAGCCAGCGCTCACCAGTAGTAACCGAGATAAAACACAACCCCTCAGAGTCGTCATCATCATGACGACTATACCCACACACCTTGAAATGGTCCAAAAACTGCTTAGAAGGACCAAGCGGAACATCCGCAAGAGCAGTGGTGATACGGAGCCCATTGGGATCGAGCTCGGAGATTTGAACGCGATCAGAGCCTTCATACTTCTGCTTCATGACGCGACTGATCATGAAAATGCGCCCGTGGTGCTGCACCAGATGCACGTTACTGTGCATCCCGGGGAGAAAGACGTGGTAAGAGTTCCAGATTCCAGTGTCCATGTCGAACGTCGATATCCCCGTCTTACACTCAGTGGCGCACACTAGAACCGACGATTTCGACACCACGGCTGCACTCGGACACCGATCGTAATATGGAAAAGTATGACGAGGAGGAACGGAGTCTGCCTCTGTCCATTCCTTACTTGCCGACTGGTATGTCCACGTGGCGCTCCTGTCGTGGTCGATTAGTAGAACTCGGTAGGAATTAGTGAAGTTGTCCACCACCATAGCCACGAACACTGGTAAGTTGGTGTAGGCTTTAGCGTTTCCCCATTGGGGGAGAACTCGCCACGATCGTGTTGCCGGGTTGGAGATGCCTATCACGACCTCACGATGGATGACCTTGGCCTTGTATCCCACAAAGCAGAGCAATCCGCCTCCGACTGATGTGATGTAGTAGTCGTGGATGGGCAAGAAGTTGAGTGACATGTTGAACCAGTTCTTGGCGACTGGACAGTAGAGGGTGCTGTTGCGGAGGTAGTAGAGCTCAGGGCCTGCTTGCTGGAAGAAACTGAAGGCCGAAGTAGCGGGCTCGTTCAGAGTGAGAACGTATGCCGGGCACTGCATTGTGAGAGCGCGCTGCTTTGTTAGGAACCGGTCTGTGTGTAGGAGCGTGTTCCACTTCTTGCAGACGGCTCGCATTGGTAGCAGCTCTGGTAATGGCATGCGCGCTAGAATGAGCTCTATCAGTGGCTCTGGTAGCGTCCCCCAGAGCGATGGGTCCATCCATACATCTTTTGCCTGATCAGATAGACTCGACAGATTCACATTCAACCCTGTCACGTACCCAAACCACCACCAGTCACCACCGTCAAGCTCCAACAAACAACCCATACAACCAAAACCACGTAGTTACCATTGTTACCAGTTTCTGTTCCATCAGTACCAAACTAGCAAATCTGATAATAAACCAGTTTAAATTCAACAAACTACCCAAAAAAATGTATTGCAAGCTTCCACCTAATAACCCAACTAGCTACCAGACAAATTACAAAACCAGTTCACTCAACATTCAAATCCACAAACTAGAAGTGTCCCAATCCTGATAACTCAGCCAGAATTCAAATAAATGCATTCCTGCACACACCAGGCATCGTGTAGTACGTCGATCGCCAGCCGTCACTCACTTGCTCCTTCAGTTTCAAAACTTCTAACCCGATCGACGATGCGCTCAGCCGCCTAAATTCAACCAGCCAGCTTCAGTTTATACACAACCCCTTGATCGAAAAGAGCAACATCAACAACGACAACTACAGGGGATCACTTGTCCGGAAAGTTGCAGGAATCGACAATTCAAGGTGAATATACAGGTCACCTCACAAGCAACTAGAACTTAGTATCTACAAGCTAGCTTACTCCTTGCAACGTAATTAAATGAATTCTCTTGGAGACCCGAGCAAGATTGATACAAAACTACAACCAGGGTTTGTGCAAAGCCTACAAGTATGACAATTCGGAAGCAAGCTCTCAACTCAAGGACTCCTCGCACGCATCATCGCCTCCATTCTCCGAAATAACCATATAACAATCCAATAAACCAATAAACCAGCAAATAATTTTTTGTTGAATAAAATCTCAGGATTTTCTATGTGAATCACGGAATATCTCCAATAGGTGTTTCTATTCCGACGAGTTTATTCGAGGGGTGAGGTGGGGTCACTACTCACAAGGCACTCACTCACAAAAATACAAAAGCGGCGCTCTCATTATCAGTCTCGGTCGTCGAGGACCGAAGTTAAATATAGACCTCCTCATCTCCAGTTTCCCACAGAGTTTGGTGGCAGAATGTTACAGTGTTGCTTGCAGGGGAACACGAGTTCGAAATGCCAAGCCACGTCACCAAGTGTGCGTCTAGTGTGGCGCTACCCCTGCCCTCACGAACCGCTGATTTTCTATGTGACTGGAAATTGTGGAAATTACATCAAATAATGCATTTAGGTTGCCTAATACTAAATTCTTACCACGATTACAAACAATGAAGGAAGTAAGCAAAGGTTGGACGCAACAAGCCAGGGAATAAGGAAGCTTGAAATTCACACAGAACCAAGAACTACTGTAGCATAAAAAGCGTTGCATGCTCCACTTGATCTAAGGGTGAGGTGTGAGGTAACTTTGCCAAAGTATGGCAACCAGAATGCACTATTTGGTGTAGGTAGTAACTGTGGTTACTGTAGTTGTTGTTACTGTAGTTGCTGTGGTTATCACTGTACCTTTGTTGAGTGCCATGCCGAGAGTGTCAGGCCACACACACCGGGGTTCATGCTTTTTGTGACCTGTAAGCACGATGCTTAGCGCTTAAGCAAAGTGTTTTAAGTTTTTGTACTGGAATGGTCGTGTACTGGTGCGGCAGTCTGCCCTGCCCTGCTTGTAATCATTCTGCATGCCATGGAAAAATTAAAATTACAGTACCAGTCAGTTGATGATAAGGTAGTATGGTAGGAAAGGTACAAGCTCTCTCTTTCTTCCTTCAACTAGCTTTGTCTGGAATCTATTTGGCTTCCAATGTGATCTAGATTTCTAGATTTCACCACTTGAATGAATGGTCTCCCTGGTGAGGAAACATCTTGGCCTTGGTAAATTAGTAAGTTAGTTGCCCCCCTCTAGGACGGATGCCCGGTACTTCTTTGCTGAGTTTCCGGCAAAATCTTACCTCGATACTGGCTGCCTTCACTCCTAAAGGACGGCATAATGGGTTGAGGCCATTTTTTTTTTTTTCTAGTTTTAACCCCTAAAGAACCAAGCCCCCCCCCTTTTATAGCAACATAGCAATTTTGGGTAGGTACTTGTGATTGGGTATTTTCATATTTGAGGCTAAAATCTTATTAAAATGTGGGAACAAGGTTTTATCTTTCATATGCATTAAATTTCCTAACATTTGGAAGTAAGAATAAGAAGATATGGCCTAATATGTTGTTTTTTCTTTTGGCGTGCAGCTTAGGCAAATTTTTAAAATCGCTTTTTTCAATATTTAAAAATAATAATAAAATTGGTTAAGGAGATTTATGCAAATGTGGAAAGCTTTCAATCATTCCATTTTGATCAATGAGATGAAAGTTATGAGGAGTTTTGGTTTGCTCCTTGCAAGCAATTCAGGATTTTGTACTCTAAAATAAACTTTGAAGTCCTTTGTTTTACTCAATTTTCATTATTTTGGAAAAAAAAGAGCCAAATTATGTAAATTGTTTACCACAACATTGCAACTGTTGGGGTTGGCATTTTTCATTTCCATAATGAAATTCTTAGCAATTTTGTGTTATTAATCATTCTCTACTTCTTCTAATTTACTTTTTTTTCCCATATGTTGGATTGTTGTATAATTCCGATTGATTCAAATTTTTTTTTGGCATGTACCCTACTTAGGTGGAATATAGAATCTAGAGAAGCACCACCCACACAACATTTTTCCCTTAGGAGTTTAACATTCTGAAGGATAGCTGCCCAATTTTTGACAAGACATTTCTAAATATTCAAACCATTATATCTTCCAATCCATTCTGTGGGAAATTTTGAATTTTTTTCCAAATCTTCTAAAACTATCATA
The DNA here is from genome assembly GCA_963920765.1 of Ulota crispa. Lineage (NCBI taxonomy): Eukaryota > Viridiplantae > Streptophyta > Bryopsida > Orthotrichales > Orthotrichaceae > Ulota > Ulota crispa. The sequence goes on along the minus strand of OY987243.1, from coordinate 29,457,537 downwards.
CTACAAGATCCCATATGCAAAAAACAAAAAACAAAAAAAAAGTTTTCAAATTTGGTTGATGCTCTAAAAATGGTAATTTTGGAGAGTTTTTGGTGAAAATGCTGCTTGATTCTTTAGGGGTTAACCCCTAAAGTATAAGGCAGCCCTTTGCAACTAGTACAATATGGTGTATTTTTCTTGTATTTGGAGTGCATCCACACCTTTGTTACATTTGAGATCAACAAAGAAGTTAGAATATAGATCAATACTATTCTAGGAAGGTAGTCAAGATCCCAAAGTAAAACTTTTTGTTGCTAGTAAATGCTAGTTATAGAGCAGCATACACAGTATGTATAATAGTAGCCTCGTCCTTTAAGGGTTAAGCAATCTTTGATGGATGGAATGTTGGTGGATTCTTGTGATTGTAGACACATGGGTGGGTATATAGGCTCCCTTCAAAGTCCACCCTTTGAAGTTCAAATAACAAAATTTTAAAACCACCTTGTACAAATTAAGAAATAAATTGCTTTTAACCCCAAAAGGATTGTTGTCCCTTGGGGAACAAATGGGATTTTGGGCATGTATCTATGGCTAAACCAGTTTTTGTACTTTTTTGAAATCTTCATGGAAGATGGGGAATTTAAAGATCAAAGTGGTATCTAATTTTTTCTTCATTCTAACATTCAATATAGAAGTTATGCAAGAATTTCAAAATTAGGGGGGAAGGGTAGTTTGGGACTTTAGACATGGCCTCTTCTTTATAAGTGGATGTTGACTGACTTGACTCCAAAGAGGGTTAGCCCCTATGGGCACAAGGTGTGGAGTACAAACACTTGGGCAAAGGAGAGTGGACTGGAAGGTGCCCATCTTGGGGGACTCACAAACCCCCATTCCTTTTGCCCCTTGTAAAATTTGGTGCTTTGATTTTTTGAGTAGTTTTGGTATTTGTTTTTTTATTTATATTTTTCCCAAGTTGTGGTAGGCTAAGAATCCTTGGTTTTTACCAATTTGATCAATGTGATTAAAATTTTTGAATCTTATGTAAAGCCTCTAATTTTGCCTAGTATTTTTGCAAATATCATAACCTTCTAGCATTCAAAGATTTTTTGGAGTATGTTGTACACCTCCAATTGATCTGAAATTTCTCCAATATATACCTAGCTTGGTCTTTTACATGGAGAAATTAAACCTCAACTTTTCGTAGAGCAATTTGTTTGCTATAAAATGGTCAAAGGCTTCTGAAATTTTGGGGCCGTAGGGGAAAAACTTTTTTTTGTCAAATTAGACTTCAATATCCCATTTTTCTACATCTAGAATGAGCTGATTTATTTCCCACAAATATCTCCCATAATCTAGGGTAATATCCTACGGTTGAACTTTCAAAAAAGCATTTTTTTAACGTTTCTATTCATTGCCCTAGAAGTGGCAATTTTTCAATAAGTTTTTCCAAAAAAGGGCTCAAGTGAGTCCTTTAAGGTAGGAGCACCCATAAGTGTCAATGTCCCCATAACCGTCACTTTTTGAAATCTTGGAAAATTTGTGGAAGTGAATAGATGTAATGACAAGAATGTACAACATGTGAACATGAATTCTTAAAAGTGTTTATAGGTGCAATGGCAGTTTGCTCTTTAAAAATTCACAACTTATTCTCACAATATCCAAATAATACATTCAAAAGTGTAAACTCATTTTTTTTCTGTTCCTAATAGGATCCTATAATTTGCTAGTTGTTTATTAATAGTCATCATGTTCAAAACCCTTAGTTTGACGTTTATGGGTGCTCCTACCTTAGGTTAACCCTTAAACGACCAAAAGGCCCTTTGCGACTAGTACAATACGGGGTATTTTTCTTGTGTTTGGAATGGATCCACACCTTTACTACATTTGAGACCAATAAAGAAGTTGGAGAATAGATCAATGCGGTTCTAGTGAGCTACTTGAGATCCCAAATTAAAATTTCTTATTGGTAGCAAATGACAATTACATGTTAGCGTATATACTATGCCCTATGGTCATTTAAGAGTTAATAGATGGGTCCAATTGGTTTGACATTTTTTCTCACTTTCAAGTTTCAACACACTTATGCAACTTCACTCTAAAATGGGCAAGTCATACAAGTACTTGATTTGGACTTATAAGCATCCAAATTTAGTTTCCCTCATTCAAGCATTACTCAAGTATTTAACCCCTCAGTGCCCAAGGAGCCCAAATTGGGCCCCTCTAAATTTTATTTGCAAAAGCACGACCTTTTTTCAAGATTTTTTTTAGTGATTATTATTATTGCTAAATTCTTATTGAAGTCTAGTTACTGCATTAGGAGTCTGATTTTGAAAATGAATTGAAGCAATTTGTCTATTCAAGATTTTGTGCAAGGGTGTCCATTGTAAATCTTCACTTTCTATTGTTGAAGGCTCTTGGAAGTGAGCCTCAAGTACACTACAACTTGGAGAAAAAATCACATTAAAATTCAATTTAAAAAATTGTAGAATAGATTCTCAGAAGTCGTAAATTGATTGGGGTTACGCATGTTATACTTTACATACTTGTATTTTTTGGTACCCTCAATTTCAGGTTCGAGATGCAAAAAAAGATTGAAAGATTTCAAATCACTTTTGCAGTTTCAACACCCTCATGATCAAACATTATAATCTTTCAATCCACAAGTGATATTGTTGTGATTTCTTTTCCTATGTGATCTATAACATGTCTACTTTGAATTTGTACGGTTGCTCTTTAAAAAAAAATTGATATGATTGATCAAAATGCTGACATTTTGTCCGCTTTCAAGCAAATTTTGAGATACTCAAAAATACCATGGGCGGTGAGGGGAGGCTTCATTTTTTCAATAGTGATTTGTTAACAATATGGATCCAAGGTTTGAAAAAACTACAAAACCAAATTGACTTTGGAATCATATGGCGAAATAAACAAAAACTCTAAATCCTCTAAAAGGATGTTATTACTACGGTCATACTTTTTGGCAATTGCGAAGACAGAACAAACAAAAGTTAGAGGTTAAAACCAACAAAATTATGTGGGAAAATGGTTGATACTTGAAAGTGCCCAATTCCTTTTTTTTAAAATATATTAGGTTTGCCAACATTTGGATGAATTTCCATTAACAACAAGTGATGTATGGATGAATGTGCATTCGTGGATGATTCTCCAGTCATCTTTTCCTTATCTGCATGCATCAAAGGATGCGTGTCCCGTGGCCAATGGTGTAACCAAAATAATACTAACCAGAATAAACCTTGGAACTACGGTTCTCAATCCACATAGTGAAATATCATTCCAAGTTCAATATGACTTTCTCACCCCCTACCATCCGGCTGGATCCTTTCTAAGGAGAAAAAAAACAAAAAATGGTTTGTTTCCATATTCATTAGGCTCTTGTAGAGATTTAAGATTTTTTACCAAACTCTATTTAATGCCCAAGGCACCACATTTTGGTGTCAACAACATTTTGAAGTTCAATAAAACCAAACTAAGTTGCTATTTAAGTAGTTTGTTTTTTTGATATATTCTTTTTCAAATTTAATTTTGGCATCAAAAATTTGATTTTGAAAATGATTAATTGTGATTTTTCTATTCAAGATTTTGTGCAAAGGTGTCCATTGCAATCTTGACTTTCTTGATGTTGAGATCTCTTGGAAATGAGCCTCAAATACACTAGATCTTAGAGAAAAATTACACTAGAAATTCATTTCAAAAAATAATAGAAAAGATCTTGAAAAGCCAAAAACTGATTGAAGTTATGTATGTTATGTCCTTTAACATAATATTTTTTTTGTTACCATTTTTATAGATTTGACAAGCAAAAGGAGGATTAAAAAACTTAAAGTCATTTTCACAATTTTAACACCCTCTTGATCAAACATTATAATCTTTCAATCTATAGGTGATGTTGTTGTGTTTTTTTCCCTATGTGATCTCTAACATATCTAGTTTGAATTTGTACAGTTACAATTTTACAAAAATCAATACAAGTTATCAAAATGTTGGCTCTTTGTTCAATTTAAAGCAAACTCCTAGAAGCTCAAAAGAGCCCTTGGGCATTTAGGGGCTAATGATTTCTCGTTACAAATCTGTGTACCCTTTTATACCAAACTTTGTTTTGTGCAATTCTCATCATTATTGAAAAAAAGAAATCTCATCTTTGAGCAAATCTAGGCATTTTGAATAGCTTGCATAAAAGAAAAATATTTTAGAAATAGGTTTTGGTTTCCTAGATTTGTATCATATACATTAAAAGTCTATTTTTGTGAACAAGCTAATTGCAGGTCGTGACTAATCATGAAGGATCCCGTTGAGAAGAAGACCGACATGCAAAATTTGGGTAGAGGTATGAAGAGTTTTGTTTTGCATAGCCTTCGATTTTTTTCAAAAACGTTAATTCCAAGCTCTTTTTTTAACCCAATTTGGAAAGACACATTTAAAACATAATTCCCAGCGATACTGGTACAGGTCCCTAATGCCAAGCCACTACTGAAGATGCCCTACTCTTACCGTTTACTACCACTGAAATTGGCATTCTTGCTATTAATTTACGAGCAATTTAAATGCACTAATCCCATCTCTTACACTTGACCAAGTACACTTTTTCTTTTATAAAATAATGTAAATATATATTTTTAGAAAGCTATAGTTGCACATGTCTTACCTAATCCCTCAAAGGTCAAAACCTAAGGAATATCCTCTTCTCAAAAAACACCCCCTTCCTCCAATAATATTAAATGAACTTATGAGTATAAGTTCCTTGAAAGGTTACTCTTTGAAAAGTTCAGGTATTCATGAGAGATAAGGATGTTTTATTGGACCTTATATGTATATATTTTTTGGCATTTGAATTTACTTTAACCCCTAAGCACCCAATCGACCATTTTCTAGTTGCTACCTATTTTTTTTCAGGCTGCCTGAGACAAAAAAAAAGTTTTTCAAAAAAACATTATTTTCTTTAATAGAAAATTAAGTCTACTTTCCAACTTAACTTGAATCATGTCAATCCAAGTTAAACTCCTCCAAGGAGAATTTTTCAAAAACAAACACTTCAATATTTGCTAGCGTTGTAGAATTTACTATTTCAGGAAATTAATGATGTTCCATCCTTTCAAAAGATAGCATTCTTGAAGTTTAGGATAGAATGTTTATTTTTAACCAATCATACCAAATTTTGAAATCTATGAGTAAAATTTGTAATTTTGGTGAATATTAAATGGTAAATGCTTCTAAATTCATTAAATAAGAGTACAAAACTTTTTTGAAGATTTGATCATTTGGATAATTACTAAACATCATGATTCTTATTTTCTTTTTTGAAACAAACTTCATTAAAGTTAGCAGAGTAATTTTTTTGAATGCATTTATGTTTTGCCCTTACCCCTTGGGTATTTAGGGGTTAATGTGTCTTTTTCTTATTGTGGTAAATGAAAAACACCTTTTCCTATATATTTTGACTACCCTATCATATATCTAGACAATTTCTAATTTGTAAATTTGGAAAACGAAATCCACGCTGTAATGTTTCTCACATAGTTTGTACATTTTCTGCTACTAACATCCTGGAGTCAAGTTCATGATCATCCTTTCACTTATATTACGAACACTAGAGGCAAAATAAAATCTAGGACATGAATGTTTGCAAATACAAGTTGTCGGCTTCACTATGTCTCCTTCAACTATTTGAGTATATCTTTGTTGTCACTAGTGCAAAACCTCCCAAATCTAAGTGGCCTAATAATTCTCAGAAAAACATGACGTTGGTTCTTCAAATCATTTACACATGAAATTTTGAAAAGATAAGACTAAATCAAATACAAATGAGTGGATAACTTTTGAGTTCAAAATTTTGATACATATGAATTTTTTTATTTCCTTCCACTTTGTGATTCCACAAAATGTTCTTTTCTAGCACTGAACATGAAGATTGTTATTTTTGAATTTTATTTTGCATTTATTTTCAACTTACTTCCAATTTCCAACCACATGAGACCCTTTTTTGCACAATTTGTAAGGCATACATAATTTTCATAAGAATTGTTTTTGAAAGAAAAAAATTCACCATTTTAGAAGAGTTAAAAAGAGTCTATTTTATAACTCAAGCATTAGGGTATGTTCACACTTGATGTTAGGAGGGGTATTAACAATATGAATGCAATCTAAAGTTGTGTCCAAATGCATCTAATTTTCCTTAACTACTACCATTCTCAACACCAAGTGTGAACATACGAGTATCTTGTAATGCGTGACATTTATTTTATTTTTGCTTAAATTCATTGTGAGTATATGCTTTTATGAATCAATAAAAATAAGGGAACTATAGTTGCGCCTACCAAATTAATTTTCCAAATAAAACAAAGATTGTAGCATTACTTATTGGAAAAGGTGACAATTAACAAATGTTGACCCCAAATAGCCCATGAATTTCAGGAATACCCATACTTGATTTACAAGATTCAATATCATGTCTTTTTTTTACAAGAAAGTGTGTTGTTGTCTGTGAACTGATTTGACACGTGGCGCCTTTCCACTGCATTCTAAATATCTAATCTACTGTACTATGCAAGAAAAAGCCCTATAATTTGGGTGAATAGGGCCCTCTGCTTCAATTGAGCACGTTTTAATAAATAATTGTTTATACTGAACAATAAGTGTTTATGGTTTTGCAAACAGAGATTGATTTGTTTTGCTTGTTATGGAAAGTCTGGGGGGTCAGGATTGACTGTGGCGACTTTGTGGGTTTGTTAGGGGAAAGTCTTTGCCATGACAGAGGACTGTAAGCAGTAATCTGGCAGAGTTTGCTTGTAAGTTACTGCTTTTGTCCAAATTTATTTGTTTCTTTTGGCTACACTAAACAAGGTCTGGGAAGAACCGACCGCTAGTTCAATGCTAGCAGATCAAAATGAGAAAAAATCGTTTGCAATTCATAAAATTTGGTTAAAAATTGGTCAAAATCCTTTAAACAATTCACTTATAGTATGAAATAGAGAGAATAATCAATAAAGCTCCTTGATAAACCGGTTCAATACAGGAATTGAAGGAAATCTACCAAAAAATCTCAAATATTTCCTAGACCCTAGTTGCCTCACACTAATTTCATTACATTTTACACTATATAGAGATACTTACTAATATTATAGTATTTTTATCAATAGTTATTGCAATATGCAATTTTTAAAAGGCATGGCAACAACAACAAAGTTGCAAAAAACAAGTTCTTTGCATTCAGGTTGTAAACCATGTAAAATCCTAGTATGCGCCTCCAAGGGACAAGCAGTGAGTCATGAGATAAAATTTTAGGATAAAACAACTTAATATAAGGCAACCTAAATACAATATTTAGTGTGGTTTTTACCAAAACCTTAAGGTAAGAGGCTTGTAAACCAACCATCTAAGAGTTGAAATTGAATTTTGGGGAGGTGGAACTTCTTAATATATTTTTCAATAAATTTTCCTTGAAAGACAAGAGAAATTGGCATCTAACTCAAGTTTATTTGTATTTTTCAGAGCAATGTGGAATTAGTTATGGAATTTTGAAGTGGAAAGGTCATAGGGCTCTAAAATGGATCACTTCCTCAAATGTACACCCGCTATACATTTTTGAAAGGCTATGAATAAAACATGTACATGTGGAGTTCATTTGGGGAGGTGAGCGGTATTACTGCCCTAACGGAGTGCAAGCCTCTTACCTTATCTCATTTTGACGTTGATCCCAAATGTGATCTTTATGAGGTAGTTCATGTGGCTAAAAAAAAATTACTAAGTAAATAAAGATGGTCTTTAATTATCATACATGATGAATTTGCTTTATGCGAATTCAAAATTGAAAACAATCTTTGGATTTCACAAGCAAAAAAGAGTTTTATATGCAAAGTTTGCCATCCATTTTCTATTACAATATGTTTTAATATTTATTTATTTAGGTGACGGCAACTTGAGACACTTTTTTTATGATGTTGATCCACTAATCCCTATATCCAAAGCGGAGGAAGGAAGGCCAAAATTTCATATTTCATATTGTGGTATTCACTGTTTTTATAATTGTGAAACAGTTTATTAGAAGTTTTGTGGGATTGAGCCACATTTTTTAAAACTAATGGATACCGTAGTAGTAGAAGAAGTTGGTTGAAACTCTGGATGAAATTGCCAAAGCCCTCAGATAATCAGGTATGCCAATATTTGGATGAAAGTTGTTAATAATAGCTAATTTTTTAAATGAATACGTATTTGATGTGGATGATTCTACCCAAAAATTCCTCTTCTTGCATGCTTTTCCGGTTGTGTGTCACTTTAACAATGAAAAAACAAAAAAAGTCCTTGCCACTACCCATGCAAGATGGATTATGGGCTTGGGGCTCTTGCCATTATTATTTTATTACTGCAACGTTCATCACATCCAAGATAAATAATTAATATTTCTTAACCCATTAACGACGAGGGTTTTAAAAACACACTAAAATTGACCACATTCTGATCGCCTTGTTTTTAATGGCTTAACTCGTATAGGATCATGGCCTTTAATGGCCTTTATTTTGTCAAAAGACACTCAAATTGTCATTTTTATGGCAAAGAGTGAAAAAGTTTGAAAATCAGGCATTTTGCATATCTAATCGTAGGATCTTGTGTTAAACTACTATAAGAATGTGTCATACAAAACTCAAGAACTTTAACCGCAGAGATTGGATACTATATGCAATTAAAGTGTAAAAAACAACTTTTTTTGCACCTTGCTTGATTAGATTTTTTAACTTTGAACATTTTTAACTTAGAATTTTTGCACCACAGAGTTTGGAATTCTATTTTTCATGGTGGGAAGTTGAGTTGGGAATCTTGAGAAAAAATTTGAAAAAAGAATGCTTAATCTTAAATCTTAAAAAAAATATTAGGTAGAAGAAGGTATGAGATTGAACAAAATCTTAAATTGCTAATAACCCTGCAATGGGATTGAAACGCAATAATCCCAATGGTGAGATTGTTCTAGAAATCAAACTTCACCCTCTCCAATAAATTTTTTTGAAAAAATGTCAAACCTACATTCAAAAATGAAGTTTATAAGTTATTTTTTCAAGACAATGCTTGAGTTGCTCAAAAAACAAGATTGTCCATAACTTTCTCATAACTAGTCCAAATGGAATGAATCAAAGCTTCGAATGTAGAGAAAGATATAATCTATAAGAAAAAAAATAAAAGTAAAAACAAAAATAAAATAAAATAAAATTCAAGTTTCTATAAGAATTTTTTTGCTGCCCCTAGTCCCCAAATTTGTGCTTATTTGGGCATAACTTTTGCTCCTTGGCATTGGAATAAAAATTATATTCCTCCATAGCTTATGTGTTTTTCTATCTTCAAAAAAAGTTTCAAAAAATTAAGACAAAATTTGAGGCCATAGGTACCTGCCCAAAATCCCATTTGTCCTACGTAGGGACAATGGTCCTTTAGGGGTTGAACAGTTTAACCCCTAAAGGACCAAAGAGCCCACTTTGGGCTTTATGAGAACTTGGGCAGGCTCTATTGACTTCATAATTTGGAAATTTTCATGAATTTTTTAGGATGCATGCTACTCATCATACTCTACATGTGAAGCTTTATTTCATGTCATTCCGATAAGTAATGCAAAAGTTATAAGGTTTTTTCAATTTCAATGTCAAATTGGGTGGCAAAAAATATTTGTTTATTTGTTTATTTTTTTATTTTTTTATTTATAGAATTATATAGATTGATTATTACTCAAAAAAATTTGAATCACTCAATTCCAAATAATGAGGTAAGAGTTAAAAGGAGTTTTATTTTGCAAGCAAAGAAGGTAGGAAAAGAGTAGAAAAAACATATAAAGTTATCTTTTACTCTCAATTTTGAAAATTTTCAAATGAAAATGAAAAGTAAAGTTACTAATTGTTTGTTAGAGCATTCTCACCATTGGGATTAACAGTTCTCAAATTCTTCCAAAACTTATTAGCATATTAGTTATATCTTTCATTCATCAAAACCTTTCACTTTACAATTTTTTGTAAAAATGAATCCTTTTTTTTTTTGGTTAAGTTTTTTTATATATGCTTTCAACCCATTTTCCAACATATTGCCAAAATTGCACAAGAAATACAACATATGGGTTTTTCTCTAAAAAGTTTGAAAAACAAAACCTCACCTTCTAGAAGGACTAGAGAAGCCTACATTTTGAAATTTAGGCACACTAATCTTGCAATTGGTGGGGATGTTCATTCCGACATTTTGGGAGAATGTATTTGTGCAAGTCAACCAAAGGATCCTATGGTTGGGTTTGTTAAAAAGTAAGTTCAATGAAGATTTTGACCTTGCTTTGGAGACTAGTATTTTGAAGGAGTTTTGGGCCTCTAAACACGAAAATATTCTAGGGGTTAATTTGCCTTTTTGAAATTCTTTTATTTTTCCATGTGAAATATGTTTGATTTTGAAAACTAATTTCTCAACAATATCAACATCTGTTTTCTATGGTGTTTTGGACAAACCTGTCGTTAACCTATGGAAGTATCAATAACTCCAAGTATACTTGTGCTCAAAGTGAAACAAAAAAAAAGAAAAAGAAAACAATAAAGAAATTGCTACATGTGTAGAGATTCAAATTTAAGATTGTGGTGATCACATTTATTATAGTTGTGAATGACTTTGGTAGAAGTTGTGCAAGACTTAGCCATGACTATGAACACTAGGTTAGTACCATCAATGAAGGCACAATGGGGTATCAATTTTCATAATTATGGCTAAATTGAGCACAATTTTCATTAAATAGTAATAAAATATTGATTTTAGATTATTAACTTTGATGCCATATTTCACTAAATTGGGCTATTCATGTAATTCTAAATTTTGTTTGTAAAACATAGGGAGATGTCTTGATGTAAACGGATATACGTGTTTGATATTTTGCTTAGATCTTTCAATGTGTGTGCATAAATCTCTAGACATTTTACAAGGCAAAATGTTGGGAAATCTCCCAATTTTTTGCATATGGATTATCATTCCTAAACTTTATGTAGTTTAGAATTAGTTGTACATTATGTTTTGAAGTTTTAGCACATTTATGATATTTTCACACATAATGTTTAGGTGTGGTATTTGCAAAACATATCTAGTCCAAAGATACTCTAATATTCATTCTTAAGATTGTTGCTACTACCACTCTTTGTACCATTAGCAAAATAAATGAGCTCTCCAAGAGCAGCTTCATTTTTGACTATGTTAACATGTATGGAGCCTAGACCACGTACATTAAAAGTGTGTGTGAAGTATGGGTACCTTCTATGACTTTCCTCTTGTATTGGCTCTTGTACAAGTACTAAGTGCTACAAATGCAAAAATTTAATATGGTATTCTAAACTTGAGTTAACGCAAGTACAATGCCAAAAAACATATGATTTTTTGGTGTTGTGCACCATCATGATTGAATAATTGCCTTATTTCCATTAGAACCCAAGGGTCCTAACCATCATTGTACTCTAAGCTTTGGATTAGGAAAAGTGAGTTTTAAGATATTTTTCATATCTCAAATTACAAATTAAAAACTTTATTGTGGTACCTTGAAAGGGGCATGGAAGGGACTTCTAGAGGGTTCATTATTTTGCTTGTGCTAGTGTGAACAGAGATTCAGCCAAGCATGTTTCTTTTATTTTAACCACTTGGGCTACTTATGAAAAGCACGATTTGGGATCTTGTTTGGGTACTTTGGAAAACATACAACCTGGGCAGCTTAGATCTCAATGTTGTGAGCAAAATGTACTGCTGGCCGGGGTCCAAGACTGGGGTCCAAGAGGCGAGGGGTAATTTCTAGACATAAGAAGGTGACATAATTTGGCTGCCACAGGATATCATATCCCATTCCGGTGAGGTACCGTGGGCCGTGGCCTGTCAGGGGCTTGTGAGAGAAAGGACTCCCTTGAAGGGTTTGGTTTCCCTGGGGTAGACATGCCACCATGGGGCCCATCACCTATGTACTACTGTACTGCATCATAAGCCGCCCTAGGCCCTAATCCCCCGGGCATTCATTTATTACTCCCTTTTTTTCAAAATTACAACTAACTTTTACTTGGAAAACACTAAGGTGGAAGCACCCATAGCCAGTAATGTTCCATATCCAACCAACAGTGTGCTATTTTCAATATCAACAAAGATAAGGTAGAAGCACCCAAATGTGACACTTATCTCAGATGTGGTAATTTGGAGGGTCTTTTGAGAATGTAATGGCTTGTGCTTGTTAGGAAATGGATGCATATTCAAGCAAAACTATTTTTGGAATTTTTTGAGATTGTATGAATAAATTATGAAATGTTGAAGGTAACTCCTTAGACTAACCTATTGTGGACCCTAGACCCTTGAAATAGCTGCAACAACAAGACCATGTCATGACAACAAAAAGAGCATGTCACACCCAATCAAAAACTACCAACTATACAATTTCTATTCCCTTCTATCAACTTGCATGTCTAATTTGGGTGCATTTGTGTCTTGTTTAGGTGCAAGAGTGTCTACTTTAGGTTTAATTTTAGATGTTGCTAAACAGCTAGTGTTGCATTTGGGTGCTCCTACCTTAGGTGTTTTGGAATGCGTTCTTTTATCTTTTTCAAGATTGGGATCACTTAAGTCATACCACGTGTCCCAAAGTGCAATAGAAAGTAATGAGCAAAAAATAATTTGACAATTATTGGAACATTATATTTTGAGAATTTTATGTACATAAAAAGCCCTCCAAAATGTGCATCTTTATGTTCACTTTTGAAGTGCTTGAACCCATGTAAATAGAGAGACCCAATCACCCATCCAACCACCTAGTTGGACCGTTTGTCAGCCCACAATCTAGACTTCCTCATGTAATCAACTAGTATTTCAATCTCGTAGCCTATTTGAACTACCACAAAGAACCGCTTCAGTGAGTAGAACATTTTGCTTCATACACTAAAACTTCAAACTTAACTTTAATTTTTAGAATTTTCTTGTACTTGCAAAAAAAATACACTAGAAATTGTAATAACTATGTCATGTGCTCATAAGACTAGCACACCCTAATTCAAGAAATAAACAAATTTGTAAGGTGCACTAATAAAAACTGTTCACAAAAATTTAGGATAATTCATTATGTTGTGGGTTACAAAATTTAAATAAAATCCCAAATAATGTGACTCAAGAGGCCAATATGTCAAGGAGAATTTGCAAGCACCTATTTCCAAAGAAACAGTGTGAAGGATGTTGAGATAGATAGGTTATGGCACCAATATCCAAGTATCTACTTTAACCCCTGAGCGCCCCAGCGCCCCATATATCGCCTCCTATTATTTTTGATCCCTGTTTTTGAGGGACTAGATCTAACTTTTTGGTCTTACTTTACACTACAATTACAAAGGCATTCAAGTTGTCCATGCCAATGGAGTAATGGCAAGGAAAGCCAAATGCTGTGCAAGTGCTACAAGAGATTTGATTGGGTGAAAACATCATATGGGGAGTGGTGGCACCATACGAGGCGTGCTCGCAAGCAGCTTTTTACAAGCTACAACCGGTCAATATCCCTTGCAAGCTTCCTTGTGTAAGCTTTATGATAGCGGGAATGTTGTTGGCAAGGGTTCAAGCATGTTCTAGACCCTTATTATGACAACCATCACCAAATGTGCCGGTCATTGTTGTTTATGCAATAATAATTTGAAGCCCTAAAACTTGGCATAAAAAGAAGTGCAATCTTTAATAATTTACAAGTGTATGCGTTCACATCTAATCTTGCTACTCACAAAATTTGAGATGAATCTGGGGCTTATGGAATTTTGTAAAAATCATCAAATAGCAACTACCTACCAAAAAATGAGATTTTGCCATCACATGTTATTTGATCAAATGTTATAATCTCCCATCTCCCGCGGTAAACTGTTCCCAAAATTTGCAAACCATTTTCTAAGTAGGTGCTCCACTACTTTCAATGGTCATTTTTTGTGGATCATCCGATTGACCGAGATACAATGCATCAAAGTGGTCGGTCTCCAAAAACCTTGATTTTTGTGAAAACGGCATGGGCACTCAGGGATTAAAGGCGGCAAAAGGTTATGGCCACAATTATGTTTGGAAATATATATATATAGTAATCTTGGTGTGGGTTCAGGTGAAGGTCTTGGCATGGAGACTTGGTGGGGTTTTGGCAAGAGACTTGGTAAGGAACCTGGTAAAGTGATGTTTTTCTCTCTCTATATATATACATGCATACATATATATATATATATATATATATATATATATATATATATATATATATATATATATATGTATATATGTATGCATGTATATATATAGAGAGAGAAAAACATCACTTTACCAGGTTCCTTACCAAGTCTCTTGCCAAAACCCCACCAAGTCTCCATGCCAAGACCTTCACTTGAACCCACACCAAGATTACTATTGAAGCTAAAGGCTTGTTTCTACTTGCTCTTATGAGCAATGTTAGGTGAGTATTAGATGGTTAGTTTTATTTGGCATTCCCACTTGAGTTAAGTAATTAAGAATTGAACCTAGTTGGTAAGGTTGGTGATAGTAAATAGCATTGGTTTTGGTACATACAAATTGTAAAAAACTATGACTACATAAATGATTTTTTACCAAAAATTTTAAAGTTCCCAAATCAAGAAAAATTCAAATTTGATAGTATTAATCATGGTATTATATAAAGTTGGTGAGGATGGTGGATTAACTTATACTAATAGCTTTTAACTCTATCAATAGTGTCAATAACAAATACCAAAATTACTACTCATCCTTACTAAAACGGAACTAACAACATCTGCAAGCTATAAGTACCCTTTGTGCACCTACTTTGTTATTCTTAACAAAAATCATAACCTTTTACTACAAGACTACAAGCAAGTGGAAACATGCATTTAAAATAATGGGTGTTTGGGGCTGTTCTTGAGGCTATTTGGGCTGAAATTCTGGTTGAAATAGCCCCATGTTTGCATAGCCTTGACTCCTATTGTAAAAGCAGCCCTTAGCCTATTACAAAATTCACATCTGGGATCTCTGATTTCAAAGTTTTGAGCATTGAAATCCACACAGAAGCTGTTTCTGTTATTTCAGGAGTCAATACAAATGATTGACTGGGATCGTACTTTACTTTGGTTTGATATACCGGTTAAGTGAGGGCCCGCTTCTCAAGGTCCACCTTTGAAAGTTGGGAAAGGTTGTAATTTGGGGACTTTTATTTTGAGTTGCCTTCATTGATTGAGCGACACGTACTCTAGGATGAATGCTGTTGTAAGGAGAAATAAAATCTAAATTCCACGTGTATACTTTCATCCGAACAGTCAGCTAATTGTAGCAACTTTTGTGCAACTGTTGACAAACCTAATACTTCTTTAGAGGAATTTGACGATTTCATCCATTTTTCGTGCCAATTTTGTTTTATTGGTTGAGGAAGGCTGTGTCAAAAGGAGGGAAGATTTTGGTAAAAACTTGTTATAAAACAAAAGGGTTAGGTTTCGTGGAGGAGAGTTATTCTTCATTTTTTGCAATACATGGATCAAGCAATACGTACACTAGAATGCATGTAGGTGAGGAATGAACAAATAGAAACATTTACATGTGCAAGTTCATCCCTATAATTAGTTATTATTAACAACTTTCATCCAAACAGTGGTA
This sequence comes from Ulota crispa, assembly GCA_963920765.1. Lineage (NCBI taxonomy): Eukaryota > Viridiplantae > Streptophyta > Bryopsida > Orthotrichales > Orthotrichaceae > Ulota > Ulota crispa. The sequence goes on along the minus strand of OY987243.1, from coordinate 29,441,919 downwards.
CACCAATGTTTCATTTTGAAGGCCGTGCTACACCTGCACAAAATGGCATTCCAAAAAGGCATTTTGTAAAAGATAAGTAGTTGCACTTACTTCAATTATGTGGGAATGAATCCCTTGAGTTTTTACACTCATCTTTTTGTTTCATTTCGAATGGACTTGTTTATGGCCTTTACAAATAGACTTCTCCAAATTGTTGCCCTGGTGGAGAGGTTATGTTAAGAAAACATTGCATGAAATTATGAATATAATTATTGGCCCCAAATACTACATAATTTTATTTTACTACTTCATATGTTCCAACTTGGTTGCTTTGGCATGTGTGACCTTGGCATGAGAAGGATTTGGAAAATCTTATCTATTTTCTTGGCCTAATTTTATTTAGTGGTAAGGTAGATAAAAGGGGTAGCCATACCTTCTTCACTCCATTCTCAATTTTCAAAGAATAAGGATGTAACACTTTCTCCTTGATTTACAGAGGCCTCATTGTTCAAAGATTGAGAAGTCTTCTTTTTCACATCCAAAAGAGAAGAATGTGTCTAAAGAAGTTTATCACGCAAAGTTTTTATTGATGGTGTCTCTTTTATTTTTCACTCTTCTTGCTTTCATCCTCCTTGTTGCTAGAGTAACTTGCTTTCTTATTGCATCACTATTTCATAGTTAAACTTATTCTTCATTCCTCAATGCACACAAAAGGGGGAGTTACACCTTCTTCATGGAGAAATGCTCCCATTTACTCCTATTTCCATTTTTCTACTCCACGATTTCCCATTCTTCATAGAAAGTTTTGTTCTTGGAGAAGTTGTGACTACCCCTAATGTCAAAACAAGGGAAGATTCTAAAGAAGTTTAGCAAAAAGAAAGAGTAGTTGGCATGCAACAGTTGCAGGCACTACAAGAAAAAAAGCCATTTTTGACTAAGGATTTTGATTACAAAAAAGACTAACATGATTAAGACTAATGACCACATGTAGTCATACATAATTTAATTAGTCATGAATAATTCAATTTACAACTACAAGTAGTCATAAATGAAATGACAACTAATACTAGGGAGTCAAATGGTTTTAGCTGTTATGTTGTTTAGGTAGTCAAAATCCTTAGTCAAAAATGGTCCTTTTTCTAGGTAGGATATTGCTAAATTTTGAATCATGTTAGATTCTATGCACTTACCTTTAAATTTGACACACTCTGTCCGTAGGCATGAAGATTCACATTCTTTGAATCTCAAACAAAACGTTAAAGCAGGAAAAAATTGTTCTTATTTTTGGGTCATTTTCTGAAATAGTGGGAAGTCCATAGAAAATCTCAAGGCCAAGGCTTTTCTCTTTCCATTTAGCTATTTTTTTGGTCTTGTCAATCCAATGGGCATAGGTAAAGAGGGACCCAAAGTAGTCTCCCACTTTTGTAATTGACCATCTTGGCCCAAGTAAACGAAAGAGAGTATTGTTGTTGCTGTCATTTTGAGAGAATATGATTTGAGAGAATATGATTCATACCAAGTTTTGCATATCTTCTCAAAATGTCAACTTAGAGAAGAAATTTTAAAAGTTGCAATCTTCCCAACGAATGTAGCGATTGCATTGGATCCACATCTGAGTTCAGGTTGCAGACCCTACTCCAATAGTTCCATTGCCAAGTTGAATAACAACTCAACAAAGATTGCCCTTAGATTGCCCTTATAAGATACTCGTATATAGGTACACGGTTTGCGCAAATTGGACATGTATGGGTAATGCAACATTCGATCTTGCAAAATGAAATCAATTGGTCTAGAATTTAGTCTTGATGTACTTTACAAAAAATATATATTTCACAACGAGTTCAAAATGTAACTTTGATGCACAATCATTTTGATTTTTTTTTACATTTAAATATAGGAATTGCCTTCATCACAATGTTACTCTAAGTACTTTTTAATATTTTGATGGGGGCACTTGACGTTTGTTGGTTTTTTGGCAAATGGTTGGAGGGTGTTTGGTGTTCTATATTTGGGGCATCCTTATTACTTCAACTTCCACCAAAAAATTTTAGAAGATTTTGAAAAAGGATATGGTTGGAGGGGGCTTTATGTTTTATATCCAAGGGGTCTTTTATTACTTTAACTTACATCAAAATTTCTACAAGGTTCTAAAAAAGGGCACAAAGTTGAAATCCTCCCACTTAGTAGTATAAATGTATTATAATGTTTGTTCCACGTTATTAGAGTTACTTAATATCATCTTTTGCATGGCTAATGTCAAAGTTGCCATACCTATGACAAGTAGAAGATGTCATCTCTACACTGTAAGATATAAAAATTCTAGATTACAATCTTTTATAGGTATAAAAGAGTGCAAGCTTGTAGACTATGGATAATGGATGGCTTCAAATGCTTGCTGTAGGAATTGGGTGAAATTGGTGACGTGCACTTAAGTAAGCTTAGAACACATTTGTTGTCTCTTTTTCAAGTATATGTCTATTTTTTTTTGCCATTAAGTGCTCAGTACAGGATTTTATGCAAGGTTTTGAATTCATTCACTTAAAGAGAAAAGAAATGAAAAATAGCTTGGAAAAGTAAAGATCTTGTTCTTGGAATCTTTCGAAGCCTTGATTGATTTTGCATTGAAAGCTCCATATTTATATGTATCTACCTCGTCAACAAGAAAACTATGATTGGTTGATAAAATGAATAAAATCACCAAGTCCCCTCAAAGAAACAAATGGGTTCTCCACTCTTTGGATGGAGGTTACTAATAATACTTGATATTATGGTTGAACGCAAAGTCTAGAGAGATGTTGAACTCCATAGATAAGAATCCAACCTTTCTCATTTTCAACCGGTTTTTTTAGTGCATGCACCAAACACTGCCTACATGTTTGTCATATAATTAATTTTTTTTAAAAGCATAGCCCATTTTTATTGGATACAATCAAATTTCAACTAGTGATTTTGTCTTTGTCATTTTTTTTGGGTAAACTTTCTGTTATTTGTGAATCTCTCCACTCATTGGTTGAACACGCATACGTATATTATTATATATGGAAGATCATTCATGGATGGTTCTACACTAAATAGTGCATTTGGGTTGCCCCATAATAGTTTCTTAACATTTTACACTACATAAATACTTATTGATACTACAATAATTTTCATAAAAAATTATTGTAATAAATAAAATTTAACAAGAATAAAGACTTGACAACAAAGAAGACTACAAAAAAAACAAACTAGCTTTATCCAAATTGAAAATCATGTAAAATTCTAATATTTAGATAGTTGCATGCGCCCCCAAATAGCTAAGCAATGAGTCATGAAATAACTTTCCAAAGTAAGACAACCTAATTATAAAAACAACCTAAATGCCCTATTTTAGTGTTTCTAATTTCCTTTACTTGCATGCATTCTTGGGTGCGTGTCACTTGGCCAACGAAAGACCAAAAACCAGATAATAAAAATAATAACTTGGGTCTGGCATGGAAGAGTCAAGGACTCAAGGGTGCACCAAAGACCATTGACCCCATTTAATATATGTAATCATGGGCTTAGACTTCTCAAATGGTTCACCTGACCATAAACTGACAATCCAGCACATTGGACTGCTTTTTGGGCAATTTTCTATGGATTTGTCACGGTAATCCTCCGGTCCTTCCTTACAGAAAGGTACAACATACGGTAGTATAAGGTGGAAGCACCCATACTCGATAACTTAAGCAATTCTGCAACAAATTACAAAGGGTTTGAGGCGATAAATATTTTTCCAGTGTAGGAAGATATAAAATATCGAGACTGCAAATTTTTTCATAATTTTATATGCAGAGATGAGATTTTTGTGCATTTTGGGAGTCAAAAAGTGCTTTGAACCCATTGTCGGTCTCTAGACTCATGTAATTTTGATAATAGCCAAATTAATTTATGCTCATTTATTCTTACTTCACTTTGGGACATGTGGCATGACTTATGTGTTCCCAATCTTGAAAAGGGTATAAGAATGCATTTTAAAGCACCTATCCTTGCTAATATTGAAAATAGGGCACCCTATTGGTTGGATATAGAGCGTTGTTGGCTATGAGTGCTTCCACATTAGTGCTCCTACAAAAAAAAATACACCTACAACTACCCAAAAATTCAACAAAAAGAGATCCTCCACAACCTTGATGCTAAAAACTCTTTTTGATTGTGCAAATTTGATGAATCTATAATTCTTTCTCTATGGAATCAAAGGGATGAAAAAAAAATCCAAAAAAGACAATATTGCTAGATGGATAAGGTAGGAACACCCATAAGCGTTAGTGTCCCCATAACAATCACTTTTGAAATCTTGAAAAATCTGTGGAAATGAATAGATGTAATTACAAGGATTTACAACATGTGAGCATGAAACCTTGATGTTGGTTATGGGTGCAATGGCAATTTGCTCTTTAAAAATTCACAACTTATTCTCACATTCTCCAAATAATACATTCAATTTTGCAAACTCATAATTTTTCTATTCCAAATAGGATCCTACAATTTGCTAGCTGTTTATTAATACTCATCATGTTCAAAACCCTTAAACTGAGGCTTATGGGTGCTCCTACCTTATATGTTTGCAACAAGTTTATATCAATCTTCTTTGGTAGGGCTCGAAAAAAATTGGAAAGAAATGTCAACATAAAAGAAATCTTCTCTGTATTCATATGAGCAGAAGTTCTCTTTGGATTTTGTAGTAATAAATGGATGATTAAGTCAGATTTTTGTTTACACCGACAATACTATGAAATAGAAGCATTTTGGGAGTGGTAACTTGGCACTACAGTTCTAAAACCTCTTTAAAAAAAAGTAGATGCTTTCACTATAGTTTTGTGATCCATGAATTCTCCCTCCCATCCCATGCCCCTCCTCCCAAAACTTAGAAAGCTAGTAACCCTTAAACACTAGTGCTGACGATTTTTGTCCAATGAAAGCTAGTAACCCTTAAACACTAGTGCTGACGATTTTTGTCCAATGGATGACAAAAAGAAAACAATTTGCTAAATTGAAGAAAGCCATTTTCATCTTTTAAAAAAGAAAATTGATTATGGAAACATAGTCCATCATGGAAGGTAAAAATGAACCTCATTGAATGCATTCATAGTTTTAAGTACCTCAGATTGTGAGAAGATTCACAAAAAACAATGTTAGGCCCAATGCAACCCTTCTTGTAATTTCCACAAGGGAAGCATTGCATGCTAGTTTATACAAATTTTGGGAGTTGTATTAAAGTCTTTGGACACTTTGCCACATTGACCACACCATTATAAGGGATAGATCTTACCAAATTATCATATTTAGTATATCCTTCTTTAAAAACACTCGTTCTCAAGTCCATATTAAGTATAAATTAGTAAAAAAACATCAAAGCTTCTGTTTCAAGATTTCTTAAAATGGGTTCGGTTGCAAAACTTCTTTTTTTTTTCAATTTAAAGAGTCCTTTAGGACGAGTCTCACTCATAATAAACCTTGGAAAGAAAACCATTCTGAAAATTTGCTAGTTGTTATGTATGTTCTAGGATGAGAAAAATTGCTTATGTTTTTACATGCTGATCTAAGTTGTACAATTTATATGACAATAGTTTCAGATTTTGAAATGTAAATAGAGAATTGATTAAAAATGAAGATAAACTTCAAAATCCTATCCTAATGTGACCAATATTGATATTTTTTCAGTTTGAATGAGATATTGTTATGTCTATCCCTTTTCATGTTATTATTGTCATGACTCGTTTTTTATGGTACAGTAAAATCCAAAATAAATTGTTAACAATCATGAAAATGCTAATTTGTTGAATTACTTAAAACTTACTCCAATAAGCTCCAAAAAGTCGTATTGGGCACTTAGAAGTTAATCTTGCATTCTATTGTTATACAGAGTAGAGTTTGGAATCTAAAAAAATAAAAAAACTCACACATCTTAATCATAGATGCTCATACTTGCTAATACTTTTTTTATATTGCTTGTTATTGGCAAAGTGGAGCTAGTTTTTGACGGATTTTGACAAATTACCAATATGCACTGGTCCCTCCATCTATTAACCAATAGAATGTGGATAGCAAAGAGTTGGCAATTCCAAAAAAATACTCTCATGATGATGATCTTGATTTTTATTGGATAGCTTGGTGAGCATGTAAGAATTTCATCTCTTTTTAAATTCTTAACCCCTAAGCACCCTAGCGCCTCATATATTGCCTCCCATGATTTCAAAGCCTTGTTTGAGGCACTGGATATAACTTTCAAATCTTGTTATAGACTACAATTATGAAGGCATTCAAGTTGTACATGGCAATAGATTAATGGCAAGGAAAGTCAAATGTAATACAAGTGCTGCAAGAGATTTGATTGGGTGAACACCATAAGGGGCGTGGTGGCAAGCAACACTTTCTAGGCTACAACCAATGAATATCCCTTGCAAGCTTCCTTGTGTAAGCTTTATGGTAGCGGGAAAGTTGTTGGCAAGGATTCAAGCATGTTCTAGACCCTTATTATGGCAGCTGTTACCGACTCTGCCGGTCATTGTTTTCCATGCAATACAGTCATTTAAAGCCCTAAAACTTGACATAAGAAGAAGTGCAATCTTTAATAATCTACAAGTGTGTGCATTCACATCTAATCTTGGTGCTCACAAAATTTAAGATGAATCGGGGGCTTAAAGAATTTTGTAAAAATCATCAAATAGCAACTACCTACCAAAAAATGAGATTTTGTCATCACATGTTGTTTGATCAAATGTTATAATCTCCCATCTCCCGTGGTAAATTGTTCCCAAAATTTGCAAGCCATTTTCTAAGTACGTGTTCCACTACATTCAATGATCACTTTTTGTGAATCATCCAATTGACTGAGACATGATGCATCAAAATTGTAAGTCTCCAATCACCTTGATTTTGGTGAAAATGGCCTGGGCGCTTAAGGATTAAAGACAAAAATAAGGAAGCTTGTTGTTCAACATTAATGTCACATTTAATTTAATATGGACTATCCAAAGTCCATAAGTAGTAATTCAAAAAAAAATTGTTTGGAAAAACAGTGGGAGATGCTTGCAAAACATTGAGAGACATGTCTAATTAGAAGACATGCAAAGATTGAAAAAAAAATTAATGTAAAATATTTGGGAAATCTCCAATTTTTTTTGGAAATAAAAAGTTCACAGTTACATGAATAGTACTTAATTAGTTAAAGGCATCACTTGTTTAAGTTTTCAGCATTTATAAGTTTGCATCCAATACTGCTATATGATGGAGTTTATTATTCTTTGGAAGTTCCATGCATTGTTTTATTAAATATAACCTCAGTCTTCACCATTCAAGGGTAGGAGTTTTACAACAAAGCTGTTTGAAGACAAAAAAAAAAAACAACTAATTTCAAATGGAACATAAACATGAGTGTAAAATTGAAGAAATTTATTTTTAAACAAAAAAGTAAGCACTACCAGCACTTACTTTAGGTGAGATTTGGCTATCAAATAGCACATGCAAATGCATGAAACAAACGGCACACAGACGTGTCTGTATATTCTCAGTTATTAGCACATTTTAAAAAAATTGACTTTAAAAAGGAAGAATCAAATTATTGTGTTTCATTTTTATTAAATGATATGGCTTCAAATCCATGTGTTGTCTTCATGAACATTGGCAACAATACATGTCACTGACATGTACATAGTAATTTTTTTTGATCAATTTTATCATTTTTTGAAATCAACTATGAGTTGACTACATTGAATGAACATGAGCTCAATCAAAGACTTTGGACGCATGTTTTGTTTTGGGCAAGTTAAGGCCCAATTATCTCAAAAAAATAAGGTGAGCATCAAGCCTATAGGAAAAAAAAAGGAACAAAAATTCAAAATATGCTAAATTGCAATAATGAAAATTGCATTGCAACCTAGGCTTTCATAAAACTATTATCAAATTGAAAATTGATGCCACACTTTGAAATTGTTTGAGGTGTTGCCTAATCCAATTCCATGCAATAATTAAGTAATACCAATGGTTATTTAGACATTTCAAAAAAAGACCAATGAATACTTTTAGCCTACAAAAGAATTTCATCATGCTACAAAATTTTATGCGTAGGGGCCACCTTCAACTCCAACCAAAGTAGGGATGGAGCCCGTAAGTTACAAATCATTTTCAAAAAATGCCACACAAGCAGTGGTCAGAAAACCAAAAATAAAACCCTACTTTGGACAAATGGACAAGCAAATAGACAAAGCAATCTAATATGACAATCATAAGTAAGGTAGCAACACCCATAACCGTCAAATTAAGGGTTTTGAACGTGATGATTATTAATAAACATCCAACAAATTATAAGATCCTATTAGCAAGAAAAAACAATGAATTTGCACTTTTGGATGTGTTATTTGGATATTGTGAGAATAAGTTGTGAATTTTTAACCCCTAAAGGACCAAGCCCTTTTTTCTTTGAAAATCACTGAAAATTGCCACTTTTGGGGGAATGAGTAGAAAGGTAGGAAAAAAGTTTTTTTGAAAATTCAACATTAAGATCTTGCCCTAGACTATGGGAGGTAGTAGTGGGAAAAATTTCAGCTCATTCTAGAAGTAGAGGAGTGAGATATTGACATTTAAAGTGAAAAAAAAAGTTATTTTCCCTACTGCCCAAAATTTTCAGAAGCCTTTGATGGCTCCTATATTAAAAAAAATTGCTCTATGCAAAGTTGAGGTCTATTTTTCCCATGTAGAAGACCAAGTTAGGTAAATGTAGGAGAATTTTCAAACGAATTGGAGGTGTGAATCATACTTTGTAAAATCTTGCAATGCCGTAAGGCCATGAAATTTGCATATACACTAGGCAAGTAGGCAAAGTTGGAGGATTTATGTAAAATTGAGAAATCTAAATTACTTTCATCCAAATGGTAGAATCCAAGGAATCTTGGTCTTCTACAACTTGGAAAAAAAAAGTCAACAAAAAAAAAACAAAGAACTCAAAAAAGCAAAGTAACAAAGTTTACAAGGGGCAAAAATAATGGAGGTTTGGGAGTCCCATACCTACCCGAACCAAAACTTCTCATGACATTCATCTCATCAATCAAAATTGAATGATACAAAGATTTCCACGTATTTAAAAATCTAAAGAACCAATTTCAGATTTTTATTTAAAAAAAATACAATTTAATTTTTTTTTGGGCTGCCCGCCCTTGCCCTTTTTCAGAAATTCATGCATAACTTCTTCATTAAATTTTGGAATGAAAAAAAAATTAGATGCCCACATAGATCTTTGAATTGCCCACCTTCAATAAAAGTTTCAAAAAATCACAAAAAGTAGATTAGTTATAGACACGTGCCTGAAATCCATTTGTCCCCCAAGGGGACAATTGATCCTTTAGGGGTTAAAGAGCCCATTACAATTACACCTAATACCAACACTAAGGTTTCATGTTCACATGTTATACATCCTTGTAACTATATCTATTCACTTCCACAAATATTCCAAGACTTTAAAGGTGATGGTTATGGGTACAGTGATGGTTGTGTGTCACTACCTTACCTCCACTTGTTTTTTACAGAACGCCGTGTTATTTTGATGATGTCTGAATTACTCGTGGCATTTATGGGAAAGTCATGAATCAAGCACAATTTGTAAACCATGGAAATGTCTAGGGTCCACTGAGGAAAAAAATAAACCAAACTAAACTAAACTAATGTATCTGGGACTGGTGGAGAAATGTGGGGGCTGTCTGGGAGCGCACTCTTTTTCCTAACACACTAATAAAATAAGGTCAACTAATTGGCAGTTATGGCTGCCTAGTGGGGGCTGTCTGGGGGGCTATGTGGGTAGATGTTGGTACACCTAAGGGTTCATTTTTACGTCAAAACCTTCACAACTTGGGGACCGATTAGAACCAAAATCTTCAAAAATATGGGTTCGAGAATGTTCTTGCCCGTAAAGGATGTTGCCCACCAAAAGTGATTCACACAAGGACCATTTAGTACTTGAAGTAATGGCTTCACAATAAATGTCAAAAAATACTCAAAAAATCCTAGTTGATTCTTAGTATGTTTATGATTTGGCTTAAAATTTACACCTCCAATGGGATTCATGTAGTATTCAAATATTCCATCCATATAAAACACAAGAGAGCATATACATTATATTAACATTCTTTAAGGGTTACACCTAAAGAATACTTCATTCTTTAACTTAAAAAATATGTCACTTGGATGTCAAACTTGTTTATATGTATATAACCTAAGATAATAGGAGGTTCTTAAGGAGTACTGTTTGTCTTATTGAAGCTTTTCATGAAGTTTCATCATAACTAGCATAACAGTTTGAGGTTATGAAATATTTTTATTGATCATTGTTTTATACTTAGAAACCTCCTTAACCCCTAAAAGACCATGGCCTTTATTTTGTCAAAAGACACTCAAAATTGCCACCTCTATGGCAAAGAGTAAAAAAGTTTGAAAATCAAGCATTTTGCATATCCGACCGTAGGATCTTGTGCTAGACTACTATAAAAATGTGTCATACAAAACTCAAGAACTTTGATCGCACAGATTGGAAGATATATGCATTTAAAGTGTAAAAAATAGTTTTTTTTGCACCTTGCTTGACTAGATTTTTTAACTTTGAACATTTTTAACTTAACATTTTTGCTCCACAGAGTTTGGAATTCTATTTTTTCATGGTGGGAAGTTGAGTTGGGAATCTTGAGAAAAAATAAATAAATAAAAAAAACTTAATTTTCATTCTTTAAAAAATCATTAGGTAGAAGAAGGTATGAGATTGAACAAAATCTTAAATTGCTAATAACCTTGCAATGGAATTGAAATGCAATAATCCCAATGACAAGATTGTTCTAGAAAGCAAACTTCACCCTCTCCAACAATTTTTTTTGAAAAAATGTTAAAATTGCATTCAAAAATGAAGTTTATAAGTTATTCTTTCAAGAAGATGCTTGAGTTGCTCAAAAAACAAGATTGTGCATAACTTTCTCATAACAAGTCCAAATGGAATGAATCAAAGCTTCAGATGTAGAAAAAGTTATAATCTATAAGAAAACAAAATTTAATTTTTTTTTCAAGTTTTTTCTAGAATTTTTTTTGCTGCCCCTAGTCCCCAAATTTGTGCTTATTTGGGCATAACTTTTGCTCCCTGGCATCAGTTGGAATAAAAATTATATTCCCCAAAAGCTAATGTGTTTTTCTATCTTCAAAAAAGTTACAAAAAATCAGGACAAAAATTGAGGCCATAAGTACCTGCCCAAAATCCCATTTGTTCCCTAAAGGGACAACGGTCCTTTATGGGTTAATAATGATCTATGAATGAACTCTGAATTTGTGATAAATACCAAGATTATCATGCAACTTGTATCCACTTCTTTGTGCTCTTCATTTGGTTGCCAAGTTTAATGATATATATTTTTAACCTATATTGCAATTCTTTTTGAAGAATTTTCCATTACTAATAACATTAGGTAAATATAAAATCAATTTAAATGAAATTGATGGCAATATTGAATTAAAAAAATCCATTAAAGTCTCCATTAGGAACTTAGATAAAGACCTAAGAATACTCTCATCTCTACAAGGCCTTGAGGTTATTATGTTGAGGCCGTAATTACAAGTCTTGAAGTTTTTGGAAAAAAAAAAAATAGATACAAATCAGGTAAAGTCATTAACCCCTAAATGCCCAAGGCACCCAATTTGGGTGTTTGCAAAACTTTGAAGACAATTAAAACTTTATCAAATCACTATTTTTGGTATTTTCTTTTGAACACAAGTTTGTTTTGAAGTCTGTTTTTAGTATCAAAAATCTGATTTTAAAAATGAATGTTCATGATTTTTCTACTCAAGATTTTGTACAAGGGTGTCCATTGCAATCTTGAGTTTTCTAGTGTTGGAAGATCTTGAAAATGAGCCTCAAATACATTAGAGCTTGGAGAAAAATCTGCATTAGAAATCCATTCAAAAAGAATACAAGAGCAGATTATGAAAGCCGTAAATTAGTAGAGGTTAAACATGTAATGACCTTAAACCTCATATTTTTTTGATGACCAACTTTTTAGATTTGACAAGTGAAATGAGGATTGGAAAACTTCAAGTCACTTTTGCAGTTTTAACACCCTCATGTTCAAACGTTATAATCTTTCAAACTATAAGTGACATTGTTGTGTTTTCTTTTTCCATGCAATCTCTAGCATGTCAAGTTTAAATTTGTACAATTACAATTTAAAAAAACTTGATGAGATTTATGAAAAAGTTGATTGATTGTTCACTTTCTTGAAAATGCCAAGAAGTTCAGAAGGCCTTGGGCATTTAGGGGTTAAGATTTTTGTTTTATATCACTGTGTTTATTATTCAAAAAGAAAAATTGTAAATTAAAACAATCGTATTCTAGTGAAACTTGACAAAGGCTACCTAGGCTATCAACATGTATTCCATCACTGGTGGATCCAATTTATGCTAAACTGGCCATCCTAAATCTTATTACTTGGACCATCTAATAGAAATTGAACTAATAGAAATGGCCAAACAGTTAAATGGATTTTAAAGATTTTAAAGGGTAACGATCTAAAATTATAAATTTAATTGTAGAATTAAGGGAAAATTTTATGGATATCTTTGAAGTTTGCCATATTTGCATAGATACCCCTGGTTTTTTTAGAAGTTACACAAATACTCTTGGACCATAATTTTCAGGCATTTGTTCTACTGTGCATGCTACTTCTCCCTTGTGCGGCACACTTCTTTTTCTTTGTTCTATTGCACTCCTTGCTTTTAGCATTGGTCATGAAGGAAGTAGCGTGCATACCAAAACAAACGCCTGAAAATTATGGACCAAGGGTATTTGTGCAATTTCTCAGAAAAACTAAGGGTATCTATGCAAATATGGCAAACTTCAAGGGTATCCATAAAATTTTCCCTTAATAAGATCACTTGCCAAAACAATAAAATATTTGTGCAAGGTTGTGAATCAGCTCATATTGCAATTTTAGAAAAGAAAAAAAGACTAAAAAAAATAAAGATTTTCTATTTAAGTGCAGTACAAGCCAAATTTTATTGCTTAAAAGACACCAAATCTACATTCTCCCTCCTACAGGTAGGAGTTACGACATGAGACCAGACAATGGACACAAAATTAAAACATAACAAAGGAACCCAAATTTTTCCAAAATTTCAATTGATTTCTAGTGCAAAATAGCAGGTGTCTCCTCCATTTTAAGTATTTTTACTCTTTTATGCGATATAAGGCACTCCAACTTTGCTAGATATCTCCAATTGGAGACAACGTCACGTAGCTCTTGCACAAAACGGTTTATTCCTACAATTGAGTGGAAATAATAACACTTGTCAATTAATGTGCACATCTCCAAAGATATAATCAATAAGCACAATGAAGGGAATAGAGCTCTAAAACGTCCTGAATGTAAACACAAATAAGTCACAGCTGACCTTGCATTAAATTCAACTGGCTACGTTACTCAGTTACTTCACTCAGTTACTTCTCTAATAGATTAAGGAAACAATGAAAAGAACATACTCTACAAGCATGCTGTGGTAGAATAAAGTAAAAGAGACAGAGTTGATGATACAACTGCCACGCTCAAAAAACTAATTACACTTCACATCAAATGACGAAAGATCACGATGCTCCAAGCACGGCACATAAACAGGATCACGAAAGTACCAGTACCTTCACAATTCTCTAAGAAATGGCGCAAACTGAGCTACCCTTTTTGCATTAGGCTGCAAATAAATGCTAAGTTTGGATGCTGAAGAAGCAATAGATGGTATCTAGAACTTACTTCTGATGTCCCAGGGAAGCATTTTACGAACAAATCCATGGCACACTATACTTAATTGCATCCGATTCACAATCAATAAGAATCATGAAATCTGTAAGAGCACGGGTATCTCCCTGTACCTTAGAATCGATTTCCTCTTCCATAAACTTGGCCAATAATACAGCATTGATGCAGATCTGGAGCTTGATCTGCAAACAGTGCAAGATAACAAGTTCCATAACTGTTATGTATATTTTGGGTCAAGTGAGTACACCCCCATCAATTAAAGATTTTATAGACTTAATTAGAGAAGCATGGAACTAACATGTACAAAAAAAGTCGAGAAGACGTCAACGGGCACAAAAGTTTACAGGACTAATTAACATAAAAGTGTAAATGGCTGAGACATAAGAAAGCAGAAGCTACAAACAAGCTGGAAATTGACAATATAGATTATGCATCAGGCAAGGGAAAGTCTTGCTGTGAGAAGTTTAGAACGGTCACATATTACAAGTTCACGTCCTGAGAAAGCGAGGTTTAACCTGAACATATGATTGCTGTAGATCATGATTTTTCAGCTTCAGAGCAGATGTGCTTGCTTCGAACAAAAGAGAAACCTCCGAAGTAGCATTGGTGAAGCACATTTTCATAAAAGCACTGGACCTCCATAATTCAGAATTGTCGTCGAGGAATACTGTTACTTACGATTCCCAATACACGAATTGATGGAGCCGAGATGGATGTGCCATCACTTGTTACTTTGCTGCTCTCCTCCAGAAATCTCCTCAAAGTCTCCTACACAGACCGACTTAAGAAATTTAAGCCATAAGAAACTCAGATCAGCAATCAGGCATTATATCAGAGTTTAACTAATACCACTTATGTAAACTCATGCTCCTCCTGGCTCTGCCTACTCTGAAAAAGAAGATTTAGTTAAGCGCAAGGAAATGAAGCCTTACCTAAATTTGGCAAGCGAGAGAAAAGGCAGGCACTCGGAGATCCGCAAGAGGGCTGGCAATGGCGTGCTGGGCAGCGCAAGTGCAAGCACCGGAAGGGACGAATACAGATCCGATCGCATGATATTTTGAAACCCTGGAACCTCTTGGACCATATGCTGGAGCGCAGAAGTTATACGCCGAGGCTGAGGGATTCCATACCAACAAAGAAAACACGAGAATAAAATACAGCACACCCTCGTGTCAAGAGCGGAAGTCTTCCTCAATCCATAATCTGCTTGCCGAGCGTGTTTCAAAGGGAACTGCCGGCTATCAAGGTAAGAAAAGAGCTCAGGAAAGAAGGGCTTCTTCGATTCTGGGTTCTGAGCCTCCGAGGTGAAAAGAGAGGGGCTGTTGAGAATTTCGTCCACACGCTTGGCAAGCCCAGTTAAGAAAGTGCGTTGCACAAGAGGCTTGCCTTCTGCACTTTGATCTATAATATCACAGTAAGCAACTGCAATCTTCAGACTGTATATAGAGAGTGAGTCACTGCATATGCTGTTTGCGCTTGTTCCCCTACCCATGGCACGGTCAATCAGGGCTCCGACAGAAGTATACAGTGCCATGTAAGTCTGCAACAAAGCTGGGCGATCAGTGCTCACAGATTCATACAGCGCTTGCAAACAGAAATTGTCAAATTCTCCACTCGGTTTGCTGCCGTCGGCTCCACCGCAGAACAGTTGAGCAAAAGCCAGCATGCTGGGATCGGCTGAGAATGTGCTCACGAGCTGATCCACTTCAGAAAGCTGGCTTCTGCCAGTTGCTTGAGAGCAATTGTCTTCGCCGCTTTTATGGATTGCTCGAGAGAGCAACGATCGACAACCTATTGGATCGTCCACATATGAGCGCGCCCCTACTTTGCGCTTAACATACAAAGTTCCTCCATCAAAAGGTCCTGATTCACCCGGTTCCCACCATGGTTTGTCTACTGTCGGCAATACAATATCCTGTGGCCAATAGCGTGGACCACAAACTCGGACTCGTTTCAGTTGATTCCTTTCTGGAAGAATGCAAGGAGTTACCCTGCTGAAAGTAGTTTCGCCATACTGTGAGGTTTCCTTTAACGTCATCTCGATGGGTACATAAACAGGCAGTCCAGTATCCACATCGACGGTTTGCAAGCAGCGCTTCTCAGTAGCCAAGACATACAGATGCCGGAATGCCTGAAGGTGACATCGATGGTCATTAGGTGCAGTAGGAAACCTGGGATATAATGCAATCAGAAGTGCAGCAACCGCACCGTTGTTTGTTGCAAACGTAAGTCCGCCGCCACCAAGAAAAAGGAACCCAATCGCCATGCTTATGGCCATCTGATTCCCAAATGTGATCCCTTCAGCATCTGTTCTTCGCCTCAGGAATCTCAAGAGCTTGAAGGTTTCAAGGTGGCCTGTGCCAGCCATGACCAAGCTCAAAGACAGCACAGCAACATTGAGACATGTCTCAAGGGAGTTACGGTCAACATACTGACGTTTGTTGTTAGCACCCTGTGGCACTGCTGCACGCTTCTCGTTCATGAAATAGAGAGCATAATGCCGTATTGATTGCTGAGCTTCTGCACTAGCTGTCCCCGCAAATCTTAATCCAATTGAAAGACAAGCTCCAGCAAGAATATTTACATGTGCTTGCGCAAGAGCCTCGAGGTCTGCATCAGCATTCAAGGGCAGTTCAGGAGAACCGTCCTTCTTCGAGGTGACCAACATCGCCTCCTTTACAATACTCGGTATCTGGGCTTGTATCCACTCCTCTGTTGGTTGCACGCTGTCCCATAAAATCAAACTCCGCGCTACCAATCGTAACAGTATGAAATCAGGTCGAACGTACTCAAGGGCAAAATGTGTATCCGGAATGGCCAGACGAGCTGCTACAGTTTCGCAATTGGTCTTCATAAACATGAGCCCCAGAGCCAAAGTTGCACCAGGTGCAGTGACATCCAGATTGACTGTCGAACCTTCCATAACTTGTGATTGGTCGTCAAAACCTCTTGACACTAAGTTGATACTGCTCACAGTCCCATCAAACCTCCTGTGCTTTTCATCCATGGTATCACCCCCTCCAGACATGTAATGTCTGAGGCGATCTTCAATATGAAGATCAGCTAGACCCCAGGCATCCTTTCCTCGACCTAATGTTACAAGCCCTAAAGCAAGACCTGCCGCAAGAGCATACCCCTCCCTATCCAACGTATTATCACCACCAGGTTTCCGCCCAATCTCAGCAAGAAGAATTTCAGTGGTCAAACGGTGTGCTGAGCCTTGATACAAGAGACCGACGGCTAACAAGGCTGCGGACTGTACAAGAGTCGGCAATTCCAGCTCTGGATACGAGGGGGGGTGTCGCGTAAGAATGTGGAGATACAACATTTTGGAAATTCCAGGATCCATAGTACTTCGATAAGCGGCAGACATACCTAGGAGTACACCCACAGTTGTTGCCTCATGTTCCTGAGAAAGATAACGGTAAACATCCGTAGCAGCGAGCACACCAAGGTGCTTGTGTAATCCCAGAGCCATCAGCAAGCCCGCATGCGAGAAATTTAGCTCATCGGGCTTATTGTACACGATCCAAGTACGAGAGATCTTTGTCTGGCCGGGAGCAAGCCTAAGACCCGCAGCGACGCCATTGTGAAAATCCGGCCAGGAAGTGACATCAGCAAGGTTGCCAGTGTTTGCATCCAAATTCACTGTGGCGTCGTGTTGTGAAGGAAGACGTCCAGCCAGTACGAGTTTTGGTATAGACAGAGCCTCCGTCAACATTGCACTGGACGTGCCTAGAGTGAAAGCTCCTCGTCCGAAAGGCAACGCGGTAGTTCGCTGTGCTAGCTGCCATAGCTGTGCCTGCTGCTGAGCAACAATATCAGGGTCACTCACATCTGGTGCGTTGTTGGTTCGCACAGCCACAGGCTTTGACGAACCCAACAACCGCCTAACCTCGTTTAAGCGAAGATCCCGACCAAATCGAAGTGGTGCTGATGTAGTGGCCATGTGCTCCATGCCATCAACCACTTGAGGATCCACTCCAGCAGCGGCACCATCAAAATCTGCGGTATCATTTGGATCACTAGAGCCAGGAAGACTCGATATCGGCCGTAGGTGTAAAGAATAAGGAGCTGCCATCCAAAGATCGTCCAATTGCTTGGTCACTGGAGATGATTCGTCAGCTTTAAACTTCTCGCCAATTTTGTGCGTCGTCGTACGTCTCATTTGCTTCACTACATGTGTGGACGCTAGATCTTCACGGCCAATAAGAACATAGGCTTGGGCAGGCCAATTGCCTGGAGGCGCTTCGCGACACCTGTCTAAAGCATGACGCAATGGAAGAGAGACGCCAGGAGGAAGGCGATCAAGCTCGGGTAATCCGAACCCTTCAGCAACCATGGCAAGCACTGTGCGCTGCTCTACACTCGTGGCAATGCCTGGTGCTATACGAAGATAAACCCCTGATGGCAGGCACCCGTTCACAACTTGCCCACCGGTCAACAAATCAAAGAATCCAATCACTTTCCGAGACCAATCTACACAGCTCGCGGACTCCTGGATAAGCAAACCAGGCAACTTTTCAGTGTTTTCAGCTGGACGTTTGCCTCTCAAACAATTCTCAAGCCACTGAAAGAGGTTTGGAGGGACTTTTCCGTCACTCTTCAAGCTCACTGATTCCGGCAGTAGAGGCAATAGCGGGATCGCTAAAGGAAAGTCGCGTGAGTAATGGTCCACATATTCCATTTCCCCGCCTGCTGCCGCCAGACAGCTCAAAGTTGCTCCCAATTGCCACAGTTCTCGCCAGCGCAAAGTGTCGAGCTTGCAGTCCTCATAAACAGCGTGTAACACTTCGAGAATTTCAGCCATCACCGAAAAGTAAACAGCGGTCTCTGCATCGACGTTATCTGAAGTGATAGGTCCAGGCATTGGAAGAGTTTCCGCTATGCTGAAAGACTCTTTCGGCATTAATGCTGGATATCGCAAATTTGCCAGGTTGCCTCGATGCATACTACTCTGCAGTATAAAGTTCCAAGCAGATGAATCATCCTTCACCGGCTTGTGAGGAGTGGCCTTCTTAGGTGGGAGTGCCTCACCAGGCATGTCTCTTATAATCTCGGTAATGAGGCCAGAAAACGCGGACCATTCTAGGTCAGGTTTCCCACTGGCGTTCGCCGTGGCAACACGTAGAGCATCTGCAACTGGAAACTCTCGCTCCAGCAACCGGGATAGCAGATACCTGTACAGAGCAGGGCGAAGACCTTGAGATAAGGCATTCATACACAGAACAGTGATAGCTGACGACGGCGTCAAACCAACTGCACACCGGTACATCTTTCCGGATTCCGTCAACACATTGACACGACCTTGCACGGGATCACAGAGGCCAACTATCTGCAGGGCCTCATCTCGCTTAGCGTCCAACGGCTTGGCCACACCTTTGCCTGGAGATCCACTGAGTGATTGTACTGCTGAGACAGGAAGATAATAGCGGCATACATGATACCGACCTATATGAAGAGAAAGAGTACCATCAGGAGCTAACGCCAGAATATCGTAACCAGGAGGTCCTGTGCTTTTTAATCCTGGACGAGTAGCAACAATTGGCGCAGCTGAGACAGCACTGATAGTCCAAGCAACTTCCAGCTTCACATCACCACTGGACACATCTGAATTCTGAAGTCGGAAAGAAAACAACTGCTGCGATTCCACAATAACAAGACACAGCAAAGGCGTTCCATCTTCATCAGTTGCCAAAAAAACCTCCCGTGCCTGCTGTTGCCCGCCCTTCTTCGTCCAGGAACGCTGCAAAACAATGCTTTCCATTGTATCCCATGCCGGCGCGTCGTTCAAAATATTGGACTCTGAATCTGCAGGCGCAGCTTTCACTTTCCACACAGTGTGCTGCCGCTTCCCGGTATGATATGTCACAATGTACGGAACTAAGGTACTACTCCAGATTATTTTCTCATCAATATCCGACAACAACCTCGATTTTACCCCGTCCTCCACTTTCACCGGATGCGGCGTCTCAAGAGGATGCTGCACGTAAAAAAAAGACGATGTAGGACTGGCAGGCGGAGTCGACATAAAATTCGAACGCCTGGCCGGCATCGGCGACATCACATTGTCCCGAAAACCTTCACGGAGCCAATCACGGTGCTGGATCGGCGACTCCATAGCCAAAGCGTCGGAACTTAACCTCGGCGTCCGATCTGCCCCGCGCTGCAACAACAATCCACACGGCAGTGGCCATACAGCGGCGACTCGACAATGCAAAGGCACAATGTGCATCTCACCGGATGGCGTGTACGTGTTTATAGAATCGGAATGGAGCACGCACAGCAGAGGCTCCCGTGTATCGCTCATCCGACACCACTTCGCTTGCACGATCGTCGCGGAGCAACTGAAGCGCTTGCGCACATGTCTGCCCGCGCTCCACACCACCGTGTTGTTGTGCACGTAAAGTTCCTCGTCGTGGTCCCAGAACGTCGCCCCGATCGCCACTTGCTCCAGATTGCCGCCCTTCTCACACACCGTGTCGGCGTCGAATAATGAATACTTTCCGCGGAAGCTTTCTTCACTTGCAGTGGCTCCATTGCTGCTGCTATTGCTGCCAGTGCTGCTCTCCGTGCTGACCTCCCGCCCATACGGCTCGAACAGTCCTAGCAGGCACAATGGCCTCCTCGACCTCGGCATTTTGCGCACCCGATCGGGTACCATATGGCATTCACGTCGGCCTCATTCGCATCGCCTCTTCAAATGCGGCATTGTGTGTTCTCCAGGGCAGGTTCATGAGTGCGAACACTGTATTCATCGCCATTGACGCAAATCGGGACAAAGCTTGAAGTTCAAGAATTAGGGTTTTAGGTCGAGGCAGAGTGGAGAAGGAGGAAGCTCAAAAATAACTGGTTTCACACAGTAGCTGGCAAAACACCGACTTTAAAATTCTAACGTAGCAATTTCACATCCATGTGTCCCAGGATTGAGTAGACGGTTTTCGTGGTGTAGTTGGTTATCACATCAGTCTAACACACTGAAGGTCTCCGGTTCGAACCCGGGCGAAAACATTCCCACACATTTTTAATCACTCAACTTCTATATAATCTTGCTTTGTTCAATTTTCATATCTGTTGCGCATTACGCCACCTATGGGGACGTCACCATCAATAAAACAAACAAGGCTCTAAATATAGTATCCATTATTCAAAACATGTAGATTTTTTATTTTAAAGATATTTATTTTTTTCTCTAACAAATGACTAATCAATGTCTTTTGAAATCAAGTCTTGTGTGTAGCTTGTCGTAGCCATGGCAAATGACGGACCAAGGGTAATGATAGTGTTGTGAATGTATGTGCTCCTATTTGTGACTATTTTCAAACCAGTTTTCTATTTGCAATTATTTTGTGACTTTGTGTACTTGCTTGTAAATTTCCAAAGAAAATCAAAAACCTCTAATTACAATATCTTCAAATTGAGTCCCAGTAGTGTTTTCTTATTTTGTAATTTCGTGCCTATATTTGAAAATTCTCAAGGAAAAATAAAAAACTTCTGATTTTTTTAGGTAGTCCATTGGCCTACTTGATAACGATTCAATCAGGACTTGCTTTCTGGAGAAATATACACTTGTACCTTAAGGATCTTGATGTGAGAGTTAAGGGCCGCTTCACACTATGACTGGCCAAGTCAAGAGGCCCTCAAATTGAGTGGCTAAATTTTGTCAAGAGGCTAAGAAAATCTCCTGAAACTAGTGGCCTCTCGCCCATAGTTTGGGTCTCCATTTTTGCTGAACCCAAACTTTCCTTTGAGATGCTGTCAACCTTGTATGATAAAGTGCTACCATGTAGGCAAATGGTGGATGACGGCCTTTGGAGTTTGGCCTCCAATGTGAAGGCTTGAGCGGCCGGACTCTCGATTTTGTGCAATCTGATTGGTGTAGATCGATGGCCTCTTGACCTTTGGCCATAGTGTGAAGCCGCCCTAAGATTGAACTCTCATTTAGTAGTCATTGGTTTCCTTTTTTTAGTGTGATGAATGCAAGGTTGTATGCATTTCAACTTCAACCACCCTTATTGCCATATTTGTTAAAATGGGAAAATGATGGGTACCATTTTGTACCTCACCTTAATCCAAAAATAGCCACCTCAAACCAGATTTGAAGATATCAGATTTAGTCTGAGCCACTAAGATTTTTCCGTCACAAATTCCTCCTCTTAGGTGAGGGCACGTGTACCCAAAAAATCGCTGGAGCTCAGATTAAGGTGGGCACCTTAATCCTTCAAAAGTCCCAAAACTCTTTTTCCCAATTGAACAAATATGGTGTTCCTTTTATTTCGCTCATTTATTCATTGATTGCTTTTTAGTTGGTCTAGGGCTTATTTATCCTTGTTTTTGTCCTTTAAGCATTTCCACTTGTACAAGAAACAACAAATTAGGGAGATTTTTGGATGAAAAGGGAGCAATTAATGCATGGACCTACCAAAATACTCACTTTGGCACAACAAAAATTGCAGTTTCCTTATACAAGGTACTTTCTTCAAATACCACCTTTTTTTCACAATTTGATAGGTTGAAGAGTCAATGATGAAGAATTTGCCTGCTTTTGCAAACAAGGAGACTTGTCATTGATTGAACATTAATTATACCTATTAGATTAGTGGTAGAAACAACCAATCAACATTGGAAACAAGAACCATAGTGTTTTGTAATGATAAAGTTTTTGAGGTCAAGTGGAGATGCTATCAGGGGTTTCCAAGTGTTGACTTGGAATCATTTTTGAACTTCTATTTTGGAACCACGTACACTAAAATTGCATTTAGGTTACCTCTATAATTTGGTTGTCTTCCTTAAACATAATACCTCATGACTCATTGTTTGGCCACTTGAGTGTGCATGCAACTCTCTAAATACTAGGATTTCACATGGTTTATGATCTGGGTGCCGCTAATTTGTTTTTCCACATTTTTGTTGTTATTGCCCAATTTTTCAAAAATTGTTTATTGCAATAAGTATTAATGAAAATTAATGTAGTTTTAGTAAGTATTTATATAGGGAATGACTAGGGGGACACCCCGTTGTTGCTACATGGACACCCCTATAGCTCAATCTTTTAAATTTGAGATTGTTATTATGTTGAAATATGAAATAAAATCAAAACAATATTTTAGTGCACATTTGCGTTTACAAGCGTTGCAAACATACAACAAGAATGTCTCATTCATGACATGGTCAAGAGTTAAACTTATAAATGAAGGGAGCAACTGGTTTAACTCTTAACCATGTCACAAACAAGACAATTTTATTTATTTATTTGCAACGCTTGTAGACGCAAATGTACGCTAAAATATTGTTTTAATTTTATTTCATATTTCAACATTAAAAAAAACTCAAATTTAATAGGTTGGATTATAGGAGTGTCCCCTAGTTATTTCCTATATATAGTAAAATGTCAAGAAATTAGTGTGAGGCAATCTAAATGCACTATTTAGTGTACTGAACTGATCTTCAGGAGAGGATGGATGCCACGGTTATGGATGAACTCTGTCCATCCACTATCCAATGGTCCTTGTTCTTACACACTATCCAATAGCAGATTTTCTCAAACCGCAACCAATAGCCAGCTGAAGCGGTGCTCGTCCCTCACTCCCTCCGCCCGCTACACTTACCAATTCTGTCGTGAAACACACAGGTTCACTTCATCACGCTTCCCGTTTTCTCCTCCCGCACGATTCTTCTGCCATTCTCTTCCTAAACCAAAGAATTCTTGCATCAACACGAAGAAACACTCCACCTACCTCTCCAGAATTGCACACACCGTTCCACAAATCCCATTCTTCTTCACAGCGGGCTTTTATCTGGCCGATAGGCGCTGCAGAGATCGAACACCGAGACACTCTCTCCCGATTTCTCGGCAGGATCTGTCAAAGCTTAAGAGCCTTTCGAAGCTTTTCGGAGCTTTTCTGAGGTTTTCTGAGGTTGCTTTGAGGTTGTTTTGAGGTTGTTTTGAGGTTGTTTTGAGGTTTCTTGAGCCTTTCTGAGGTTGTATTGAGCTTTTCGGAGCTTTTCTGAGGTTTTATCGAGGTTTTCCGAGGTTTTCTGAGGTTTTATTGAGGTTTTCGGAGGTTTTCTGAGGTTTTCTGAGGTTTTTTGAGGTTGTTTTTGAGGTTTTTTGAGGGAGTAGTGGCGTGGAGAGCGAGAGAGAGAAAGAGAGCGAGAGAGAGGGATGGCCATGGCGATGGCTATGGTGGCAGCGCCATGTGTGCATTCAGCTGCTGCAGCGCCGCGGTTAGGGTTCCTTCAACCTCAAGGTGAGAGACGAAGAGGAGCGCAAGGGTGGGCGCCACTGGCAGTATGCAGCATTGCGACGGGGCCGCCGAAATCAGCAACTGATGTGGAGTGGAAGACGAAGAGGGAGACGTTGAAGAAGAACAACCTGCGGTCGGTGAAGCCGAAGGAGGCGTTGCGGCTGCAGAAGGAGCAGGGGTACACGATTCTGGACGTGCGACCGGAGGGGGAGTACGCGGAGGCGCATGCGGCGGGGGCGGTGAACGGGCAGCTGTACCGGCTCATCAAGGAGTGGACGCCGTGGGACATCGCTCGTCGTGCGGGGTTTGCGTTCTTCGGCATCTTTGCGGGGACGGAGGAGAATCCCGAGTTTCTGAACGAGGTGAAGGCGCTCAACCTGGCGAAGGACGCCAGGATCATCATCGGATGTCAATCGGGGGGTACCATGAAGCCCACGCCTAGTTTGGCTGATGGCCAGCAATCCCGGTCTCTCATTGCTGCTTATGTCTTGAGCTTGGACGGGTACAAGAACTTGCTGCATATCGAAGGTGGGTTCCGGAACTGGTTCAAGGAAAACTTGCCTGCCGAAGGGACTGACCTCGAGGAGGACAATTAAATTGAGTCTCCTTTCAAATGCTCTCAACCCTAATTGGGTACCTAGCCATTTCTCCATTGTACTATTACCGCTTCTGACAAGGCTCATTTACACATTGTCTCTTTTCAAAAAACCTGCATTCTTTGCAGGAGTTTTGGTTTTGCAATTCTGAGTTTTGGTTGTGCAATTCTGACTTGTCCTTCGTGTTGTCTTTAGCTGAATGCCCTTAATGGGAGTCAGCTTTGTGATGCAAAGAGACCTGAGTGAGTCAGTCTGTTACTGCTTCTGATACGGATCATTTACAAATTGGCTCTTTTCAAAAACCTGCATTCTTTGCAGGAGTTTTGGTTTTGCAGTTCTGACTTCTCCTTCGTGTTGAAAAAGTGTAACATTCTTTAGCTGAATGCCCCTTAATGCCCTTAATGTCGAAGGTGGGTTTCGGAACTGGTTCAAGGAAAACTTGCCTGCCGAAGGAACTGACCTCGTGGAGGACAACTAATTGAGTCCCTCTCTTTGTATTGTTGAGCAAACCCTAATCCGGTTGCTAGCCATTTCTCCATTGTACTATTACTGCTTCTGATACGGATCATTTACAAATTGGCTCTTTCCAAAAACCTGCATTCTTTGCAGGAGTTTTAGTTTTGCAATTTTGACTTCTCCTTCGTGTTGAAAAAGTGTAACATTCTTTAGCGGAATGTCCTCAATGCCCTCAATGGTAGTCAGCTTTGTGATGCAAAGAGATTCGATTGAGTGAGTGAGGAGACTGGGATTTATGTTAGCAATAGCATAGCATGAGTTTCTCCAAAGTTGGTTTGTGTTTGATTGTGCTATTGTGATAAATGAGGTAAGAGAGAATGGTAAAATGACACAGTTTGCACTGGTTATGTCTGTAGACTTTTGTTAGCAAAACGAGTTCTAATGTATCTAAGTATTTGTCATTTGGATACAACGTACAAAAGTCAGGGTATGTTCATACTTGGTGTTAGGAGAGATATTAGTAATTTGAATGCAGTCTAAAGATGTGTCCAAATATTGTACATCTAATTTTCCTTCGCTACTACCACTCTGAATCCCAAATGTGAACATACCTTTATAAGTGTTCATAATGCTAATTGTCAATGACCTAATACCTAAACAAGATTAGGTGTCCTCATGATCGATCAAATTGTATTCCTTATTTTGTTTTAGAATTTTGGGTACTGGATTTAACATATCCTACTTTGGGTTGAATTCTCTCACCTTAAATTAGATTTTAACGTGTTCAAATGTGCTCAAATGATAGGTCTCAATGACAATTCTATTGTATCATTGTGAAGAACATGGAGAGTTGGTATTGCTCAACCCTTCAAAGATCAAATGTATGTGAAATACAATGGGAATTAACCACCTCCTGGTTGTATGGTCTTTAACCCCTAAATGCCCAAGGCACCCAATTTGGGTGTTTGCAAAATTTTGAAGACTAATAAGACCCTACAATATCACTTTTTTGGTATTTTCTATTGAACACAAGTTTGTTTCGAAGTATATTTTCAACATCAAAAATCTGATTTTAAAAATGTATATTTATGATTTTTCTACTCAAGATTTTGTACAAGGGTGTCCATTGCAATCTTGAGTTTTCTAGTGTTGGAAGATCTTGAAAATGAGCCTCAAATACACTAGAGCTTGGAGAAAAATCTGCATTAGAAATCCATTCAAAAAAAATACAAGAGCAGATTATGAAAGCCGTAAATTGGTAGAGGTTAAACATGTAATGACCTTAAACCTCATATTTTTTTGATGACCAACCTTTTAGATTTGACAAGTGAAATGAGGATTAGAAAACTTCAAGTCACTTTTGCAGTTTTAACACCCTCATGTTCAAACGTTATAATCTTTCAAACTATAAGTGACATTGTTGTGTTTTCTTTTTCCATGCAATCTCTAGCATGTCAAGTTTAAATTTGTACAATTACAATTTAGAAAAACTTGATGAGATTTATGAAAAAGTTGGTTGATTGTTCACTTTCCTGAAAATGCCAAGAAGTTCAAAAAGGCCTTGGGCATTTAGGAGTTAACCCCTAAACGCCCCAAATGACCAAAATGGTCCTCAGAGGACTTCACATGCCTGTTTGAGGTATTTGATTTAATTTTTTGATCTTGCTATAAACTACAACTATCAAGGTATTCAAGTGGTCCATGTAAGTTGAGTAGTGGCAAAGCAAGCCAAATGTTATACAAGTGTCTCAAGAGTCTTAATTGGGTGAAACACCACACGAGGCATGGTGGCAAGCAATTTCTTACATGCTACAACTAATCAATACTCATTGCAAACTTTCTTGCATGTGCTTTGTGGTAGCAGGAAATTCACTAGTAAGGGTTCAAGCATGTTCTAAACCCTTTTTGGGGCAACCCTCACCAATTGTGCCAGTCATTGTTTTCTGTGCAATAGCAAATTGAAACCCTAAAACTTAATTTACAAAGAAGTAAAATCTTCAATAATTTGTAAGTGAGTGCATTCACATATAATCTTGCTACTCAAAAAATTTGAGATGAATCAGGGGCTTATAAAATTTTGCAAAAAATCATTAAATAGCAAGTATTTGCCAAAAATGAGATTTTACCATCGCAAGTTGTTTGATCAAATAATACAATCTCCCATCTTCCACAGTCATTTGTTCCCAAAATTTGCAAGCCGATTTCTAAGTAGGGGTTCCACTATTTCCAACGGTCACTTTTTGTGGATCATCCGATTGATTGAGATACAACGCATCAAAGTTGTAAGTCTACCAGAATCTTGATTTTGGTGAAAATGGCTTGGGCGCTCAAGGGCTAAAGTGCTAAACTGAGTTAACAATTGCGCGTGTCATTATGATACGTAAAAGTTTATTTACTATATCAGACAAAAAAAAGTTTGCATTCGTTTGCATAGACTAGGTAAATGCAATTTTTGCATTTGGAGGTATACAGAATAGAGAATGCAAGTGATAAAAACCTCTTTGGATTTCTTTTGAAGTTGGTAATGAGTTTTGAAAAAAGTTGAAAAAAAGTTGGCACACATGCTAATTTTGGAGCGTTGAACAACATTCGATTGGCATGAATTGGCTCAAAGGCTTTTGCGATGATGCTCACATGGTGTGCCTCACTCTAGTCTAAAGTATCTGTAATTAATAACATCCAAAGAAGCATATGAGTATAATTTATAGTGTTGAGTTGATTTTTGTTAAGTCTTAATCCCTCAATGCCCGACAGTGTTTTTCTCGTTTTTGGAAGGCAACTTTGAAGTTTTTGAATTGTTCGTGTAAGATCATTAGTAAACATCAAAAGAAAATTGTAAATGTAGAATCTTGAACTTTAAGGTTTCTAGATGGTACTTCCCAAATAAAAATCCAAAATGGTCATATGTATTTTTAACATATTTGTGATTGAATGTGGATAAGTAAGGAAGTTTTTCCTTTTTTTGGAGTTGCCCAAAATTTCTAATACTAATTGGCAACTTTTGGATACAAAATTGGGAAACAACCACCTAGGATGGTTTATTGTTTATTGACTTAAAAACCAATGGCCCCCCTTCCAAATCCATAACCACATTTTCACAAATGAGCTTGCAACTCAATTGTCAAAACTCAATTGCCTAACACAAATAAAAATTTTAGCTTCAATTATTGACCAAAAATTATTATGAACAAAGGAAAATTCAATAGTAAATGAATTCTAATTTCTCTAACAAAGACATTCCCAGTGAAATTAGTCCAAAGCACTTTTAGATTTTGTTAGATGACAAAATTTTAGTAAAAGGGCCTTTACTACCCAAGGGGGTGCCCAAGGGAAATATTCACTTCATTCTCAACTTGATGCCTATCTTTTTAATGTGGCAACTTGTCATAGGCTCTGTGACACTATTCATGACACCATTTATGACACTATTCATGACACCATTTATGACACTATTCACGGCACTATTCATGTCACAAAAGGTATGCTTGCAGTTTAGATTCCACCAAAAATAATGGGAATAAACTATGGACAAAATTGATATTGAATGTTGAAGCTAACTTTAGCCTGCAACTTCTCCAAAAAACAAACTTTAAAGCAATCAAATTTGCATCTTTGATAGGGTTTCAAAGTTTCCTAAAAAAATTGAACCCCAAAATCTGGTGCCTTGGGCATTTAGAGTCTTGGACAGTAAGTCATAGTCCTTTTTTTTATAAATTTCTCACACAATCAATATTTTACCAAATCTAAAACTAATTATAGATTTGAAAAGCTTAGAAAATTGAGCAAATTTTGTTAAAGTTTGATGTAAATCTAATAGAGAGAAGTGTTAGAAAATTAGAAAATTGAAAAAAAAACCTAGTTATGAGTTAAATGCTTTTAAAAGTACTACAAGTTTGTCAATGATTTATCACTAGTATATTCTCAGTCTGTTCCCAATGTACAACAAGCTTGCTTGAGTTGAGACAATTTCAAGTTCTAAAAGGTGGTTAAAAGCCACAAAGACGTTGTCGATGATGTTGATAAAAGTGGATGAATATGGCATACTCATTTGTGCAAAATTGCATTTGACATGGATTAAAAGTATGAAATAAAAATAATTTACTTCTTAAAAGTCTAATACATTTTGTCCCCTTGAGTTGGCTTTTCAAATATGTAATCACTTTTGAATTTGATGAAAGATTGAATGTGTGGGAGGGGTTTAAAAAAGGACTACGACTTAATGTCCAAGACTCTAATTATGTAGAGTTGAAATTTTGGTCTAAGACAGAATTTGCAAAGATGGGATGTAGCATGAACCCCTTCATAAGACAACTTTACTGTAGGAGTTGAGGCTAGTATGGAGCCTTTGCCACTCCCTACATGGGCCTCTCACTTGTGGATTCTCTAGAAACAATCCCAAAGCCTTTACACTATGAGTAAAGGCCAAATTTTCAAAACTTATTTTAATATTCAAAGCATAAGATTTAATGCCACTCCAACTCTAAGAATGGGAGGCTCAAGTGGATAACTTAACGCATTTTAGATTTGACATGCGGCATAATATCAAGAAGGGTTTATTCTTTTGATGTAATAATTATAAAAACATTACAACTAAGAAAGAGTTCATTCAAATGGCAAAATTAAGTATAAGTAATATAGGCAAGTTTTAAACATGCCCTTATTATGATTTTATACAAGTAATTAAGGGGCTAGTATTGTAGGGTATCCTATGGTCCTACTGTATCTATGGTGGGTATAGGGTATCCAATGTTCCAATGAGGGTGCTAGGTGTTGGAGAATGAAAAACGAGGGCAACAAATGCAGATGACTGGTTAGGGTCTACTTCACTTTTGGGTCAAGGTTTCGTTGCTTGGTGTTAGGGTGCACTTTCTAGCCTTCCACGTTTTAGATTGTTTCATTTGGCTTGTGCATAATACTTGGTTTTCTTAATACATATATGTAAATAGAGTTCATTCACAATGCTTTGACTCTTAGTGGATTTACTCTTGAATTTTTGGAGTGAAGAGGCATTTCTAATTGCATTGAATATTTCCATAAATGATTTGATCTTTGTCTTGAAATTACTTATGAAAGCATAATGCATTTATACCCTAACCCCTAAAGCCTAAATTGTCAAATTACTTAAAAATTCAAAAATTTCAATTATAAAGAAGATAGCGTCAAAAAAAATTGCTTAGCCCTTATAGGTAATTAAAGAGTGCCCTAAATTGGCCATTTGACCCAAGGAACTAAATAGCCCCCTATAAATTACCCCTTGCCGGATTTGGGGTGCCCAACATACAAAGAGTGATCCACTCGAGATGGGAGGCCAATACATAACCATAAGGCCATTGTGGAATTCTTGTATGATATGCTTGTTTGATTAAAAAATAGGGTCTTGATATTGCCACCCCTCTTTTTGATACTACCACCCCCTTCTTTTAGAGCATTTTCAATTCTTAGTCAATTTTGGGGATAATTTAAAAATAATAACTAGAATTAAATATGTATAAAACCAAGTGTTTTTTTGTTGGTGTTTTTCAAAATATTAAACTGCAATCAAAAAAATTTATAAGAAAAGACAATACTCTTCTATCCTTTTTTGTCAAGAATTGTGATTGCAATTTATCATTTTGAAAAACACCAACAAAAATCACTTGGTTTGAAACATATTTAATTTAAAATTTAAAAAAAAAAATTGTCTCCAAAAATGACTAAGAATTGAACAATGTGTTAAAAGAGGGAGGTGGCAGTATCAAAAAGAGGGGTGGCAATATCAAAAGAGGGGTGGTAGTATCAAAAGAGGGGTGGTAGTATCAAAAGAGGGGTGGTAGTATCAAAAAGAGGAGTGACAGTATCAAAAGAGGAGTGGTAGTATCAAAAAGAGGGGTGGCAGTATCAAGACCCAAAAAATATACTTTTGAGAAAATCAACATTGTACAATGGAATAAAATTATTGACAACTTTACTTGGTCTCTTTTTTATCATTTTTCTTCTAAAATTTCCAAATTTTGCATTAATGACTTCAAATTTTTAGCATTGTGGCCTTTACACACAAGGAAATTTGCCTTTGTTGTATTACTACAATATGTGTTTGAAGCCACTCTAGAGACTAGTTGGGCTAAAATTTAGTCAAAACAACCCCAATTTTCATTACCTTTACTCTTAGGGGCGGTTCATACATGTCCATGTTCCAAATCCCACCAAAATTTAAGAATTTGATTGGTGTAAACCCAAAAGTTGGGATTTGGTACTTTCCAGCATGTCCGAAGTTTCACATCCCAATTCATAGCATTTTGCTTCTAAGGCAACACTTTTTGAAAGTCCTAAGGCCAAAGAAAATAGAACTTCATTCAAGGTTGAGGTTGACCATTTTGCCAAATTTAACCTTTAATCCAAATCCCACCAATATATTTGTGTAAGATATTCATGACTTTCTTTAATACTCCTTTTTTGTGTTGACAATCTAATGAAACCAAGATCTTATGTTGAGGTGGGACCAACGTTTGGAGAGAAATTTTGACTTCACCAATTAAAATCTGGCATTCCCCATTTTCAACCAAATTTTCACTAGATTGCACCATATGTTTTCTATACTTATATTGCAATATAATATAATCAATTCTTTTTGTAAAATTTGACTAGTTCAACCAATAGTTTCAAACTCAACTAGCCTTTTTGCAATTTGAACTAGCTAACAATACACCATATGCTAGTTCTTTCCAAAGATTGGTTAGAACTTGCATAGATGGAATAATGAGAACCGCCTCTTAGTATAAAAAACCTTCAAATCCAACTATTGCATAAAAAATAGCTTCAATGGATGCACCATGTAGGCTCAAAAACTATAAGAAAGAGGTGAACAAGGAAACATGGGATCTAATGGGAACAATAACCAACGATTTTGATTGAGGTGCACATCAATCGAGAGCACTAAAGTAGTATTTTGAAGCTTATTATTACGCATGCTCTGTGAATCAACAACACTATGGCACAAATGTTACAACCTTTGATGGATGAATGCATTGATAGATGAACAAATTGATGATGATGATGTTATGACCTTGGTCATGACTAAATATGGATGAACTAATTCAAGTTGAAATGTGAAATAGTGAATAAGTAAAGATTGCCTAAAAATTAATATCTTCAAATGATAGATTTATGCATTGGAAATAAACAAACTCACTTAAATAATAAGTGCATCGTAATATGTGCAAACGGATATTTTTAAGCAACACATTCATGCATTGAAGTTAGACAACTCCACTTGGATGATAAGTGTACTGAAAGTACATTGGAGTAAGATAACTCTTAAGTAAAGACAAAGTGTTGGAACTTCAAATTAGATAACTTTGGAGTTTGATAACTTTAAGTCTTTAACCCCTAAAGGCCTAGCTCTCTCCCAGGGAACAAATGGATTTCGGGCATGTACCTATAGCTAATCTAGTTTTTGGGATTTTTTTAAACTTTTATCAAAGGTGGGGAATTCCAAGACTTACGTGGGCATCTAATTTTTTTGTCATTCTGACATTTGACAAAGAAGTTATGCAATAATTTCTGCTACCTGGGGGAGGGAGGGCAATTCGGGCAGCCCAAAAACTTCTTAAAAATTTGTATTTTCTAAAATAGAAATCTGAAATTGGTTCTTTAGATTTTTTCATACATGAGAAGCTTTGAATTATTCAATTTCAATCAATGACATGAAAGTTATAAGGAGTTTTTGTTTGCGGGCAGTTCTAGATTTTCTACTCTAAAATAAACTTTGAAGTCCTTTATTTTCCACAATTTTCAATATTTTGGAAAAAAAACTAATTCTTAGGAAGTAGATTGTTTATTACAACATTATGATCGTGGGGATTTGCATTTTTCATTTTAATAATGAAATTCTCAACAATTTAGTGATTTGACTTTCTCTCTACTTCTTTTTACTTACTATTTTTCCCCATGTGTTGTATAGTTCCAATTGATTTGAAAATTCTCCCACACATACCTAACTTGGTCTTCTACATGGAAAAAATAAATCTCATTTTTGTGTAGAGTAATTTTTTTCATGTAAGAGTGGTGTAGGCTTTTGAATTTTTTGAACAGCACAAAAAAAACCTTTTTTTCTCACTTTGGATGTAAATATCTCCCTCCTCTCCATCTAGAATGACCTGATTTTTTCCCACAAGTACCTCTTCTAGTCTAAGGCAAGATCCTACAATTAGATTTGCAAAACAAACTTTATTTCCTACTTTTCTACTCATTCCGTCCAAAGTGGCAGTTAATAGCGACTTTCATTAGAAAAAAGGGCTTGGGCGTGTAGGGGTTAAGTAGAAAACTTTTGAAACCTTGTCTTGATTTCATCACTTAGGCCCAAAGAACCTCATATTCAGTAAAATGGGAGATTGGGCACCTCCCAAAATAACCAAAGGAGACATAAAACTTTTCAATTTTAGATTAGTTTTAAAAGGTTTTATTGCAATTTAGGTCAAGTCGACCTAAATTGCAGTAAAACCTTCTAATTTTAGGTAAAATATGAAAGGTTTTATGTCAATATAGCTCAAATTGAGTTGAATTGACATAAAACATTTTGTTGACTTTCCTTTACATTACCTCTCATTTCAATGGAGAACTCCCATTTTATTGAATATGAGGTTAAAGTATTGGTACCAAAATAATGCCACCTAGAATAATTGTAGTTTTAGCCCAGTCCAAGTTTAAAGCCTTTGAACTAGATTTGAAATAACCAAGCAATCCTATTGGTTCAAATTTGGAAATGTTGGGCTAGCCCTCAATCTGCCCCCAATATAAAGTGCCTTGATTGGATAAGATATGAAATCACTTAAAATATTTTTAAGTATGACTAATTTTAATATTTTTTCAAACAATTTTATATGAAATTAAGGATAGAAACCTTAGATTAGGTAATGAAAGCCTTGTCTATCTATAAGACTGATAATTTTGATGATATAGCTTGGATGGTGTGAACACTAGAAGAAAACGTGCAAAATAAGACTCTATACACAACTCATTTTTGAGTTGTTTAGGATACAAACAACTCTTTTACAACTATACAACTGTGCAGTCATGTCCTAGTTCTAGAAAACTTGTCGTTTAGGACATTCCACTGATACCATGGTTCTCATCCGTCTGACACAACTGACACAGTATTAACTTCTCTTTGTCAGATTTTTTTTTCCGGTGGGTCATCAAGTAAGTGCCCGGATAAATACTAGATTCTCTACTCACATACAACTATTCATGGATACGATTACAACTGCAATACAACTTGTGGTAGGATCCACTTTCTTCCAGTTGTTTTGTTCCTATTTGCTGAGAGCAACTTTATGGACATTTATTAACAATTATTTTGTGACTAAATTACACAACGTTCAAATGATTGTGCTAATGATAGTTATAGTTGAGTTGCTTGTTAGTCAAATTTCAATTGTGTAAGTCATTTACGGGAGTACTCTGAGTGGTATTAGTGTAATTTTGTAGTGGTTATTGAGTTGTAATTGAGAGGCCATTGAGTTGTGGTTGAGTTGTAATTGAGTCATAGTTGAGTCGTAATTGAGTTATAGTTGAGTCGTAATTGAGTTATGGTTGAGTCGTAATTGAGTCATAGTTGAGTCGTGGTTGAGTCGTAATTGAATCATAGTTGAGTCGTAATTGAGTCATAGTTGAGTCGTAATTGAGTCATAGTTGAGTCGTGGTTGAGTCGTAGTTGAGTCGTAGTTGAGTTGTAGTTGAGTCGTAGTTGAGTCATAGTTGAGTCGTAGTTGAATCATGGTTGAATTGTAGTTGAGTCGTAGCTTATTGGTTACTGAATCATCATACAGTCGTATAGTAGTTTTTGTTCAATCATGGCATAGGGATAATCTAGTGTCTACAAAGTCGTGGCATACATAGTGCTATCATAGTTTAGTCATTAATTAGATACTGCAAAGTCATATAGTAATGATCAATGGATCATGCTATAGCACTACCTCAATGGCCACTGAGTTGTACTAGAGTCACATTTTATTGGCCACTGAGTAACAACAAAGTCATAATTCATTGGACAAGAAATGATTTTGTAGTCACAAATTCATGGTATAGTAGTAACACAGTGAACACTGAGTAATACGAGAGTCGTGTAGTTGTACTAGTTATTGAGTTACAGAATAATAAGACCCTATTTGCTACAAACATATCTTAGTTGCCATTGAGTCCTACTAGAGTCGTACCTTTCTAGCATCTGAGTTCAATCACACTTCACATGAAATCCAAGAGTTACCACCTAATTGTCACCTAGTTGTCACTTACTTCATAATTAATACATACAGTTACTTCAAAGTATATATCAATTGTATACACCAGATCAAAAAGCTTCATGTATATTAGAAATTCATCTTGAAACTCATAGTGCATCCACTACTTATTTAGCAATCACATATTATAACACATTGCCTTTTGTATCCACTCAACATCATGTGCACACGCTTGCAATTCCATATAGACAATGAAAGCAAAACATCAAACTTAGTTACAATGTGATATCGCTCAGAGCCAAAAAGCCTTGATAAGTGTGCGGAATGAGCAAACTTACAAAGAATATTGAGCCAACAAATCTAGAGAAGAACACAAAGCCAACAAACTTTGACAAGTGCGCGGTGCAAGCAAACATGAGAAGAGCGCGGAGAGCGCAAATTTGAGAAAAGCATGGAGCAAACAAACTTAAGAAGATCGCAATACAAACAAACCTCAGCGGAGCAAACAAACATGAGAAGAATACAGAGCCAACAAACTTTGACAAGTGCACAGCGTCAACAAACCCTCAGAAGAGCATGGAGCCAGCAAACCAAGTCTGCGGAGCTAAACCCTAAACTCAAAGGTGGCGGCCGCATCTTCACCCTACAAATTACCAACCCTAATCTCAAAATGAAGGGTCTAAATTGACTCTAATACTACAACTTGATTATAGGGGTGATCTCTATTAAAACTAATTTTTTTTCTTTGGCAAATTTAACATCAAGAATGTGTCTAAAACACATATTTATCTCAAAATGGATTATTTACATGCTAAAATCCAAATTGTAAAGCACTTGTAACAAGTTTTTTGCAAATTTTAAAATTCTAACTTCTAATATTTGAATGTGTTAATTTTCTTTTTTAAAACAAATCATATCTTTTTTATTTCTGTCTATCTTTAAACAAAATTATGAAAAAATTATTATTAATATGAAACATAAAATTTTAAGCTTTCAAAGAACTTTAATTGTAGATTTTTAATTGTTGTTGATAATAGTAATAATAATAATTGAATTTATAACTCAAATGCAATTAAGCTACAACTAGCACATGCTTGGAGAATATTATAATGATCTCACTACGACTCATATAAACCTAAAATACAACTAAAGTTCCTCTAAACCTACGGTTTAGTAAGCTAGCCAAAATACACCCCTTTTGAAAGGTCAATTGGAATTGGAGTAGGAAGAGCATGACATTTTTTGTTCTGTAAACATTCTTTGGTAGGTGCTATTGAATTGTCCGCCAAAGAGGACTTATTAGCATGTGCAAGGTATTAGTAAACATTTGGTTATTGGCACTCTATGTAATGCACTCATTGCTAACATTGATGAGATGAGCTAGTCTGGACATTTTAAACAACTCAAAAGAATGGGTTAAAACAAAGAAGAACAAGCAATAAACGACTGGACTAGAATAATTACATAACAAGTACATAACAATTGTAGGAGTAACTGAGTCAGTTTGTAGTCGCTCAGGAGTCGGTGTATAGTCTTGTAGTTGTGGTTTAGTCAATGTGAAGTCGGAGCTTAGTCTTTTAGTTGTTGTGTAGTTGATATCAAGTCAAATTACAATTGAGTAGTTGTTTAGCAATGGCAATGATCTAGTTGTTTTCATGACCAAATTTGAAGATAAAAACTTCAAAAATGTATCACAAGTGGCAAAATAGTTCAATTGAGAAGAAGAAATGCATTGCATCTACAATACAACCGCATTAGTATAGTCCCTAATTAGATGTAGCACTCTAGCACTAATCAACGACTATGGAACAACTAGGAAACCACTCATTAATGTGCACATCTTCCAACTAATATGAGAATGGTATTGGGAGTTGCAACGCGGGCAGCCTAAATATGAATTTTATTAATTTGTTAATTTAATTCTATCAAGAGTCATTTTATAGTTATTCTATAGTAGTACTCTAGTAGTAAAGAAGAAGGACTCATTTATTCATACGACTCACATACAACTCTAAGTCAAAGATGTCAGATTGCTTTGACGGCAGCAAAGATTTCATCTGATCATGGATCTAAAATTGTTCATCCCAAAATGTACACAACAGACCTCATCCCCCAAGTCAAATAAATAACTGCACTACAACTGCTACAACTTCAACCATGACTAGAGTGGCTTTGTTGTTGTTGTGCGGTTATTTAGGATAGTAAGTTGTTTGCTATCAGTCAAATTTACCAACGTTTCCTTCTAGTGGAATACCAAAATTTGGTGCCGGCATTTAGGGGTAAATTCCACCCTCAGATCCAACTTCTACATAAGGAAATTACTTAGACTGAGTCTTTCCAAAGGAAAATAATCATATATGTTACTACCAATTAGTATTGATAGGTAGAACCTGTTTTGGCATTTCAAAGAAGTTTGTATAACAAAAATTGTAAAGGTCATTTTAATCTCATATTTTTAGTGTCCAACCATACCAAATCTTGGTAACCAAAAATCAAAATCCTATTTTTGGTACCTTGTTTAGTGTCAAAATCATGGTTTACAAGAAAGTTGATCAAAACACATTGGTGATGAATTTTTAAGATTTGATTGCATGGATAGGTAGGAGACATCCAAACACACATCATTCCTTTTAACAAACATCTTCAAAAAGCTTAAAATTCCTTCAATAGAGGTTCAAATGTTGAACTAATCATGACCAAATTTAGTAAAATAGATCATTTATTATGGTACTTAAATTGTACTATGTGACTCATACATTATGATTATATCTATACTTTTGAACATGATGATTTTTTTATTTTTGCCAAAAACTAATTAAAAAATGGAGATATTTATTTTACAAAATTTAGTCATGATCACTCCAGCATTTGAACCTCTATTGAAGGAATTTTGAGCTTTTTGGAGATGTTTGTTAACCCCTAAAGGCCCAAGGAACCCACTTTGGGCTTTATGAGAATTTGGGCATGGTCTATTGACTTCATAATTTGGAATATTTTGATGAATTTTTTAGGATGGATGCTACTTATCATAATCTACATGTGAAGCTTTATTTCATGTCATTTGGATAAGTATTGCAAAAGTTATAAGGTTTTTCTCAATTTCAATGTCAAACCGGGTGGCAAAAAATATATTCTAAAAATTTTATTTTTATTTTTGTATAATTTTATAGAATGATAACTACTCAAAAATATTTGAATCACTCAATTCCAAATAATGAGGTAAGAGTTACAAGGAGTTTTCTTTTGCAAGCAATGAAGGTAGGAAGAGGGTAGAAAAAACATATAAAGTTATCTCTTACTCTCAATTTTGAAAAATTACAAACGAAAAAGAAAGTTACTAATTGTCTATTAGAGCATTCTCACCATTGGGATTAACAATTTTCAAATTCTTCCAAAACTTATTAGCATATTAGTTATATCTTTCATTCATCAATACCTTTCACTTTACAATTTTTGTAAAAAAGAATCCTTTTTTTTTTTTGGTTAATTTTTTTTATATATGCATTCAACCCATTTTTTGACATATTGCAAAAATTGCACAAGAAATACAACGTATGTGTTTTTTTCTAAAAAGTTTGAAAATCAAAACTTCACCTTTTGGAAGGACTAAAAAAACCTACATTTTGAAGTTTAGGCACATTGATCTTGCAATTGGCGGGGATATTCATTCTGAAATTTTGAGAGAATGTACTTGTGCAAGTCAACCAAAGGATCCTATGGTTGGATTTGTTAAAAAATAAGTTTCAATGAAGATTTTGACCCTGGTTTGGGGACTAGTATTTTGAAGCACCTCTGGGCCTCTAAACACAAAAGAATTCTAGGGATTAAAAGGAATGATGTGTGTTTGGATGTCTCCTACCTATCCATGCAATCAAATCTTAAAAATTCATCACCAGTGTGTTTTGATCAACTTTCTTGTAAAACCATGATTTTGACACCAAACAGTATATCAAAAATAGGATTTTGATTTTTAGTAACCAAGATTTGGTATGGCCAGTTGGGATTGCATGAGAATCAGATACCAAAAATATGAAATTAAAATGACCTTTACATTTTTTGTTATACAAACTTCTTTGAAATACCAAAACAGGTTCTTCCTATCAATACTGTCAATACTAACTGGTACTGGTACTGTACATGCTTTTCTCATGGTTTTGCTTATGAGAAAAGAAATATTCGAAATCATCCATCTCCACAGCACGGATTGCTCGTGCCTTCGTGGTACCGAGGCAAGCCGTACTTGCAACTACTGTAATCAATTCTGCACGTGCCACCTAACCTCACAAGTTCCGTGTGTGCGTTGTTTTGCAGTGCCTACACACCACATTGATAGGAAGAAATTCAGGACCTCGCTGACTCGCTCCACCTCTGGAACGATTTTCAAAAGAAATCCGTGGCATGCAATAAAAAAATCCAAGACTTTTTCCCTTCTCATATACCGCCAGTTGGCAGAACCCGAGCAAGCTGTAATGCTATATAAGCCTTCAAGTTCATAAGCTTTACAATCAATCCAGTTCTGTAACATTTGAACTTAGCCTGAGTAGCGCTCGCTCGAGAGTTTGAAGAGTTGGTGTGTATTGAGTTTTGATTTGAATTTTGGAGTAGTGCGAGTTACAGCTCTGTTCGTGACTTCCAAGGTGCCTATTGGAGCGATCATAGGTAATTGAACTTGTAATGTTTACATAAACCCTCAGCTTTACAGAATTGCAGGATCAGAGCAGAGCAACAAGCGGCTTAGACGTTTAGCTTCTGAAGTAATTGAACTTGCTATGTTTACACAAACCTTTGCTTGCAGAATTACAGAATCAGAGCAGAGCAACAATCGGCTTAGATTTTCAGCTTCTGAAGTAATTGAACTTGCTATGTTAACTTTACATAAACACTTGCTTGCAGAATTACAGATCCAGAACAGAGCAACAAGCTGCTTAGACATTTAGCTTCTAAAGTTCACCGTTAATGTTTTGGTGTGTTATTTTAGGACTTGTTTTGCTCTTGTAGCAAGGGGCCGGTTCAGACCAGGACGTCCGAACTCCGGAGTCACTTGCCAAAAACCCTTGTCCGGTACTTCATTCGGTTGAGTTTGGAGGGAAAATTGTCGGTTGCCACATCATCATGAATTTGTCTGTCCGGTGCATGTTTTCACACCAGATGTCCAATGGAGGAGCATTTTTATTCCTTCTATTCTTCTTAGTTGACATGATTTTGTCTTTACCTTACTTTTCATATGAGAGAGTGTTATGTCCGGTGGTCAAGACTTGGGGTCACCTTTGGAGGTGGTGACTCCAAGTCTTGGCTACTACAAGTGAACATCTCTTTAAATTTGATGAGAAAAGACGATGACATGGCATTTCCGCTTTAGTTTGGAAGCTCTAGTAGACAAAACCCACCAACCGGCCAATAACATGCTCTAAAATCTTCTCCGCTTCCCAGTCTGAACCGGCCAAGTGAGAGAGTCGTATTTGAGAACAGTACCTTTTGATGTTGCGCGGAATACTATTCTTTGGCTTTTGCTAGTAAAATTTGGATTATGAACAAGAGTGGCGCTCTAATGCCAGCTGCTGATGAAAAATCTGTATAGATTTGCTGTGGAGGAGGGAGGAGGAACCAAACAGCAACCATGGTGAAAATCGAGGTGAACGATGTGAAGCAGGATGCAGCAGCAGCAAAGCGACTCGCGTCGCACATAATCAAAGGCGAGCAACAGGCAAAAAAATTGGCAGGCACGAAGCCAATCGAAGCATTCTCTCACAGAAACACGACCTTCGTCTCGCACAACGTCGGCACCAAAAATCCACTCCTCGCATCGGTCTACCTCGCCTTCAGCCAACACCTGCCCCTGAAGCTCACTCCCGACGCAATCTGGAACACAATCATGCAAGGCGTCTCCACACACGTCAGCAAAGATCCAGAGAAGCACCGACATACCTTTGTCAGCCACGAAGGGAAAGAAACTCTAACTGTCCGCGACGACACTCTCCGGAGAGGAAATCCCGAGAACGACTGGAGCCGAATCGCCAGCAAGTTCATCGAAAAGATCGCGGCGAAGCTGAGCGGTAAATCGGCGCTGCAAGCACTGAACACGAGCTTCACGACCACGGACGACGCGGCAAGCGTCGCGCACGCCATTGTTTTCATGGACGTGGTGAAGAGCTACTTCGAGTACAAAGTGTGCACCTTATGTGGCATCCCGTCCATCGAGATCACGGGCACGAAGGAGGATTGGTCCGGGATTCGATCGGCGTTAATGATTCTCGATGAGCTTGATCTCGCTCCGTGGCGCGTTCAACTCGATGCAATCCTGACACAATTCGAAAATGCTTTTGAGAACAAAGGTAGGAGCGAGCACCCATAAACGTCAAACTAAGGGTTTTGAACATGATGACTATTAACCCTCAAGTGTCCAAGCGACAGGATTCTGTCGTTGGGGTCGCAACTTTATCTCAAATTTTTTCTTGATTTGTACGGTGAAAACAGTCGTGATTGGTCCTCATTAGCAAAGAAGATAGTCCTTTTTTTTTGGATGTAATTTTCCAAGCTCTAGTGGCCATTAAACCCCTCATTTTCTCCTAAACCCTAAAAAAACTCCAGGCACCCAAGGATTAATAGATAACTAGCAAATTATAGGATCCTATTAGGAACAGAGAAAAAATAAATTTGTACTTTTGAATGTATTATTTGGATATTGAGAGAATAAGTTGTGAATTTTTAACGAGCAAACTGCCATTGCACCCATAACCACTTTTAAGATTTCATGTTCACATGTTGTACATCCTTGTCGTTACATCTGTTCATTTCCATAGATTTTTTAAGATTTCAGAGGTGATGTTTATGAGGACACTGACGCTTATGTGTGTTCCTACCTAAAGTGGAGAAGGCGTTTTGGAACGATATTTTTTTGAAGCATGGAGCGTTCGGGTCGGGAGGGGTGACGACGATCTCGGGATGGATCGGGAAGCTGTTTTTGTATGTCGGTAGAAGACCTAATCCTGTTGCGATGGGGAGCAACCCTAAAGCGCGCTTGGATCCTGATGATTTCCCGTCGGGATTGTGCGAGACGCCGTTCAAGTGGGAGTATTTTGATAAGGAGTTTGATATGCTGTTGCGAGGCGGGATGGTCGGCGTGGTCATAGACCCCGTGTCGATGACCGTGGCTCCCCAGTTGGGGTGGCTGGTGACCGAGGCTGGTGACGGGCCCGACCCTGGGACCGCGAATGGCCATAGTAATGGTTCTTCTGTCGATGACTTTCTTGCTTTTTCTATGCATTCTATTTAGGGCCGTTCAAGTGGGAGTAAGGTATAGTGCGAGACAGCATTAACCAACAAATATGTAACAATCATATTACCATATTACCTATTTATAAAAGATCTCAAAATTTTATAACTCTTTGTGACTTTAAGCAATGAGATGTTAGGAAGAAAGTTACAAAGACAAATTGGAATTATTATTTGTCAAAAAAAAGTTATCATCATTCAAAAATGGCAACTATTTGACATTTTATACTAAGAGAGCAAAGAATTGGCCACT
Organism: Ulota crispa; assembly: GCA_963920765.1. Taxonomy (NCBI): domain Eukaryota; kingdom Viridiplantae; phylum Streptophyta; class Bryopsida; order Orthotrichales; family Orthotrichaceae; genus Ulota; species Ulota crispa. The sequence continues at coordinate 29,399,103 of OY987243.1, read as the reverse complement.
TTGACACTTGATGCCCTAAAATTAATAATTAATTTAAATGCAATTAACTAAGTGACAACCTGAATTTACTCAAAATCTGTCAGGACATTGTGGCAAATTTGGGAATCAGCCAGTTAAATCAATACTTCTTTGAACTTTTATGGGAGGGCTGGGCAAAAAGGGGAAAAAAACATTTGCCCAAGGATTTGGCCGCTTCTCTAGATTGGCTGGTTTATGCTGGCATACACTGTAGGAACATTCATTAGCGTTAGTTTAAGGGTTTTGAACATGATGACTATTAATAAACATCTAGCAAATTATAGGATCTTGTTTTGCTTTTTCTATACATTCTGTTTAGGGCCGTTAAAGTGGGAGTAAGGTAGAAATATTCATAAGCGTTAGTTTAAGGGTTTCGAACATGATGATTATTAATACACATCTAGCAAATTATAGGATCTTGTTAGCAAAAGAAAAATGATAAGTTTGCACTTTTGAATGTATTATTTGAATATTGTGAGAATAAGTTGTGAATTTTTAAAGAGAGAACTGCCATTGTACCCATAACCAACACCAAGGTTTCATATTCACATGTTGTACATCTTTGTAATTACATCTATTTACTTCTACAAATTTTCCAAGATTTCAAAGGTGACGATTATGGGGGCAGTGGGACACTAATACTTATGGATGTTCCTACCTTAAGCTTACTTCAACCAAGAGATCAACATGTTGTTGAGAGGCGAGCTGGTGGATGTGGTCATAGATCCTGGTGTCGTGATGCAAATCACAACATGTGGTAAATATGTGTTAAGTTTGATTAGATTGTAGTTTGTGTGAAGTGTTGTACTCTTTTTCCTTCATTTGCGGTTTTGCCTTTGATTAATAAGTTTTTCCCGGATAAGGTTTTGATGAGGCAACAACTGTATAGGAATGTTAGTTAACTAGAGTCCATTGGAGTTTATTTTAGTAAATGGATTCCATGGACCAATAATAGAGAGCGGTTTTTACCTTAGAGTTATTTTAGTTAAAGTGACTCAAGAACCAATAGTAGAGAAGGACTTGCACTTTATATCATCTCTCTTTAGTATATAGTTGGATACCTACTCAAGATAAGATGAGATGTATTTCATAAAATATATTACATACTCCATATTTTTTATTTTCCCTCTTGTATGCTTTGGTTTTTTATCTTCCCGTAGCTTTGTTTTGAGAGCAAGATTATATTATATGCCGTCTTTCCATGTGTCAATCTGAGATAGGCTGCAACTAGAATCCCAGGGACTTTCCAAGGCAAAACCCTCTCTAATTGACACCGGGTCAAAGACTGTGGCTCCTCAGTTGAAGTGGTTGATGACTAGGCAATTCATGGTCTCAATCTTGAGACCGTGAATGGCCACAATAGTGGTTATATATTAGATTATTAACGAGTCACGCTAGCAACAAATAGGTTATCGTACCACTACAATGAAAATTGTCCAAATTGACATGTCCAAATTGACTGAATGTGTCCAAAATAACAAAAAAACGTCCCAATGACAAAAAAATGTTTGAATTAACATGGTCAAATCTACAGAAAATGTCCTAATTGACACATTTCCCTTGTAGTGTACAAAACTAGTTATACGTTTTTCAATCACAAACTTTGATCATCATGATCCAAGGGTGCAGGAAGCAAGTTGAAATGAAAGAAGGTTATGAATTGCAATTTCTAGTGGCTATGGTGACGGGTTGCCAATGGGATAGTGCCACATTAGCATATAAAAGTCAACAATTGGTTATGTTGAAACAACAAATGAGTTTCTTGCTTTTTTTGTACATTCTATTTAGGGTTGTTCAAGAGGGAGTACTTTGACCAAGAGAACAACATGCTATTGCAAGGCAGGCTGGTGGACATGGTCATAGACCCTGTCTTGAAGACCATGGCTTCCCAATTGAGGTGGCTGGGCACGGTGTACCAAAACAACTATGAATTGTTGAGCTTATTAATGCATAGGCCACTTGCAGTCAAGGCCGGGCCACCCATGGTGGAGGCCGGGTCACTTGCAGTCAAGGTCGGGTTACCTGCGGTTGAGGCGGGCCACCCATGTTCCAAAATTTTGATTTGCCCATTGAATTTTATCATCCATTTGCTGTTTTTCATTCATTCAAGAAGCCTCTCCGGAACACTTTGCGTCTAGTTGTCTTTGCACACATAATGCTTTCTTCTGTTTTCCTTTTTGCTTGTGAGGTTTTTTATCTAATCTAACTTAGGGTTTTGGTTGTAGATTTGGACATTGTGTGATATTGAACTTGTGCAATTCCCATCCTACACGTTGTCAGATAAAAAGTCCTTGCATTTGCAAACCAAGGGAAAAGAGGAAAAGCATGAAGAAACAAAGAATGTGAAGAACAGTACCTTGAGTAGCTTGACTTGTTGAAGAATCTTTGAATGCTCTGCCATTAGGAGTGGTATTTCTCTTTAGTTCTCGTTTTTTGATTAGTAAGTCTTTGGTAGTAGCACGGATTGAGCTCCTCGATCTCGCTAGTAAGACTCTATTTCTAACGTGTCGCTTTCTTTTCCGTCTCATGCGGATTTCCTAAAGACAATCGCATATGGATTGATGTGATTTCAAAATATGGATTTTGGTGTGCTTATCTGTGTTCAGTGAGATTGGAACACCGGTTGTTGCACAGCTCTTGCTCATGTTTGAACGACTACAAAGCCTTGCTGTTCCATATTGACTTCTATTTGATTTTTTCCACCACCGCTTCTACAGGGTTTTTGAAGCTCTTTGTGCTATCTATATCTATAAAAGAATCTCATGGGCTGTTTTGGATGAAAAGTAAAGAGTTTGAGTGCAACTATGAGTTGCATTCCATGCATGTAAATTGTGCCTTTTACATTTTTTTAATTTAACAAGGAGCACCTTTTATGTTTTCTATTATTGCACCTTTTACATTTTCTATAATGATCAATCTGTTAATACAACAAGTGAGTAAACTAGTTCTATCATGATAATTTCTTGTGGCAAATGGTCGTGGCAAACTTTGCTGAAAGCACCACTTCTTGCTTTGGTCGTCGGTGCATAGCAGAAGTCTGAATCCTCAACTACGTATATGTTTTTCGTGTTCTACGTTTTTCCAGTAGTATTTGAATATCAATGCAGCCATGGAGTTATGATGTTAAATGCAATCTCATCTGCTCTTGCCCCGAACCCTGCTATCTGTGTTTTGCTATCAGAAGTTGGATTGATAGGGTTCTAAAGTCATTAACACCATATTAGGTAAATTGGGAAAAAGGGTACGTTGTGGGACTTCTGCAGGTTGTACATGATCATGTACAATTGAGCTCAACATTTTTTTTTTGGACACGTGCCTTCACCTGAGAGGAGGAGTTTGCAAGGAAAAAATCTTAGTGGCTCATACTAAATCTGATAACTTCAAATCTGGTTTTGGGTGACGTTCTCAGATGTAGGTGAAGTACAAATTGGGACACCTTTTTTTCCCAATTTACCTAATATGGTGTTCATTGAACTTGAACTTTGTGCAGGTTGTTGTGCGTTTTGCAACTCATTAGTGGAATCTGCATTGCTCCCGAGGAATGGCAGAGACCATATCTTGGGAGTACTTACCATTGCTGTTTGTATCCAATCTTAGGGGGCACATCTCGGAGCTTGTGCAGAAATACAATGCTTACTTGATCAAAGAGAAAGATTCAATCCTGTCGACGTTCTTCAGATTCAAAAATTGTGAAAAAGTGTATTGGTACACTCACCTCAGATAAAAAACCTCACAAGCAGAAAGGAAAACGGAAGAAAGCATTTTGTGTGCAAAGACGACATGACGTCGAGTGTTGAGGAGAGGCATTTCAAATGAATGAAAAAACAGCAAATGGATGATAAAATTCAATGGGCAAATCAAAATTTTGAAACATGGGTGGCCTAGCCTCAACCGCAAGTGATCCGGCCTTCACCACGGGTGGTCCGGCCTTGACCTCAGGTGACTTGTGCATTAACAAGCTCAACAATTCATAGCTCTTTTGGTACACCGTAGCTGGGGCAGGTGATGGTCTTGATCCTAAGATAGTGAATGGTCACAGCAATGGTTCTTGTTGAAACAACAACTAACCTTCCTGCTTTTCCTATACATAATATTTAGGAAGTAGGAGCTTTGTTCTTGGAGAAGAGTGATATATAATGAACGTGTTATTTGTTAAATTGGGAAAAACCTATGTGCCATTTTGTATTCCACCCGAAACCCAAAAAGTTACTTTAAACTAGATTCAAAGGTATCAAATTCAGTCTGAGTCACTAAGATTTTTTCCCTTGCAAATTCCTCCTCTCAGATGAGGGCATGTGTACCAAAACAAAACATTGTGAGCTCAAATTTAGGTGATCAACTGAATTCTTGAAAGTCCCAAAATGTACTATTTTCCCAATTTAACGAATAACGCGTTAGTGTCATTTGGGCTTGATATTATCATGTGTGACAAGTTATTTCAGAAGGAATAATTTTTATTATTAAGTTTTTCATCAGAATTAGTGTCTCATAAACCCCTTATAGAGCTGCCACATATTCCCTCTTACTATCCAAAAATATAAACACATCTTTTATATAGAAATATACTAAATTTTGGAGAATTCAAAAAAGGTGTATTGTGTGTTGTTTGCAATTGAGTTTCTAAACACCTTTAGTGCGTAAAATTGAAAAGATGAAAAAGTGGTAAAAAATCTTTCAAATTAAAGTCATGTAAACTAACCCTATGACAACATGGGGAGTGCACTATACATGATGTTTGTGGGTAGCGTGCGTTCAAGCCCCTATAAGATGGGGGCTATGTAGGTAAAAAAATTGATTTCTATAGGGCTATATTTACCTAAATTTCTAAATTTTGACAATTTCATGTATCCTAGGCTTCATTTGAATTAAGTTCTTGTGATATGTTTGTATACCCTATGTTCATTATAAATACACAATGACACAAACAAAATTACACACATGTAATTAAAGACCAAACACTTCAAAACATAAATTTTAACCAATCACATAATACTTCAAATAAGAATTTGAGAGGAAACAGAAAGCATGGAAAAACATATAGTATACCTAAAAGCAGATTTGTAAATTCAAAATAAGATGAAGGAAAAAGTAGTGAAACCTATTCCACTTCAACCACAAACCCCCTTTAAGTTGAGCATGCAAAGAAATCCAAGAAAGCGTGGGAAATGAACCCGTGTGCAAAGATAGCATTGCACTTGAACCCTTATGAAGTCTTGAAACTGAGCGCAAATAGAAAGTGTTGTTGATGAGTTTGAGATAAACCATGAAATCAAAACCACAAAACATGCAAGTGTGTAAGCGGAAGTTGCTAAAGCACGACCCAACCCTCAAACCCCACGCTAACCCTAAGCCCAGGCCACAAGCCCGTAAATGAACAGTAACAAAGCTTCATCCACGTGTCCAATCTTGTATCATTACATGTATATCATTTATTAACCCTACAACCCTTAGGTACTATTGAATATAGCTGACATTGGATACTTAGACAAGGAGGAATTTATTGTCATGCTCAAAAACATGGGATATTTTAGCTTACCATTAAGTAATTAAAATATACCCAATAAAAGTGTAGATTTTGTTTTTTGAATATTGGCAAGGCTATTATACAACTAATTTTATTAATATTCTCATTATTATGCCCTACCCTTCATTATTTATAAAGATCCCACACCCATTTCAATGATCTTATTTTTTATAAAGCCATGTCAAAAATTTAGGACCAAGGCAATTATAATAACCCTTCATTTGATTGCACGTGTACAATAAAAAAAAGGGAGTGTGCTCTTTATGTATGACAATTCGAAGATTCCTTAAATGCCAAATTTAATGTGCAATCTTTGTCTCACTTTGGGTACAAAAGCATAAATAGCCGCAAAAATATCATGAGGCTACCTTTTTGTTTAGCCTCTTGACCAAACCTCAGTGCACTATTATTTTTGAATGCAATTCCAAATGCAATTTTAATAATTAGCATTAACCCCTGAGCGCCCCAACAACGGGATCCTATCGTTGGGGACCACAACTTTATCTCACTTTTTCTCTTGCTTTGTATGGTGAAAACAGTCGTGGCTGGTCCCCATCAGCAAAGAAGGTAGACCTTTTTAATCCTACGGTCACTTTTTTTGGATGTAATTTTCCAAGCTCTGGTGGCCATTAAACCCCCATTTTCTCCTAAACCCTAAAACCACTTTGGGCGCTCAGGGGTTAAGCATCTCCACCCAACCTCAAAAACTTCAATAAGCACATAGTTCCTTAATTTTGGTGTTGGCCACTTGTTTCCCCAACTTGTCCAATTAAGTAAATTCACGTCCACTCAACAACAAGTTTCCTTGTTTGCACAAACAATTAGGTTTTCCATCATTGATTATTCAACCTAATAATTGTGGAAGAGGAGGTAGTATTTGAAGGAATTGCCCTACATGGAGAAACTACAAATTTTTCTGTGCCAAAGATAATATTTTGGCGGGAACATACATTAATTTCTCCTATTTCATCCAAAAAGCTCCACAATTTGTTGTTTTCTTGTACAAATAGAGATGCTCTAAGTCCCTATCATTATAATTCCACTGCAAAGTAACATAGTAATTAGCTATATCTCTCCATTATTTGAGCCATAAGTTTGCATACTTGTCAAAGAATGGTAAAAGAATTGAGTTAATATATAGGTGGATAAGATAATACACATGGCATAATTAACTAATTCTAGACTAGGTAGGTTTTTGGACATTGGGAGATATCCAAAATGCTTTGCATGTTATACTATTTTATTACATTTAATTTAGAGAATTGATACATGTACACCAGAGGGGGAGTGGGTGGAATTTAAGATATTCACCATCAACAAGTTGAATTTAGAAAATTAGAATTCACATTTGGATTTAGAGATCCTAATTTGGTCTAGAACCACAAAGGAGGATACAATTGCAAAACACCCAATGGAAAAGCTTATCTAGGGGATAAATTATTACTTTTACAATGGTTTGTAAAAGAGCTAAGCTTTTCCATTGGGTGTTATTCAATTGTATCCTCCCTTGTGGTTCTAAACTAAATCAAGGCCTCTAAATCCAAATGTGCATTCAAATTTTTCAAATTCAACTTGTTGATGATAAATACCTACAATTTACCCCCCCCCCTTGGGTGTATATATAACAAACCCCACGTGTGCATGTATCAATTCCCTTAATTTATTTAGCCAAATCAAGATTGTACAGTACCCAAAAGAAAGAGTACATAACACCCTTTTATGGCATCCAAAGAAGTATGTATAACTATGTATAACAAAGAACATAACTAATATTTCATTCTCAAATTTTTAATATACAATCCTCATGCAAACTTGATCGAGCATACAAAATTTCAGTTACTAAAACCTAAAATCCTATTTTTGGTAAACGGTTTTGTGTCAAAATCATGGTTTTACAAGAAAGTTGATAAAGAAATAGTGGTGATGAATTTTTGAGATTTGATTGCATGGATATGTAGGAGATATCCATACGCACATCTTCCTTTCAAACAAACGTTTCCAAAAAAAATTCAATATTGCTTCTATAGAGATTTTAATGTCAAAGTGATTATGACCAAATTTAGTGAAATACATATTTCTTCATGGAAATTAGATTTTGGCAAAAAAAAACATATCATCATGTTTAAAGGTACAAACTTAATCACAATGTATGAGTTAAATAACAAAAACTAATTTCCATGAAGAAATATGTATTTCACTAAATTTGGTCATAATCAGACATTAAAATCTCTACAAAAGGAATATTGAATTTTTTTGGAAATGTTTGTTTGAAAGGAAGATGTGCGTATGGATGTCTCCTATGTATCCATGCAATCAAATCTCAAAAATTCATCACCACTATTTATTAAACAACTTTCTTGTATGACCATGATTTTGACACAAAACCATTTACCAAAAATAGGATTTTAGGTTTTAGTAACTGAAATTTGATATGCTTGATCAAGATTGCATGAGGATAGCATATTAAAAATGTGAGAACAAAATGTGATTTATATTCTTTGTTATACATACTTTGGATGCCATAAAAGGGTGTTATGTACTCTTTCTTTTGGATACTGTACATAGCCATGGTGGTTGATAAATTATGATGTTATACACATTAGAGCCAAAAAGTTTAAACTTGAATTGGACCTAGTATCAAAGGATCCCCCCATGCAGTTTATATTGAGTAAAGTTCTTAGATTCTCTAAACCTAACAATATAGTTCTTATTTTTGGACATTGGGCTGTCCAAATAAGAAAAAAATTGACATACATGCTGCCTAACTACCACCAACAAATGTTGACAAAAGTTCTTTGTAATTAGTGGGGATGGCATGATCAACATCATAGTTCCTCTTCCAACTTGATTGCTTGTTCTTGGTATTTATTTGTTTGCTGAGCTTGCTACTCTTCGCCCATTCGTCGCTTCTATACTGTTACCACAAAAGAACAGTTATTAATAACCATGTAAACCAAGGGATCTTACAATTAAGGGCACAAAGTCACAACATAAACACAAGTAGGGGCACAATTTGAAAGTGGTTGCATGTAAGGGCATAACTATAATCACAAAATTATTGTTGTTTGAAAGTAATTACAAATAGGGGTATAACCACAATATTGTAGTTGTCGTCCTTTTATTTAAGAGGCCAATAAGCCAGCAAATCAAAAGAAAGCTTGCTTTCATAGTTGAAGAGAAAGGTGCATTGGACAATCACGTGCACTCAAATGGAAAATGCCGCAAAAATGGACACAATTCTTACACATGTTAGCAAAATTGTTGATCAAGGGATTCTTGGGATTACTAAACAGGAGAGACAAGCTACAAGCAAAAAGCAAAAAGCAACAAGTGGTGTACAAGGAATTAGCAGGCTTTGACAATATTGCACATCAACATATGTGTGTGGTCTCTTTTTATAGTTGCTTTCAATCTATGCCTCTTGTTTGCAATTTATTTTGCATTCTAGATCATCCAAAGTTTGGAAATGTATAATGAATATGCAAAATATCAAGAGATCTAAGCAAAACTTTGGGATTACCTTGTTCCTCAAACATCAGGAGATCTCCCTATGTTTTATAAGTAAAATCCAAAATTACATGATAATCTAGATTTATTTTAAAAAATGGTTAATGTATATGGTGTGCATCAAATATGTACACTTGTAACAAGTATAAGCATTAGATAGAACTTGTCTAACCTAACATGCTTGGAACCAGGTGGTTGGAATTAGTTCATGAAAATTATCAATTTACATAATGGGGGTGAGGAGGTGGGGTTATGTTGGGATCAACATTTGATATTAGCTTAGAGAGGATACTAGTTTATGTAATTTAGCTGTGACAGGTTCTATTGTACCAAGTTTTGACAAGAAAGCTATAGAACCTCTTGAGCAACTCTTGAGCTTCCACTCATTTCAAAGAGAATGGCAGATTTACAGAGCAAGTGCATCCTAAAGAAAAAGGCAAACACTAAACCCTAAACAACCTAAACTCCAGACAAATTTAGCAAGGAAGACATGGCGAACAACAAGTGAAGGCAGAGAGAAAGTGGCAAACTTTTACCTCGATCTTGTGCTGGAGCACCTCAAGTAGGCTGGCTAATTTGAGGTTTTCTTGTTCTTTCGCTTCAAGCAATCGTTGCTTCTCTTGGGCTGCTGCCTTCATCTCCTCCAGCTCCATTGTCAAAATTGAAACTTTCTTACACAGCAATTCACAATGTCTGGACTTTGCTTGCAATAATCTAACTCTCACCTCTTTTTCTCTTTCCAGACATTCCACTCTTTCAAGTGACTTCCTTGCTTCAAGAACAAGCTTCTCCACATCCTGAAGAAAATAGAAATAAGAGAAATTTCAGATATGAGAGGGTAATTTGCCACTCAATCACAAAAGTGAGATATTGAGCAATGAAATACCCAACTATGTTTTTGTCACCCACCAGGTCAAGGGCGTCCTCAACCTAGCTGGGATTGGGATATAATAATTGTATAGTGACGGTAGATCCAAGCATAATGGGAGAAAATTGTCCCCAATGAAGCCGCAAAGCTCGACATGAAGCTCACAGCCTTGGCATAGGAGCGGCCCTAGCTGGCACTTAAATGAAACTTGCAAAACATGGAAAGCTAATTGCTATCCAAGTTTGGTTGACCATGGCAAGTGTGATTTACTATTCTTGCGCTTGGAAGAAGAGGAATTTCTCACCCAATGAAAAGTGATATGTGTGTCTAAGTGCATTGGGGTTCCTAAGGCAAGTAGCACATTGGGATTGCAAACTCCTTAAGGAGACCCCTATGAAAATTGCACACGTAAAGGGCCCTCCTTTTATTGTTTCTAGAGCCCTTACCTGTACCCTGATTGAGGACGCCCTAAGTAATATATATCTTAGATATCTTTGTACACAATAGTAAAAATATAATAATGTAAAAATGTATTGACTACTAAGCATATTGTGCACATAATATTGACAAGATAATTTTCTGGTCTCCGATTATCAATGATGCTCTACCTTCATAATTAAATTACCACAGAGTAACTTGGATTAGAACGCTAACATATACTCCTAATACACGCAAAAAGTACAATTTTCAAAACTAGAAAAGCAAGAATTAAATCAAAAAAATCGGTGAAGGGGAAGGCGATTACGGAACTGTACCTGGTGCCTTTTAATCTCAGCAACTGCAATGTCGATGCATACTTCATCCACGTCAGCAATTCGATTGATTCGCAGTGGATTCAACTGTCGGTGTAGTCCCTTAACCTCAAGGTTAGCTTCCAGAGTCTACAAAGCAATAAGAATCACATTTTGATACTTCACTTCAGCACAAAAAAGGAAGAAGTACAACAACACGTAGAAAGCCTAGGTATTTTGAGGTTATATAGTAATCCTGTGTTCTCAGCAGTAGAGCATTACGAAAAACAAGATTTGGGAGGTTACTGGCGTTAAAATGTAGAAATTATGTGAAAAAAAATACAAGTGAATTTTGTTTTTCACATAAACAAATCAGAAATTGCATAGATATATGATAAGATAATCAAAGTTGTTTTTTGATTTGATTTAAATATGATAAGGTGCCATTTTATTCACCTTGTTAGAAATATAGATATTTTAAGGTGGATTGACATGTTAAAGAAAATAAATATGTAAGGTCCAATCAAATATCCTTATCTCTCACAAAGTACCTTAGATTTTGAAAGGGCAGATTTGCATGTCATAAATTGCTGCATCTTTGCTTCACATTTGCTTCGGCAATGTGTGACCGAGCAGGTTTCATCTACAAAAAGCAAAGATTTGTTAAACAAGGTGAAGTATCTCAAGAAGCAAACTGTTCTGGTTTCCTACATAAGATTGCTTTTCAAAGAGAAACTCTAGGGGTGGTCACTCTTTTGAAATTTAAGGTAACCCGTGAGACATAAGGATATTTGATTGGACCCAATGTGTTTTACATTTGACATTTAAATTAACCACAAAGTATCTATTTCCCTATTGTGGTGAATTAAAAACACCTTATTGAATCAACTCAAAAAACATTTTGACTATCCCAATGTAGATTTATACAATCATTGATTTGCAGATTTGAAAAATAAAACCCACCCTATAGCGGCTAAGTTTACTGCACATATGTTGATGTGGGGCCAAGGTGGAAATGCACTGTTTTTCACCCGACAGAAAATGTGAGAGTTTAGATATTTACCACTTGGAGGAGGGGCAAATTATACTATTACCCTTGTTTGGAAATCTCTCATGTAGTTTCTACATTTGATGGTAATAACTTCCCCAAGGAGAAACCACCTTTCAAAATGTACGCCACTAGTACACTCTCTCCCATACACTAGGTGTCTCTTGAGTAGCACTCCACCCCATAACAAAATTGTTGTACAATCCTCAAGAAACTGAAGATCCTCATTACCCCAAAAGCAAATGCTAAGTTTGAAGTTTTAATTCCATCTATTTGATTTAGCAACATAGGATCACTCCAAATGCTTGCTAGGATGGTTACCAAAGCATTTGAAGGCCCATTTGCACTGGCACACTGGATGCATCTCCTTGGCAATTTTTTTGTCTTCTTCTCCAAAGTGAATTCCCCAATTGCAAGCAACCAATAGGGTGGTTTCATGTGACCTCAAACAATAGGAATAATCATGTGGGGTCTTTTAGGCGGTTGGGGTTATGAAACTTTCTTGTTCTTTGAGCTTATATTTATGTTTTCTTCTATTCATGTTCATTCCTTTGACACTCCTTGCAAATGCAAATGAAAATTTGGAAAACGTGTTTTGAATAATGTCAGTGACGGAAGGATCTGTCAGTCCGTGGGCTAGTGCAAATGGGGGCCGAAGTTGGAATACACAAAAGACTATAAAAAAGGGACTTGCTAAATCCACCACGCTTTTTGCTAAATCCTCCACATTGCATCATGTTTAGGAGTTCCAAAAGAAGGGCAAATTTCATATTTAGTGAATGACCATTTAATGATGATGACAAACGTACTTATTCCAAGATTGTATATACTCAAAATTATGAATGTTAAGCCAAGGAAAAGAAAGAAGAAAAGGAAGAATGGAGGAAGAAATGAAAGAAGAAAGGAAACATGTGAAGATGCAAGCAATAGTATGGCTGCTTTTTTTCTCTTTATGGAACCCCTAACTGAAGCATGGTGCAATGTGGTGAATTTAGCAAAAGGGTGTGGTGGATTTAGCAATTTCCTACAAAAAAAAAGAGGTTAAGAAAATTGTACCGTCCTCGTGTGTAAGAACTGAAATCCCGGCACCCGCAATTGAGACCTTCTTCACCATCTCTTCTTCACGAAGGATTTTCCTGCGACCAAGTGCAACACTGATCGCCATCACAACGGCACCTCCAGCGAGCATGAACCAGTTGGGGCTGTCCTTCTTCCCCACCCGAAGGACTCTTTCCCCAGCGCTTTGCTCGTCATCCCACATCGTAAGCTTAACCACAAGCACAAAAAATGCTCAGTTTTGCAGGAAAATTGCGACAAAGATTCATACGTGACGTTCAAAATGGCAGCTCTCGTCATAAGAAAGCATACTGCTCCCTTCCTGTCGATCTTTCATCACTCACTCACTCACTGCAGCTCTTGCAAGTCCAGAATCCCGACTAAAAACCATAACCACTTTCTTCGAGCTTCAAAAGAATCATGCAGTGGTCGGGGCTACAACAAAGAAATCTTCGGTACCCGACGATCCTGTTGACGGAGCTCATGCTACGATCGTCACTGCCTGGCAGCGAAGCTGAGACATACTCGCCCCGGAATCCCGGCGCAGCAACCACAACAGACACTCGCTCTCCTCTTAGACTAGAACGGGAATTTTTTCAACTTACGGCAACAAAAGCGCTACTCGATGGAGATCAATTGCCAGCAACCAAGCGGCTTGATAACAATACGAGATCCGTCGAGATTTGCAGCTCAGTCTCTGGCGCTGTGATGCAACGTAGCTCGACCAGAAGGTTTAGACGTCTAGATATTAATATCTTCTGACGTTTTCATCGAGCCAGTCTTTCTTCCTGTGGCACTCCCATGCATCAACAAATCTGAGATCATGCTCCATGGACACAGTATCAGAGCTTTCAGTAACAGTCTCTTATTGCATAGCTGACGGATTTCTGATCTAATGTTTTTAGTATCATCCTAGCAAAGAGCAGCCTCGTCACGTTTCCCAAAACTTCCATGCTGCATTAGAATCTGCCACAGTGATTAGCATTTTGAAACTTTTGCAAGAAACGTACAGGAACACGATTTCCGGTTTTTGTTTGTTGTTGTTTTCTAGCACAAGGCTCCGTAACTTGTTTGTTGTTTCCGCTGTTCTTCAATTGCATGGAAGTTTGCGCTTAAGAGTGTCCATTACTGTGAGACCTTTGGACCTGATGTAACGACAAACTACCACCGTCGATAATTCATGCCCTTCATGAATTGTTTTTTGCCATATGAACTAGTTTCACCATTGAAGATGCTCTCACCTTAAATTTACATGCTGGTTCCTTGGCCATTACCGTAACGTCTCACAGGTGTCAAGAGACATACCACTGCAGCCTGCAGCGATGAACATTGACTACCGTGTTTCTCTGTCAACATTGCAAGAAACCCATGTGAGCGTGGCAGACGGGATTCAGACTCTGATATATTTATAAAATGAAAATTCTCTGAAGTAAAGTGGTACTTTCGAAACGCACCCCAGTGAGCTTTACGGCTGCCAGGACTCTGGGCGCACAGGTTCCCATTTTCCTGTCACACAAGTGTAGACGACAGCAATATTCTTCGGTTTGTTGTGTTCATTGGGCTAGTGCACGCTGGTTCATAGCCTGCGGCGGTTTTCTGTTCTCAGAGCTCTTCTGGGGCGGCGTCAGGATTTCCTTACTCCGCTTGCTGTTGCATGAATTAACGAAACCGTTACAATTTCGAAAGGTTTAACAAAATGGAGATATTAGCAAAGCTTCGATTCACAGAGTTCACATGAAAGCAGAGGAATTCAACAAATTGCAGGAACGATGGAAAAGGAATTCCACAAGAATCAAGTGTGATTTTGACATGAGAAAAAAGCCTCAGTATGTTTCAAAAAACAATTTCAAATTTACAGGGTTAGTAATCCAAAGTTAGGCTGGACTGATGGTAGAATCCTAGTTCTACTCTTTTGTTCTAATGTACACTCAAAAGCCTCCACGTTCACTTCCACAAAGTGATAGGAGAAAATACAAGCAAAACTATCTATTCTTTTCGATACAGCTCCCGAAGAGCTAAGACTTTGTGTCCCACAATGACATTCAAGTCATTCAACGTTTAGTAAAAGCGTCTAGATTACAAAAATGACGTAGCGATACGGACGAGTTGGACACAAAAGTAATCAACTATTGCCTGAAAGGTAAAAGAGAAAAAAATACTGTACACTAGACGCACAGAGTATTCGCACCTACCAACCATAACGAATTTGTCGAGGTGGTGGAGGGGGAAGGGCCAAGTCCTTGCGGTACTCTTCACCAATCGTCATGGTCCCAGGCAACGCTCCAGCTGCTCTCCTTGCAATTTCAATGCCTGAGAGGAAGTGATGCGCATACGCAAGTCCTGCGTCAAGCAAATTGCTCAGCGTCTGTTTCGGCAAAGCTAGTGATAAGACCATGGTTCTCTTCTTCGCTGCTTCGATAGGAAGTCGTCTCTTCCTCTTCCCCGTTCTTGCCCCCCGCGGTGGTAGATTGTTAAGCTCTGCAGAGTCGATGAAACGATCGGTAGCAGCCTCCCATGATAAAAGATGTTGAAATTCTGGTGACAGAGGTTGGGGCTCCGAAGCTAATGCCAGTTTCACTTTTTCGACAAACTCCTCGGGAGTGCGGTACGTGTAGCAGTTGGGGAAAGACAAGAAGAACTCGTTAGAAGGGTGATATGCGCAGACCACAAGCTTGCCCATGGCCAGGGCCTCCGCCGTTGTCGTGCATACCACATCGCTAATGCTTGGATTGATGAAGACCTTATAGCTGCAAAACCAACAGATAAATATGCCCAAGAATGTCAACACAGAAACAAAGAAGCAAGATATTTTCCAACTCAATAAAATTTGGGCATAAACTTGACATGAAACTGAGCTCCGAAGTGCAATTACTAAGAATGCAAAGTACCGTTACCTGTGGAGGGCAGCATCAGCGTGGTCTCTCCCTGGATAAAAATTCAGGGCCAGTCCGTGTTTCTCTACCTCACCTCTGACTGCATCCGAATCTTCCCCGCTTCCAAAGAGATCCATATTGATGTCGCCCAGAACTTCCTTGTTCTGTGCAAAAAGATCGACTAGCTCCCTGTACCCTTTGCCCCATATCATTTTCCCCAGGTAGTAAGCCCCCTTCGAAAACTTCGGCTCATTGCCGTCAACCTCTGCAACCCTCTTACCAACACTCAGAAACTGAGGATTTACTCCATGCACGTTGCAAACAGATGATCTTGGTAAATTTTGCGTTGCAGCTGACAAGCGCAAGACCTGTCATGGAGAGGCTAGTGTGAGTTTAGGAGGTCGAGAATCACGCCTATCTCAGATCAGCTTTGAAATAACGACATGCAAGAGTTCGTGACGTACAAGCAAGAAACGGCAAAAAACAGAGGAGAAATTGTAAAAATGCTTTAACTTAATGAGTAAATACATATGACAGCTACCTTATTGCAGTATACACGAACCACCCAGTTGTTCACATGCCTCAACAAAAAAGCCTGAAGCCTCCCATTCTTCTCCCGCTTGACATATTCCAAGTAGTTTGTATGAACCACACCCACGACATGTTGAAACTTATCGGTCCAGCGTGTCCCATGGTAATACCAAGTCAAATGTTCGGGCTCTTCCAGCACTGCAATATCAGCTTCCTGGTCAGGAATGAACTGAGAGATGTCTCCAGCCGCAAGGATACTACGTTTCTCTGTAGAAAACTGCACATCCAACCAGAGAAGACAAAGTTGAGAATACAAACCATTATGATATGAACACTCTTTTACCCACTCAAATCCCAGACGTTACCAGTATGAATGAGTTGGAAGCTGAATTGTGAAAAAGAAGACAAAAAGCTGAATATCTTGAACCCTAAAACGCACAATTAAAAAAATGTATTTGACCTTGCCAGGGTAAAAGGCTATCTTGAAATCACACTTGAAACCAACTCGGTCTTCCACCCACTTCCGCACGAAGTCCCCTTGCTCAGCTGGAGATTCGAAGGTCATCTGATTCGGGTACAGATGCAATTGATCCGCCTTACATAACCAAGGCACCAACAAGGTTACGGTCTGGTCCCCAGATCGAGCCAGATAGGCCGCTCTATAAAGAGGATTCACAGCAGTTCCAGTCATCCACGGTAAACTCGCGGTAGTGACTATGGCTATGTTTCTACGCAAGACCTCCTTGGTTTGTCTCAGTATCTGATTCTCTATCCAAGGCCTCTCTTTGTAATTGTAGCCGGTGCTTTCAATCACACTGGCAATTCTCAAATCAAGGTCGTCTTCGGTAGATAACTTCTTGCTAGTGACAGCAGGACCACGTTTGCTTCCTGCGGAAACGCTGGCAAGCTGAAGGTCTCTGCGTTTACAGCTCCTCACCAGCTCACGAAGCTTCACCGTGACCTCTGCAAGCACAGCAACGCATCTGCTCTCAAGGTCAACATACATAACCTGAAAACATTGACATGTTTAGGAAACCAAGAACAAAGAAACAAAAAAAACGGAGATTAAGGTAGTGGATACTAAAGCCGTTAGAGACCTAATCTGTCTCCTGTACTTCTGTTACCTACAGCAACGTATCGATTCTGACACTCCTACATATGCTAATTTTTTCTCAAGGTGACGCAAAGAGTATCCTCTACCTTGTGCAGAGCAAGAAAGACAAGCGGCTGCTTCATGAAGAACTTGGACGCGTACCATTTCTGATGCCAAGATGATCCATCAGAGGCTCAGACTGGCGCAGCAAGGACTCAAGCAACTCCGAAACAGTCAACGGCG
Source organism: Ulota crispa (assembly GCA_963920765.1). Lineage (NCBI taxonomy): Eukaryota > Viridiplantae > Streptophyta > Bryopsida > Orthotrichales > Orthotrichaceae > Ulota > Ulota crispa. Next base: position 29,381,611 of record OY987243.1, on the reverse strand, counting down.
CCACATCTGTCCTGTATTTGTCAACATTTGCGCCGACGTCGTGGCCCTTTCGAAGTTTCTGCAAGGAAAACGTCATGAAGAAATGAGAAACAATACACGATAGATCATCATTTGCCTTGATCAAGGATCTCGCAGCCTGCAACATCAAAGAACGACGTTCGATATTCACAAAGCATGCGCAACGCAGAGTATACACCAGGAACAAGATGACACGATTAGAACAATTGTTGCAAACGAGAGAAGTCTGTTTGTTTACTGATCCTGCAAGATAAAGCCTGACAGATCCCCGGTCTAGAAAGTGAAGACAAATGCGGATACCTCTTCGTGAACATACAACGGTGTGTCAAGGTGCATCAAGACTCACGAGATTTTTCTTCATTTTTTCAAAAAACTCTGCCTTCTTCACGTTTTCAAGAAACTCCACCGGCGTCCTGCTGGTCGCTGCCGTGGTCTTCAAGTCCCGCAAACGCTCCTCTACTATTTTCTTCACCTTCTTCAAACGATCATCCGAGTTCTGTGAATTCCTAATCTTCTTCCTGGCTCCCGGCGACTTCGGAACCACAACGCGCCTCTCGCGGCTCTTCCCGAACCCTTGAGCTTTGTCCGTATGCGGGACGAGCCACAGCTCGTTCTTGCGACCTTGCATGGACATGTCTGACCACGAGCGGTCCAGCATGGGCTTCAAGCTCTTAAGAAGGTCAAAATCCTCCACGCTGAGATTCAGCGAAATTTTCTGAACGTCGGCTGTCACCTTCGCAGGGAAATTCGCCAGCGACGAGTTCTTGAAGTTCATATCTAACGCCTTCGATTTCTCCCGAAGCGATTGCACTCTTGACTGAATGAGCTTCATGTCCATCCCTGTGCTCTTCTGCATCTCCGTCAGCGATCTTGAAAGAAAAGAAAGCGCTCTCTCCGCCGGATTTGCCACTCCATCCTCGCCCGATCTCCAACCTTCGGAAGGCGCCATCTCCACTTCTCTCTACACAATAATACAAGCGTAGCCTTCACTCTAAAGTCTCTCCAAATCTCTACAAACTCTCCATACAGCTACTAACACAAGAACTCCAAAAGAAACCTCCAATGCAAGTGCGCTTCACTCCAATTAACTCTTTAACAAATCTCTCCAAACTCTTCCTACAACCTCGCAAGAAGTCCAGAAGAAATCTTTTAAATACAAAACCGAGGCATACGAGCGTGCAATAAACTCCAAACCAGCTATACTAATTGCAGCATAAGATTACATCGCCAGTTGGAGGTTCCGTGCCATGCTTGTAGTAATACCGCAGAGTGACAAGTGCCGCAGGACACCGAGATCGGCGGAATGCAGTATAAGCAGATGCCGCATACTGAATGAGCAAATCCGACGTTGAGCAAAGCACTTGGAATATTTGTTACCGAATGTGCTTCTCAACTGGCCTACACTGTTCGCTTATCGACGGCGGCGGGGCTTCGTCGAGGATCCAGCCGCCAAAAATAATTCAAAAATCGTTCTCGGCAATTTTTCAGTATGTGTGGTCCACACGGGCAAACAGTCGCATAGCATCGATTCTACGGTACACGGAACAACTGGCATTCGATCGGATGGTGTACAGGGCGTGGTATGGGCTGCCATCTTCGATACGAGGACAAGGCATCGCCTGCGTGGCCCACACAAATGGTACCGTCCCGGAAAATGCAATGATGTATGGCGGAGGACACACAACTGCACAGCAAAAACGCCTGTCCTAGAGCGAAGAGACTCCTGGCATGCTCAACTTACGACAAAGAGAGAGACGCGCTGTGAATTACAGAAAACAGCACGCAATTGTTGCGGTTTTGAAGCGAAAATAGTACATGTGAAAGTGTGGAAATCCTAAAAGAAGTGGCTACTTGATTAGAGCTTCAGCACGGCACAAATTTGGTCCTCCACAGAGGCCAGGGTGAGCGGCATGGGCGTACCCCTGCGCCATACGAGATCCTCCGTGCCGCCTTCGACAGTGCAAATGTCGACGTCGCGCAAATAGGAAATATCGGAGGAGCTCAGCCTCGGTTTAGAGATTCCCCCAACCACATACAGATCTGGTCCGAGGCCGGCAACGGCAAACGCTCGTCGGTTTAAGCACTCGGGCCAGGAGCATAAGGGCGACGAGCGGTGCGGTTGAGAGTGATGCTCTCTGCTCACAACGCCGTGTCGCACCACGTAGGGTTCCCCTTTCACCACCGCCATCGCTCTGCCTGCCCAATTGCATTCCTCCACTATCCAACTGCAAAGCCAGAGAATCAACATACGAATTTTGTAATCACTAAAACGTGATCAGCGGTAGAAATTGAGATAGTTAGGGTTTCGAAAACGCATTAAGCCAGAAAATTACAAACATCAATTCTCTGGCAGGAGAAGAGAGCACTAAGGTTGTGGTTATGCATCATACCTTCGACTTGTAGAATCATACACCTGAGACAGCTTCTCCGACTTGAAGAACACCCGCATCTTGCCGTCCAGAACGATGCCGGAAGTGACTGGACATGGCCCATCGTTAAGGCGCGGAAACTCATGCCATGTGTTGGACTCGGGGTTGTAAACCTCGGCGTTCAAGACAGGCTTCATTCTGGCGTCCCAGCCACCGGCGACGACGACTTTGCCCTCATGCGACATGCACGCGAAGTGCAATCTCGGCGTCAGCATTGGAGCTATGGCGCTCCATTTCCAGATGATAGGGTTAAACATCCAGCCATCTAATGATGGTTGCAGAGGTTCCCTGTCGCCAGTTGCAGGGTCTACACTGTCGCTCGTCCCGCCGATCACGTAGAGCTTGCCGTCGCATCCGACGGCACCGTATCCTGCCAGGTTCGAAATTGGCGACGGGAGGACGGGGAGACGGCTCCATTTGTTGGCGCGAGGGTCGTAAGCTTGCCAGACTGTCTCCGGGGCGTGGCCGCACACGTAGAGCCACTCTTCCTGCGTGCGAAGCTCCTCCCTGAAGCGGAAGAGCTCCGGAGATCGGAAGGCGGCGTGCCAGGCCTTGCACACCAGCTGCAATGATCGGTGTTCCGAGAGCGGGAGCCTGGCTAAGCACTGGAGCGCTACGACATCGGGCAATCCCTCTATCAAACCCTCCGCCATAGCTCTTCCAACCCTAATTAAACCCTGCCTCTTCCCCTTCGTCAAATTCTCCAAGGTCCGCCACTCTCAACCAATCCACACTGTTACCAAACTTCAAAACCACAGATGCTTGCAAGACATTGCGAGATCAGACCTGTAATCGATAGAAGTTCCGCCCTCACCACCAGACAGTTGCAAAAATCACCGACCAAATTTGGCAACGACGATGATGAACCTGCCGTGTCGAAAACAGTTGCGCCGCGATGCTGTTGAAGCTCGGCGATTGCAGATTCAGATATGGTCCTGTGCGACACCGCCGGCTATGTGTCGCAAACGACTGTCTGAATACCACAAGATGGAGAAGATCCTTGCGCTTTACAGCATTTACATCTTGTGGATTGGTGGTTTGACCAAACTTGCTGAAGCAGGTTTTTAGGATGTTTCATTACCAAGCGTGACCATCAAGATTGTTTTCAACAGTAGGCGAGCAAGCATGGAAAATCAATTGCAAGTGAAGATCATGTCAATTCCACGGTAGCCTGACCAATTTACAACATAATCGTCACGGAGATCGACAGTTGTTCAACTTTCCTATCGAGAGCACGTTGAACCACCCTAACTCATCGCTCCATATAATCACTACTAGCGCCAACAAAAATGGCCTAAAATTTACTAATACAAAATGCCGGAAGGTATCAAAAGACGGCTTGGTCGCCGAGCTCCTGCCCCGCCATCCCTTCGTTCACGCACCGCTCAAAGAAAGCTTCAAGAGTGTCGGTGCCGTAGCTGGGAGTAGCATCCGCGTCGTACTTCTCGGTTGCTGAATTCAGGACGAGCATACTCTCAGCGGCGTAGTAGCGGCCAATCTTCCCGAACTCGGCAGCGTCTTCCAGGTTGGGGAAGAGCTTGGAAAGATTGTTCAAAACACCGATGACGAAGTCCATGACGCCGATCGGCACTTTGATGAACTTCGGATCTTTTCCTACAATTTTGAAGAGCATCTCCCCTTGCTCGAGCGGCGTGAGCGCCTTGCCAGGGCCACCGATAGGGAGAATCTGGTTGGTTTTCTCGACGTCGCTCACGCAGTCGGAGATGAAGGAGGCCAGATCCGCTTCGGAGATAGGTTTGCAAGCGCACAGCTTCCCATCGCCGAACATGACATACGGACCACCTCCTTGAACGCTTTGCACTTGCCCTCCCAAGCTCTTAAAGAACGCCGTTGGTCTGACAATGCTGTACGTCAGGCCATTGCCGAATCCCGCGAGCTCGGCTTCAAACTTGAGCTTCGCCCTCTGAAACTCCACCAAGGGTTTCTGCACACAAATGGCGGACAGGAGAATGAAGTGCGAGGCGCCGCAGGCGACGCCGGCGTCGAGGCTGTTGCGCGTGGCTTGGTAGTCAATCTTCCAGGAGTCTTTCTTGCCGCCGCTCCTGCTTGCGAGACAGGAAATAACGACATCGACATGCGCGTTCGAGTTTCGCAATGTGGATGTGAGAGAGTCCATGTCCGAGACATCGGTGAAGAGGACGGTAGTGCCTGGAAAATCTCGAATCGTTTGTTCGGCATTGGCCTTCCCTTTGATCCCGCTCTTCTCTCGCGCGACAACGATGACGTTGTAGCCCCGCTTCACCATCTCCTTCACCACATACTTGCCGATGTACCCCGTGGCGCCTACTATCACGACCGTGGTGTCTTTCGGGCTCTTGCTCCGCCATGTCTGCTTGGCTACGGCGGCCTCTGCTTCGGAAGTCAATACAGCTCGACACAAGTGACGGGCCGATGGCTTCTGCACTCCGAGCGAAAGATCTGCGCAAGGAAGAGTGAAACCTAGAAACGCCGAGCCAGACTTAAAAGATAACTGCTCGTTGATTTTACTAACAAAACTAATTGAATTCACTTGCGAGAATCCATGACTGCTCGGAGCTGAGCTCACAGCCCCGGGCAATAGAGACGACGCCGCTCGTGAAGAAATTGCCGAGAGCGACATCGTGAAGCTCAAAATGTGCGTAACAACAGAAACTACAAAACAATCAAACCTTTTCACAAGATTTCAATTCGAAAAATTATTTCAAAGAAAATCCAAGCTTCAAGACTACTAGATTCTCCAACACTCGAGAATCACCATAGCGAAGTGATTTCTGCAACTCGAATTAACTAATTACAGTTCGCGGTTGCCAGAACCACCGAAGCCGAAGGAAATCCAAGTCTGGATAACAATCTCATCTCAAGTTTCGGATGAATTCTGCGTAGAATCTGTCGGATCGGATGGAGAGGATGACAATTACGTATGGAATCTGTCGTGTGGGATGGAGAGGATGACAGTTCTATGTGGAAAAGCCAGGATGATGTTCCAGAGGTTTATCTAGTACTCTGCAGTCATGCTCTTCGTGAAGCTCTCTGCCTGTATGCAGGGTTTAGGGTATTTGGCATTTGAATCCCGAGGAAGAAGTAGCGATGGCGTTAGCAGCCGGCGGAGTGGCAACGAGGTTTCTTAGTAATTCCGAAACTAGCTGCAGCTCTTCGGTATGCAGCGCCTCGTTTAAGACGTCTCGGCGGGTTCGCACGGTTTTGAGTTCTTCCCTTCGGTCCACTTATTCGCAATGTGTTTCGTGTCCGTCGTCGTCAGGTAAGCATCGTACTGCGACATCAGCAGTTCAGATTGTATCTGGCGTTGTAGAAGACAATGAGGAGGACGTGGAGGAGGAGCTTCCAGTTGAGCACTACGAGAAAGTGGCCAAGGACGTAGCGCAGGAGTACAGCCGCGATTTGTACGAGCAAATGCGAAGGGAAGACGCAGGTCTCAAAGGGAAGGCGAAGAAGGCGAAGAAGCGTGCAGATAAAGAAGTTTACGATTCCGAGCTTAGAATCCCTGATCAGTTGTTACCGAAAGTGGCAATCGTGGGAAGGCCGAACGTAGGCAAGTCCGCGCTCTTCAATCGAATTGCAGGCGGCGACATCGCAATAGTGCACGACGAGGCCGGCGTGACGCGGGACAGGTTGTACACTCGCGCATTTTGGAGCACGCATGAGTTTATGTTGGTGGATACCGGGGGAGTATTGACGATTCCGGGAGAAGGCAGCGACGCGGTTGCGGTGACAGCCGGTGGCGGCGCGGAGGCCGTTGCGAGGGCCGTCAAGGAAGCCTACGATGCCGGATTGCCGGCCATGATCGAGCGGCAAGCGGCGTCCGCAGTCGCGAGTGCGAATTCCATCATCTTCGTCGTAGACGGGCAGTCAGGATTAACCGCTGCCGACATCGACATTGGCAACTGGTTACGGCGAAAGCACTCGGACAAGAGAATCACTCTGGCCGTTAACAAATGCGAGTCGCCAACGAAGGGGCAGCTCCAAGCGGCCGAGTTCTGGACCCTAGGGTTTACTCCCATTCCCGTCTCTGCGATTTCGGGTACCGGAACAGGTGACCTACTCGACTTAGTTTGCGAGGAGCTGAAACCGGCGGAAGGCGAGCTGGAAGAAGAGGAAGACAAGCCGATGGCGATCGCCATCGTCGGAAAGCCTAACGTAGGGAAATCCAGCATCTTAAACGCTCTTGTTGGAGAGGAGCGCACCATTGTCAGCCCCGTGAGTGGCACCACTCGCGACGCCATCGACACGGAATTCGAGGACGACAATGGCCAACAGTTGAAGCTCATCGACACGGCTGGAATCCGCAGACGAGGAGCAGTAGCATCCACGGGAAGCCGAACGGAGTCGTTATCCGTGAACCGCGCATTTCGAGCGGTTCGAAGGTCAGACGTGGTGGCGCTTGTCATCGATGCGCTTGATTGTGTGACCGAGCAGGATTTTAGGTTAGGCGAGAGGATTGCGAGAGAAGGCAAAGCTTGTATCGTCGTCGTGAACAAATGGGACACCATTCCGAACAAGGACGGCACCAGCACCCTGTGGTACGACCGCGATGTGCGTGAACGGTTGCGCTGCCTGGACTGGGCTCCGATTGTGTACTGCTCGGCCAGCAGCGGACAACGGATCAAGAGAATTCTGGAGACGGCCGTGGCTGCCGGCGAGGAGCGGTGCCGCCGTCTCTCCACGGCGACTTTGAATCAGGTGATCCGTGATGCGGTTGCGTTGAAGCAGCCTCCCACCGGTCGTGGGGGGAAGAAGGGACGAGTCTACTACTGCACTCAGGCCGGGATCAAACCTCCCACGTTTGTGTTCTTCGTGAACGATGCGAATTTGTTTCCGGAGATTTACCGGCGCTACATGGAGAAGCAGCTTCGGCTTAATGTCGGATACCCCGGCACTCCTGTCAGGCTGCTATGGCGGAGCAAGCAGAAGAGCGATCGCAACGAGCCTACCAGCAGAGAGAGCTCCTCACGGTCGTCTCCTTCGTCTTCCACGGCGAATATGGTGCCGTTTTCTCAATAAATATACAAAAGCCTCCGCTCTTTCTTACACTTCAGTGAGTATCATTCTCCTGTGCCCTGACTGCTTTGAAGTTTAGGGTTTGAGTTGAGAGCATGGTTGCCTGCTTGCAGATCTCAGTTTCCATGGTCTCAATTTTTGTAGAGCTTGCCATCTTTGTGGTGTAACAATTCCTTGGTTCTTTTGACTTTGTGGATCCCTTGCTACGTGATGACGATATGCTGGAGTCGGATCAAAGGTAAAGGATGCGGTACTTTCTGCATTCTCATCAATATGTGAAGAATATGGTTTCTGGTTATGAAGTTTGGAGGAGTGTATAGACCACTTAGGTTACTACTAGTACTAACATTTCAAAGCAACTGATATCAAAATTTACCTCTTTTTCTTATACAAATGGACATTTTGTTCCAAAGCACAAGCATTCTTATATCAAATTAAATTGTAGGGCTTAGTGGAAGAAAAGGATAGTTCGTTGCATTATCAATTCCAAGCTCTGGTTCTTCGGTACAGGCTTGGGCAATATCCAAGGCAGGGTTATAGAAAACGTAGTCTTTCAAGAGTTTCTTACAGGACTTGGACCCTCCAGCTCCTCCAATGAGGGGACTTCAAACTTTGATCATTTTGAGTTTATGGATATAAACAGGCTCTCTCGTATGAACACCTAGATCATATGATACAAGCGCTTATATAATTTGGCAAAATAAAAACCGTTACATGTGCTTGTGGTCATGTAAACGGTTTCACAGTTTCATATAATTTCTTTGGGCAACGTTTTATTGGGCCTCTGATGTCTACCCAAGTCAACTACTTGAGCGCAATTGCTTGTCATGCTCCTCAATCAGTAAAATTTTTATGGCTACCTTTCGCACAGCCACATGGAACTCCAACCTCAAAAACCACAAACTTTTTCTCTTTCATACCCATATGGTCACTTGAATGCTATAATACAAGGGATTTCAACATTGAAACAGAAGGGAACAAGTCTCAAAACCCAGTGAAAAATATGCTGTCTGTAAAACCCAAAGATTTGCTTAACCCTTAACCCTTGAATGCCGGGCTAGTCACAGTGGCCAGCCTGGCTACAATACTCTATAAACTTAGTGTTTAGCAAGTGTTTAGCAAGTGTCCAACAATGATATTATTTTCTTAAGTTGCAAAAGTCAACAATGCATGGTGCCCTCATGAAAATTGCAAGCAAGGAAACTTGGGACCAAACACCATGATTTTGAATCTTCTCACAATTCGGACTACCTAAATATATGAGTGCATCTAATGAGATGATTTTTTACCTTCTCTAATGGACCATGTGTTTATGACCACTTCAAAAAAAAAATCACAAGAAAAATGGCTTTTTTCTACAGTACACAACCATTTTTCAAAGTTGGAGGACGAAAATCGTCCTCCTCAGCATTAAACCCTTGTGTGTCCATGCCGTTTTCACCAAAATTGGGTTTTTGTAAACCAACAACTTTGATGCATTGTATCTTAGTCAATCAAATGATCCAAAAAAGTAACCATGGAAAATTGTGGAACACCTACTTAGAAAATGGCTTGCAAATTTTGGGAACAATTAACAATGGGAGATGGGAGATTATAACATTTGATCAAACAGCATGTGATGACAAAATCTCATTTTTTGGTAGGTACTTGCTACTTGATGATTTTTACAAAATTCTAGAAGCCCCAGATTCATCTTAAATTTTGTGAGCACCAAGATTAGATGTGAATGCACACACTTGTAAATTATTGAAGATTGCACTTCTTTTTATGTCATGTTTTAGGACTTCAACTCACTATTGCACAAAAAACAATGACCAACACAGTTGGTGATGATTGCCATAAAAAGGGTCTAGAGCGTGCTTGAACCCTTGCCAACAAATTTTTGGCTATCACAAAGCACACACAAGGAAGCTTGCAAGGCATATTGACCAGTTACAAATAGTAAAACTTTGCTTGCCACCCTGCCCTGTACGGTGTCACCATGCCCCATATGATGTTTCACCCAATCAAATCTCTTGTAGCACTTGTACAACATTTGGTTTTCCTTGCCAGTTCTCCATTGGCATGGACAACTTGAATGCCTTCATAATTGTAGTTTATAGCAAGACCAAAAAGTTAGATCTAGTCTCTCAAAACAAGGATTGAAAATAGTAGGAGGCGATATATGAGGCGCTGGGGCACTCAAGGGTTAAGGCTTAAGCGTTGAGCTGGTAACTAGCTAGCCTTGAGCTGTAACTTCTACAATGTTATGACAAGTGCCAGCCTATGTTATTGTTTCTAAAAGTTGCAAAACTCATCAATGCATATTGACCTCATGAAAATTGTAAAAAAGGCAATTTGGAAGCTCACATCGTGACTCCAAAATTTCTCACAATTTGAGTTACCAAAAGTGTATTTGGGGAGGTTGTTCTTTGCCTTCTACAATGGACCATGTATTTATGATCAATTTTGAAAAAAAAAATAGGTGAAAGAAAACTTTTTCATGTCATACAAAATGTTTTTTTTGAAGCCAAAGGACAAGAAATGTCCTCCTCAGCATTTAGAGGTTAACCCCTAAATGCCCAAGCCCTTTTTTATGTGAAAATCACTAAAAACTACCACTTTTGGGGGAATGAGTAGAAAAGTAGGAAAAAAGTTGTTTTTGGAAATTCAACTATAGAATCTTGCCCTAGACTATGGGAGGTACACCTGGGAAAAAAACCAGCTCATTTTAGATGTAGAGGAGTGGTATATTGACATCTAAAGTGAAAAAACTAGTTTTTTTATTTGCTATTCAAAAAATTTAGAAGCTTTTGACCTCTCTTGTATCAAAAAAATTGCTCTATGCAAAGTTGAGGTTTATTTTATCCATCTAGAAGACCAAGTTAGGTAAGTGTTGGAGAATTTTCAAGTGAATCAGAGGTGTGAATCATACTTTGTAAAATTTTGCAATGTAGTAAAGCCATGAAATTTGCATATACAATAGGCAAAATTGGAGGATTTATGTAAAATTCAGGAATTTGAATTACTTTGATCCAAATGATGAAAACCAAGGAATCTTAGTCTACTACAACTTGAAAAGAAAAAAAGTAAAAGAAAAATACATAAAGCACCAAATTTTACAAGGGGAAAAAGGAATGGAGGTTTGGGAGTCCCATACCTACTTGCAAACCAAAACTTCTCATAACTTTCATCTCATCAATTAAAACTAAATGATTCAAAGCTTCCCATACAAACATAAATCTAAAGAACCAATTTCAGATTTTTATTTTAAAAAATACAATTTTTAAAAGGGCTTCCCAAATTACCCACCATCCCTTGTTTTTCAGCTATGCATGCATAACTTCTTTAGTGAATGTCAGAATGAAGAAAAACTTAGATGCCCACGCAGGTCTTTGAATTCCCATCTTTCATAAAAGTTTCAGAAAATATCACAAAATAATTTAGCTGCAAGTACATGCCCAAAACCTCATCTGTCCCCTTAGGGGACATTTGGTCTGTTAGGGGTTAAACCCTGGCAAACCTTAAACCCTAGTGCACCGCTGTCATCCCATGAACAATCTCGTCTACTTCCGAAGCAGAATCCAAAATTTGCCAAAGCCTTCCATTTCACCAAAAGTTCACGTTCAAAACGCAGGGTGCTGCCTGGATTCACCGGCTCTGAGAGTTGCACACAAAATCCATAGCTTCTGGTGTAAGACCTCTGGAGATGAAGAAAGGAGAGGCTTAAAATTAAAACACAATGGCATAAGCCACAGCCATGGCGTCTCCCATGAATGCCCGGCGCTTGTGGAAACGCGCGCTGCACGGCGTATGTGCTCTGGAGCGCGTACGAGTGGTGCTTGTGAGTCCACAGCAATCTGGCAACGTGGGCTCTGTTTGCCGAGTTGCGACCAATTTTGGTGAGCTTGATAGAATTTGCGATTCCTTAGCTTTTAGGGTTGCAATACCTTTCGATTCCAGAATTTCTCCAAAATCTCAAGCATATCAAGCAGTGATCACTGATGTGTGTTTGTGTTTTTTGTTGATGTGTATGGCGGTGTGGAAGATTGCAATGAGCTCTGGCTGGTATGATCTATTTCTCACTAAGCTTCAATTGCTATAACCAGTGCCTGACCAATTTTTTCAATCCTCTGGAGATCTCGAGGTTGCTTTCAGAATATTCTTCAGATAAACTCCTGTGACTCCTCGAAATTGGCAATGATATGTTCAATCTTGTGTATTCATGATGCCCTTTCTCTGATTTTCTTATTAAAAATATGGAGCTGGAGGAGTGGCATAGGGAACTTGCTCTACCGACCTGGTATTTTATAAACGTAGAAAGCGATGAAGTCCTACACAAAGGATAATAAACCCTAGGGTTTTGATGCAAAGGACAACAAACCCGTGGGTTTTGATGCAAAGTGTAACCAAACCCTAGGGTTTTGGTGTACTCCCTCTGTACCTCTAAAAACGTCCAAATTACACACATTTCTTGTACCACTAGAAAGCTCCCTTCCGCTGATTTAAGTCGTTTAGGAAGCGTTTTCCATGTTCAATGATCTCATGGGGGTAAGTTAAGTGATTAGAGAGCATTCTTCTCTTAGCAAGCTTGGCCTTGCCTGTATGAGGTACCATTGTTGCAACTAATTTTTTTAAATCATCAATAATGAGGAGCCGGCAACATGCACGAATGTGGTATTTTTTGCATGGAGTTTGGGTGCCCAAACAACAGCATCGAAGCTGGAAAATTTGCATACGTTGGGTAGATGGTGTATGGATTCGAGAATGCATGTGTCACTAGCACAAAGACGAAAATAATGAGGAGCTAGCAGCATTCACCAACTATGCACAAATGTGGTACTTTTTGCATGAAATGTGGGTGCCCAAACAGCTACATTAAAGCTGAAGATTTTGCATACATTGGGTAGATGGTGTATTGATTTTGGAATGCATGTGTCAGTAGCACAAGGACTATAAACATAGTCAATCCTTTGCAAGGAAGCTTTTTGGACGTTTTTAGAGGTACAAGAGGGAGTAAAGGATAACAAGCCCTAGGATTTTGTATGAGAACTCAGGCTCAATGACGAGAAGGATATGTTGACCTAGTACATCGTCTCTGCAATGGCTTAAAAATCTTTTGATGAGCTCGCCATTAAGCTTAACTTTTTTTCTTAGTGTTGTAGGTGAACCCGCAGTGTGATTTCAAGGGAGTGGAGGCGCAAACGATGGCAGCAAACTCAACCTCCCGGTCAAAACTTGAGCATGTTCGTGTTGCAGATTCCCTTGCAGAGGCACTCCAAGACTGTTCCATGGTATTATTTTTTCCCAAGTCCTTGCTCTCTGGTACTCCCTCTGTCCCTCTAAAAAAAGCTCCAAATCAGACACATTTCGTGTACCACTAAAAAGCTCCCTTTTGCTGATTTCAAACGCTGAGAAAGCGTTTGCCATGTTCAATGGTCTCATGGGGCAAGTTAAGCAATTAGAAAGCATTCTTCTTGTAGCAAGCTTGGCCTTGCCCATATGAGGTACCATTGTTGCTACTAATCAATAATGAGGAGCTGGCAGCATGCACAAATATGGTACTTTTTGCATGGAATTTGGGTGTTAAAACGGCAACATCAAAGCTGGAGATTTTGCATACATTCGGTAGATGATATATGGATTCTAGAATGCATGTGTCATTAGCACAAGGACTGAAAACACAGTGAATCCTTTGCAAGGAAGCTTTTTGGATGTTTTTAGAGGGACAGAGGGAGTAGTAATCTCTGCAGTTGCCTCGGAGCTTTTTGAGAATTGACTGAGAAATGACAAGCAGGTGGCTGACAGGCCGTTGGATTCACGCGCCGTAGCGGCGTGTTGCGTATTCCTGACACTCAACTTGCCAATTTGTGCATTCCACCTCCAGAATCCCTAAACCTTGCGGTATGAAACCAGCTCTTGTACTCTTGTACTCTTGCACTCTTTTACTTTCACTCTGCCTTGCTAAGCAAAATACTCTTCCCATGAGATTCATAAAGTTCTTAATGGTAAGTTAGCATTCATTAGATTCATATAGTCCTCACATTTTGGTAATGTTTAGTTAATGATAGTGTAATGCAAACTGGTGTGAAAATCATATCAATGTGATGTCAATATTATTGGTTCTCACTTTATAGAGACCTCGCTGAAATGATCCAATTTTGACTCAAACCCTTTTTTATATAGTTGATTCCTTAACAAACTTAAAACGAACTGCATATTTTGAAAGCTAAGAAAATGGAGGACAAGAGCTATTAAAATGTTAAGACGGAGACTACTGCTCCACCATACCTGCAACCCAAGCCCCTGCCAAGTGTAACTTTGCACATACAACTATGAATGAGTACGCCATGCTCATCAGTGTTTTTGGGTGGAATTTGAAAGTGCATCAAGATTGTAGATTAGAAATAGATTGTTGGTAGATGAACTTGTAGTGACCTTAGGAGCATTTTGACCACCTTCTTACCGTGATCTGAAAATGCTCTTCAAAATTAATTACTTTGTTTCAACTTTTAAGACCTTTTTGTCCCCACCTTTTCTCAGCTTTTAAAATACGTAAGTTAGTTTTGAGTTCGGTGAGGAGTTGACTGTGTTTTTGAGTGAGTAATGAGTAAATGTTTTTGGCTAGGTCTGAACCATTGCATTCACAATGTACCAACGTGGATTCTCCTAATATTGGTCTAATATTCTATTTGAATGACATTACCCTACAATTAACAAACTTTGGGAATCTAATAGGGGTGTTTTGGCTTGACTGCAGCTGGTCTTTGGTCGAGAGGATCGAGGCCTTACCAACTCAGAGTTGATGCATTGCACGCATGTTTGCAGCATTCCTTCGACTTATGGTGCAGGTTCTCTAAGTAAGAAGATATCTCAGATTTAAGCAGGTTCTTCTGTTAGTTGTGTATATTTGGGAATTATGATGCAATAGGGTTGAATGCTTGCAAAAGAGAAATAGATACGTGGGTTTTGCCTCCTCTTTCTTGAAGCTCACTACTGAATAAGATAGAGGATGTTGTTTTTGTTGCTTTATGCATTCTTAGGGTCATTCTATATTAGGGTTCAAACTCAATTCCAAGTTGACTCAATTCACGATTTGAACCAAAGTTTTGATTGGGCCCGAAATTTAAAGTTTTTGAGTTGATTTCAAGGTACTAAGTCAGGCCCATGTTTGTGAATTGGGTTGATAGAATGTGGTGACTTAATATTAATTTGGCTTAGGTCCAGTCTTTGACTCCAAAAATCTCTAAAATAGGCGACCATGTCATTAACAAGATCAATTGGGTCAACCCTCAATATAAACCCTTAGGGCCTGCCTCAAGGCCCAATTGTTGGCCCAATGTGAGGATTTGAGCAATCAATCGTTGGTTCATTTTGATGTTTCTTAAGTTGGATCAACACTCAAACACCAACATAAAGTGGCCCGTACCAAGATGTAGAAGTGTTATTTTCTTATGCCATGTCAAAAGTGGGAGTTTTAACATTAAAAAAATAGTACTCAACCCCATTTCTATTTCAAGTTAGATGACTATAGACATTTAGCGAAGCCGTGCTTTTCACCGCTTACTATTAAAGTCCAAGCGTGTTTTGTGAAGCTTATCTTATAACGCTGACCTACAGTTTCCAACTGTTTGTATCAGATCTTAGCCATGCAGTAGCGGTGGTTCTATCACGGCTTTACGAAAAAGTACCGAAAGAACAAGCTCAAGATCCGAGGGTGTATCTTCCCCTCCACTCCACATCTTTCAAGAGCTTACCAGGTTTGGACTCATTTTTTTAAAGTATCTCACAACTGTGAAGTACAAATTTTTTGGCACCCTTTGGTTAACCTCTAAGTGCCACGTGCCAAGCAACAAACAGAAAAATCGACTTTGGAAATCACACAGTAACTTTATAAACATATTTATGTCATTCAAAGATGGATGTAGCATATGGTTTCTTCTTTCTATTGGTACATTTTGTTACTTCTGCTTGGTGCTTCTGCGCTGATCTCTTTATTGATTGTATATACTTAGTACACTATGTAGTTAATTCTGCAATATTCTGATGAATATTCTTGATTTGTTAGAAATTGCGGGAATACCTTTTTGAGAAAGTAGGTGTTGCGGAGAGGTGAGGGAATGACATGCTTGCAATCTTGTCAACCACATTCTTGGACATAGTGTTGTTAAATGCTTTCCATTTGACGTCAAATGGCATTGCATGTGCGTGCACATCGTTGTGTCAAATTTTTGTTCTTTGTGCATGTAGACATTAAGCGTTGCTTGTGATGTGACAAATTATAAAACCCAAGCTGTTCTTGCAACCACACATCATGTTGTGATGTGCACATTCATGCAACTTGTTTTGTGGCAAATAGGAGTATTGGTAATTGTCCTCTCTTGAGAACGCTTTCAAGGATTTCCTCCCAAAATTTTCCAAAAATCAAAAAATCTAGAGTATCTGTTAGATTTTTCCCTAATTTTGTAATGCCTAATAGTTTGTTTTGCAACTTCAGGAACAGCATCAGTGGAAGCAGTGGAGAATTTGATGAGGCGATGGGAGCTTGTCTTGCAAGCATGTAACCAAGTCACAGTGGCACTAGGCATTCCCAACTACAGAATGCAGGAAAGGATGCTGGTTCATGTGCGCCGTCTGTTGCTGCGAGCAGGGCCTTCGTTGAGAGAAGTAGGGTTTTTGCATGGGTTTGTGACCATGGTAGAAACCGTCGCCTCCAAAGCTCAAACCTCCCTGTCTAGTGAAAAAACGCACTCTCTCCAGGCGGGTGGTGCCCAATCATTGAAGAGTAATTGACATAAACCATGTCGTCATCTATATAATTAGGAAGTTGGTAAACTATGTAAACGTTATCTGAAAAATTTCAACACATTTTGCAGCATTTCCATGCTAAACGGCATGGGTTTTCTACTAGTACATAATTTATGAAACGCTTTTTATAGTCATATACGTCAACCACCATGGTTTTGGTAACAGAGTTCTGTTTTGCTAAAGTAACTCCCCGAATCTAACTAGTAAGTTTTACCTAAACCGTTTTGTTTGAAGTGTTACCCATGCTCACACCAAACCGAATAGCAGCAACTAGCTAATTAAAAAACCCTAATTTCCTGTTTAGTTACCTCGTGAGGGACATGGGAAGGTGGTTAACTTTCAGTTAATTAGCACTACTTAGTTAGTTAGTCACGTGGTTAGTTGCTTCATACGCATGATGGTATTTATTTGGTAGTTAAACAATTGTTTAATTTTGTATGGTTGTTTTTTCATTGGCTTTTCATGTCTGGTGCCGTTTCCTGAGGTGCCTTGTTCTAGAGTTTCGCATTCTCACTTTCTCGTCATCAGAGAATTCATATCTTTTGTTTTGTATCCTTTTCTTCAGAATATTTACAAAGCAAAGTTGCTTGCTTTCCCCTCGTCTCCGGGCAGTTTTTAATTTTCTCCGAAACTTTGCACCATGTTGTTAGCTAATACCTTGAAAAGACGGAGGAGGAACACCACAATGCGAGGAGCTCTGAACCGGAAGAAATGGATTTTTTTTTTTCTTCCTGAGTCTTTGCCCATTCGTGAACTGCAACTGGGTGAACCAAGATGTCCGCATCATGTTTGATGCTTATGTTTTCATGTTCCTCTGGTGTTTATGGCTCTGAAAACTGGAAAAAAGAAGTGGCGTTTTTGTGCATGTGGTTTAAGGAACCTCTACAACATGCCACATTCCTTTCTTTCAGTTTCTTACAACACTTAGTAATGTAGATGACTTAACTTTTTTGTGTGTTTGGTATCCCATTATAAAGAAAGCTAATTTCACGTCGATGTAGCGGTTGAGAATTGGAGCAAATAACGTGCTGCTGAGGTAAATGCCCACAAAACCCTAATTACTCCATACTTTAAACTTTATTCCCATGTGCTTAGGTGTCATTATCAGCTATTAAGGTGTATAACAAATTTTTTTGCATACATTAGTCCATTTGGAAGTCAGGATCAGTGAGCCCAATTGTGTTTTCCATAATTTGCTCACACACACTGCTAAATGTGCTTAGATATGAAATTTATCATTGTTACTTGCACGTTTATTGTAGTTGTGAAATATCTTCGCTTTTGTAGAAGTTTTGCTTAATTTAGCCTCAATTGTGAAAACTGGTCAGGATAGGATAAATTGGCTTGTTTTTTTGTTAACATGCATCTCTTTCATTACGTTACATTATAGCATTCTTTGAATAGGAGAGGCCATGACACCTTATGAGATCAGTGGCAACTATGAGTTATTTGAGGTTAATTGATGCCAAAATGGAGCAAATTTTCAAGCTTGAACATATTCTCATACGTAAAGACAATGGCTCATTGGTTTTGAGGACCTCACATTTCTAGTCAACCTTTGTAAAGTAAGGTGTCAGAGACATATCAAACATTCCTTTTACATGTACCAAGGGTCCTTTCTCATGCCAATTTTCAGGGTGCTAAACTAGGGTTTTCTAGAAAGTTATGGTCTTTCAGAACTCTTCATCTCTTTCACCTCCGTGGCATTGATTTCTGAAAGAATCATGGTATTTCTCCAAACACAGTCACTGAAATCGTTCACACATTCCAATGCAAACAACTTTCATGCTCCTTGCAGGTACAATGAGAGGCAGCCTTCGTCTCCAAGTGATGAAGTTCTCGCAACAAAAAAGCTCGTAACTTACTGGAAGATGCAAGCGCAGTGGTGACACGAGAGACCGCACTCTCATTTCCTTGCAAATTTACAGGGCCTGCAACAAGGGCTACATCAACATCAAAGTTAGGGTTAGGGTTAGGGTTAGGGTTTGGTAGTGCAACGAGCTCTCATGCTGCTACTCGCAGGGTTTGATCGTGAGCGGCAGAGGTGTGGTGCGGAGATGCAAGCAAGCGCAGCAGCAGCATGGGGGAAGTGAGGGAGAGGCGGAGCACATGGAGTCGCTCCATGGCCATGGGCCCCTACCAAATGCTGCTGGACGCCGGCGAGAACGGAGTGCTAGCGGGCCCGGAAGAGGAGCCGCTACAACAACAGCAACAGGGGCAACAGCAAGGGCAGCATGGGCAGGCATGTGTGGGGGTGGGGGTGGGGATGACGATGATGAGGAATGAGGGGGCGTTGCCGTGTTGTGGGTGTGGAGTTGGGTGGTGCTGTTTTGGGATGGGGTTCGTGCTGCCCTTGTTCTGGTACTACGCCTGCTTTCTGTTTCTGGTGCAGTGCCAGAACGACCCCCGCGAGAGGGCGGGGCTGGCGGCGTGTGCGATGGCGGCGCTGGTGAATACGGTGGCGCTGGGGATGGCGCTGGTGGCGCTGTTTGTGCAGCACCAGGGCTTCTTCCAATCCTCCCCCTCCCCTCCCCCGCCACCTTTCTGACCAACTCGCAGTTCAATTGAGCTTGAGCTTGCTGGAGGAGAGAGAGAGATCCCCATTGCGGTAAGTTAAGTTACTTCCAGAGCCAAAACCTCGATGAGATGCAACAGCAGTGCCTGGCCTTGTCATGGATTTCGTTTGGAGAATCGGTATTTCATTTCCTTGCGAGTCTCACGTTTTCCTCCACAAAACTTCCCCACAAAACTTCCCCACAAAACTTCCCCATAAACTTCCCCACGAGCTATCACACAAACTTCGATATTTGCCATTTTCCCCACAAACTTCCCCAAAAACCTCAACATTTGCCATTTTCCCCACAAACTTTCACGTTTTTCTAATATATCCACAAACTTCAATATTTGCCATTATCCCCAAAAGCTTCCCCACAATTCAACGTGTGCCGTTTCCTTTGCAAATTTCCTCACAGACTTCAACATTTGCCATTCTACTCATAAAATTCCCCACAACCTTCAATATTTGCCATATTCCCCATAAACTTTGGTATTTGCCAATTTCCCCAAAAACTTCCCCACAAGTTCAACGTGTGCCATTTCACCTTCAAACCTCCCCACACACTTCAACATTTGTCCACAAATTCCAACATTTGCCATCGCTTTGCAAACTTCCTCACAGATTTCAACATTTGTAACCTGCTGAACGTTTTAATAAATAAGTCACTAGTATAAGCACCCATCTGTCGGACAAGACCCAGAATAATTTCAGGCCCAGTTATACAAAATCTTTCCATCTTAAGAAAAACATTCTTACTTTTTATCTGCGCACTCCAATATCAAACTTTATTCAAAACATTTGATTTTGTTTACAAAACATTCCCTTGTAATAAAGTATTTTTTGTTCTATACCCATAGAGTTTTTTAACCAAACATAAAAGGAAAGTCACTATTTTCTCACGCAAAAAAATATTTTTTATTTTTTACCTGTGCAATTTTTTTACCCATGTAGTAATTATTCACGCAATTATTTTAGTTCTTTACCCATGCAATTTTGTTACATTATTTACTCACGCTCTTTGCATGCATAATTTTTTTCTCATCCAAGATTTCACTTAAGCAAGTTTTTAACCCAAGGATTTTTTTACCCAAGATTCTTTTTACCCATGTTGGTTTATTTATACACGCAATAAGAATATCATGGTAAAAGCATCGCCAAAAGGGAAAACTGAAATATGTTATATGTATAGATTTAGATCTCCAGAACCTTTTCTTGTGTTGGTTTATCAGAGTTTGTTTGGGGGTATAGATCTCAAAAAAATCACTCCCTCTGTTTCTGAAAGAAACCCGGATTCATGCTTTTTTTTCTGTTTCAGAAAAAAACCCGTGTTTGTCTCTTGAGTTTATTTTTGTTTTTTTAAATCCTATGCTTATTTCTAAAATGAAATTAACTACTTAGCATGTTTGGTGATATTTTTTGGGCTTTTCATGCTCATTGATTGCTAGTGTTAGCATTACAAACTTGATTTGGTGATTTTTGTTTGCAAATTTTACCTATCATTAAGTTAGAATCATCAATAATATCAACAAAAATATTTGGTTTTTTATAAATGGGACTACTTGGGCAACTAGGCTAACTTGTTCTTTACTTACAATTGCATTGACACACTTCATATCAATCATTGTTCTAACCATTTGTGACAATAACAAAAAACTTGAAATTTCAAAACTTTAGTACTAATTTTCTCTCCTTTTTAAAAAACCTTAATTCTAGAAAAAAACTAAAATTAGGTTTGGAATGGTTTTAGCCTAATATCCAATAACTCCCAATTATAATTTGTTGTTAATATTCCTTAATTCCTCACAAATTCTCAAATACGGGTTTCTTTCAAAAACAGAGGGAGTTTGCTTAATTCAAAGAAATTGTTTATTATGTGTTTAAAAATTGGCAATTCATAGTTGTTTCTAAAAACAAATTTGGATAGCATGTCTTTAAAATTACTTCAATTAGGATATAGTATTGTGGTTGTAAAATAGATAAAGACCTTGTGAAAATTATTAACTTTTTCATTTTATAATAAGTTTTAAAAGGAAACTGAATTGTTTGTCTCAAATATTAGTGATAGATATTAGTGGGTGCAATGCTAGGTTCTAATCAATGTACGGGGAGATTTTGAGCTTCTTCGATTAAAAACCTACATTTCATATTTTCAGCCGGAATTTTTAGTGAATGCTCCAGTTATTCCCCATGTACTTACACTATATTTTGATTTTTTTCAAAAATTTAGTCGATTTTTAGCCGATTGTTGTAAATTTTAATTAGTTTTTGGCACATTTTCATTGACTAACTTTTTACTGTTTTTTGGTTCTCCTTGTACATTGGTTCCAACCATATGGTTATGAACTAGAGGTTATAGTATGTAACTCTTGTCTGAAAATCATCATTTGGTTCATATTCTTGATTGCACCTCATAACTTACTTTCACATTTTTGAGAATCTAACGTAATTTTTGGTCCTTAAGGTATTATAAACATGATCTAAACTTGTCTTATTTTGGTCAATAGTAAACAAGATGGAATTGCGTATGAGATTTGGGTGTAAATTGTTTACTAGCTCAATATAGGATGTTTTATTACACAATTACATTGTGCAAGTTATAGTCTAGTACTACAAAGATAGTAGACTACCCCATTTTTTTATTGAAGATTCATGATCATGAACATTTTGCCAATTTATGCTTATATCCTATTTGCTAATTGGCCAACCAAGTTGTTTGTCCTAAGAGACAATTAGAGACCATCAAAAATTTCTTGTTATCTACTTTGGTGAGATTCAAAGTAGCCACTTTCATTGTTGGAAGTTTTCATCATTGGATAGAGCTTGCCATATAGAATAGTCATAGTTTTTAGCACTTCTTCTAACATAAACAACAGTCATCTAACTCTTTGAAGTAGATAACAATCTCCAACATTGGAAATGAATCTTCATATCTTCATAAAAAACAATCACCTTCATGCTACTGATTGAATTTTCAAATTTGTTCTTTTAAATGGTGGAAATTCACTATTTATTAAATAATTAGGTCTCTATTTGTGAATAGCAAGCATAAGGAAAGTGGGATGTTGCAAAAAAAACCTTAAAGTGGTCTCATTCTCTAACTCTATCTCTTGGTGCAATGAAGGCATGTCTTGTGGGACAAAAATTGCATTGATTTTTTATAGGTTTAGGACTTGTTTGGTTTTAGAAAAGATATGGTTTCAATATACCCATCATTTTTGCCCTTGCCTAATGTAATTCCTATTCCAACATTGGAAACACGCAATGTTGAACATTTTACCTCTCATACCACATTAAATCAAATTGTTTCTAAATTACCTTAAATCTCAAGATTTTATAAAGATCCTACTAGAAAAAAACTAGTGAACACCATATTTGTTAAATTGGGGAAAACAATACATTTTGGGACTTCTAAAGGTTTTAGGTGATCGCCTAAAACTAAGCTCGCAGCATTTTTTTGGTACACGTGCTTTCACTTCAAAGGAGGAATTTGCGAGGAAAAAAATCTTAGTGGCTCAGATTGAATCTAATACCTTCAAATTTGGCTTAAGGTAAGTTTTTGGGTTTAAGGTGGAGTACAAAATGGTACCTCCATTTTTCCCAATTTAACAAATATGGTGTTAGTGTCCAAGAGAGGCTTCTACAAAACTTAAGAAACCTAGTGTGAAGGTGGAATGTGCTTTTAAATTCATAATTTTAAAAGTTACATGCTATTTATCAATATCAGAAATTTTATTAAGTGTATTTACATATAGTATGATCAGCTTGAGGTTGCTCATCTCTAGGCAAAGGATAATTGATTGCAACAACAAAAAAGGACGTCTCCTTATAAGTATACTTAGCTCCATGTGGTCATTGTATAAAGTTTCTTATGTATTATAGTTTAGCACTTGAAGCTTCTCTATCTTATTACTTGTGGCAAGATGACTCTTGTTCCTACTTGCTACTGTCTTAGTATGATACAAAAAAGTTACATTAATTTGATTTAAACAATGGATGGGGTTCTTTATACAATTTCTCACCTTTGTTTACATTTAGTGTGAAATTCTCCTCCCAATTTTGAACATATACCCTTTCCTTTTTTGGAAGTAACACAAGCTCAAGATACCACCTTTGGACCATCTCATCATAAGCAACCAATGCTCCACATTTGTTATTAATTCTACAATTTTCTTGAGTATGCTAAGATCCTTCAACTTTGTTCAAGATAATAATCTAACAAATAAAAACCAATCATGAGCCAAGTTCTAGCAAGAGAGGATCCTGCAATTTAAAATATCAACAACTAATGGTAAGTCAACAAACTATTCAGAGTAAAAAATCTTCTTTCTAATTCTTCTTGTGCTGTACAAGTTTTTGACTAAGTGTCAAATGTCACTAGACGGTCTCAGAAAATGGAGATTGACATACGCTACACATTTTACTAGTACCTGAGTGAATGGAGGTAGATTGACATTCTGCAATTCTTTCCCCAGCTCCGGTTTACTCAACCTGGATAAGATGTTTTCAATTAGTTCAAAAAGGGCTTTTCTAACCCATTTATCATAATTCAACCGGTGCCTTTAATTACTTGTTAATTTCATTCTTCAACACCCAGCAATATCATAACCATACTTTGAAAAGAAAACTAGCCTGGAGTTCTCCAGTGCATTGTTCGTTTAACAATAGGTCCAGAAAAATCAAACCTTCTACTCATTTTATCAGACAACGTTCAGTATCCCATCCCGAATTCGCCCTTGAAAGGCTGGCCAAACTTAGTCGTGTTCTAATATCTTTCTAAAATCCTCTTATCATAAGTAGCTCACTCACGAACAGATCGCTTCCAAGAATCAAGACACAATAAAAAAAAACAGGAACTTTAGCCAAACGACTAGATGACAAAATTCTTGGATCGCTTCATTAAAGGAGCAATTAATCCATCTGCTAGACTGCTACCCCCAACAAAATGTCAAACCAAATCAAAATGTTCCAAATCTTAAAAGTTGCTGTAAAGTTATCAAAGAGTGCAGATCTTTTATCAAAGATAGCCATAATAGGCTGTACCAGGTTTGTAAATTTTGAAAGAACACAGAAAAAAAATCACGGATCCACTCGAATGAAAGCTTTAGCTTAAGAATATTATGAAACAACACTGACACAAAAAATGTGTACCGACGCGTCATGAGTACGGTGACTTCATCACCATAGCCACTTCTTGTGCCCCAATTTCAGCTTGAGTAAATTGAGCACATGACTCAGCACATGACAGTACTTCCAGAGATAAAAGATAACACTCAATTAGAAGGGTACCCTTCTCCCCCTACCCCTCCACCTGGAGATTTTTCCTACTGTACTACACACTCTCAAATAGTGCTTGTACATAAATGATAACCACCAAGAGATGACAAAGCTCGTGAACCCTGAGAACATTCTTCCCAGCAAACTGTAACCTTATTGAATAGCTAGTTCGACACTCATGAAGAAAATATCTAGATTCAAATTTGTGCACAATATCACCTCATTCTAACTTGTGCACACTTTTCCTCTCTGGTGGGAGGTACCTAAAGCTACAAGAAGACAGTAAAAGCCACTCATTAAGCACCATGCATGTGAAGAGTGAGTTCTCACAACTACTAAAGAATGTTACGAGGCCACAACTAATGGACTTCCTCCCCAAAAAAGCAAATATATGTACAAAGGGTAACTGCTTTAACGACCTCTGCGTTGATTGAAACGTGAGGTCAGATAACACTGGTACTTGTAAAGAGGAGACAACTTATTTTCTTCTCCCATGCAAATCAAGTGGTTAAAAAGAGAATCATTACAGTGTTAGCAAAGAATAAATGTGTACACCAACATCAGTCAATGATATAAACAAGAATAAAACCCTGACGGTCATTACATTATTAGCAAAAAACATTAGCGTCACCCGCGCTTACTCCAATTTCGGAAGCTTGGCCTTCCAACGCTCAGGACCCCACTGGTTTTGGGAGGACAAGTTGGGTTGCAAGGGTAGGCACAGTCAATGACTGAATTCATCTTTGCATCACGCTCGAAGTACCAATCTCCCAAAGCTTGCGATGCTGTCTGTATAACCAAAAAAGGTGATCCGGTCAGGCCTTGATGAAGCTAAACAAGATAAATGACATTCTTAACGGTAGAGGATACAAAAACTGTTGGAATCTGATCCAGTTTCCTAAAATGTCCCTTGTTACTAACGGTGTTTCATCAAATTCCTATACTTGGTTAGCTTTCAAGTAGCAAGTGGTGTAAGCGTGGCTCGGCTAGAAATCTATAACCACTGGCCTTGAAAGAAATGGGGTTGTCTTGTCACTTATAGTGTTCTACAACCTCCCACTATGAAATTGCACAAAAAGTATATATTTAGTGATCAAAATTTGATCTTAACAGACATCACTACTGTATCCAAAATCATCCATCTATATTGATATCCCAAAAGTCACACTTCTAAATATGTTTCAAGTGACAAAAAAGTAACATCCTCTACCCTCAGACCTTTGAAGAGGCAAACAACATAAATAACGTTAACTAGCACAGGCATAACGAGATTAGTTATCGTGGTGGTCTTGACATGATTGTTTTTTGAAGAGGAGTAGCCGTACCTTTCCATTTACATGAGGAGCATGCTGGCCACTCCAAAACGAATCATATGAGGTCTGACAATGGTGAAAGCAACCATCCACAAACATCCCATGCTTCTTGCTCATCTGTATAGGCTTCAAAGCGTCCAGCAACTCTTTCCTATAACCTGCCAAAAAAGTTCCACAAACTAAAGGTCATTCAACCTATCTCTCATCATTTTTGATACTACGACACAAGATCACGCCAGATGTTTGAACTGAGAAGCATTCAAAAAGCTTCATTGAAGACCAATGCATGAAAGAACCTTGTATGATGTTAAGTTGTGCTTCAGTGCATCTGGTGGCATCATTTTTGCAGTGGTCCCATTCGCCTAGTGGATCTGGTGCAACAATGTTGTCCATCTGACCAACAAGTCGAGACACAAATAAGCATAATCTCATCATTTTAGTACGAGATGGAAACCATGACCCTAACATAGCTCCCAAAATGACTTTCACATTAGCCTTGAATGCAAGACTCTAAATGTGCACGTCACTTCAGAGAGTAAAATACAAAGGACGTTAAACAGGAAACTGGAGACAAGAAGAATTCTGGAGCAAAAATGTGTACCTGCCACCAATCGTAAGCTCCGTTGACGACAAAAAGCGGGGTTTTCATTTGCGATAATAAATATTGAGGAAAGAAACACTGTCACACCATTATGCACAAATGTTCCTCATGAACAAGACAGCAATGTTGGAAAAAGGTATTGAAATCTTTGCTTGAACAACCATATCAAATAAAAAGGGTTGCAATTTATCCATGGCCCCAAAGTTTTTCCTCTAAAATCAAAGAAATGCGATCGTTTTACTACCTCAGTTGGGTTCCGTTTCTCGGTGCAGTATTTTGGCAGAGTACCACTAGCATTCTGCCAACCAACAACAATCATCTCATATTCATCAGGCATATATCTCCACCAGTCTACCATTCGTAATGTCACCACCTCAATGTTGTGTGCAACAATGTCCAATAAATGTTAGGGACGAGATAAGATCTCGGAAAACCCGGAGCTATAGAAATTAGAATTACCTGCAAATCAACAACATTCTTAAAGTATGTTTGTATCTTGTTCTCGCCCTTGTAGGTTTTCCTGATAGGTACACGAATGAGCCAGTTAGACAAGAGTGGTAGCATTCACAAATTCAACAACAACATTATGTCGCTTCTTGATTACACATCAGCAAGTGCTCAAAACATGACGAAAGTATGCTTCTATAAAGATTAAAAGTGAAAAGGTAGCACCACTCAAAAAAAAAGGTATCATCTTAAGTTATCTTGGATATGAACATATGGTAAGTAGGAATATACATGTGAACAAAGAAACCTGCATCACTCATGCATTTTACAACGTTGGCCCTTGGCAAAGCTGCCTTAAATTTGTCACAATGTAGAATGGAGGATAAACCGCCCGCTGAGCAGCCACCAAGTAGAGCCTACAAAGATGCCCTAGAAGAGCATTAGACATGTCCAATATTTGCACATAACAACACTGACAGATGATTCCAATGTAGAACGATTAGATAATGGAAAATGAATGCATCAACCATGTCCATTCTAATTTTAGAGGAGCTGCTGAAGCGACACTAAGACTGAACGACAGCAGAAACATTTTGCAGCTGATATCTGCTTTTACGAATGCGTAGATTAAGAATGTACCTTGTCGGCATTCTTCATGCCTTTGTTGTTAATGAGGTCATCAATCACAACGTTCCAGATGCTTTCGCCTCTGTATCGAAGAGCCTTACCCTGTGAACGATACAACCGATTCAGTTGGAATTTGGACAGTCGTTATTGCCTCTACAAGAAGAAACTAGCAGAAACCCCCCTCCAAAAAAACCTAGCCAAATTAAACCCTACCGGTTGTAACGTGGCTGATCGTCAAGCATCAGCAAGACAAAATACCAAAAAAAGAAATAGTGAAGAGAAAAAAATAAAGTGAATAGCCGCAGGTATTGTGAGGTGAGTTTTATACTCAAAGTTGGTGAGTTGGTGATGAGAAGATGTAAGAAAAAGCACAAGCGAGAAGAATAGGTAGCAGTAAATGCTATTGTCTCGCTAACCTTGTTTTTTGTGGGCAAGCTCAAGTTGCCACTAAAAGAAGCACCATCGCAGTACCTCACGAATACACGATTCCAGTTGTAAAAATCTGAAGCACATCCCCAGAAAACATTCAACCAACAGTATCTACTCTACCTAAACATACTCTCATTCATCAACTGCTTGAAACCACGTCAATGTGGTGCCCATGGAAGTTTGCAGAGAACATATCTCCATTGTCTTCTATCCATATCTAGCCGGAAAATGTGCACCTGGGAGCTCTTCTAGTTAAATCCCCTAAAGGACCAAAAGACCCAAATCGAGGCCCAGGTTTTTAGAACATTTGAATGGGTTGCTCGCCTTCAAATGCTCAAAAGATACTTCTTTCGTTCGATTTTTTTTTTTTCACCGACACATATAATGTTCTTCGCCGATCCTGGTGATATAAAATTTGGCCCGATCTGAATTATACTTTTCACATTATGATCAATCACTCCGATCATTAAAAACCATGTATTTTGGTCCCTAAGAATCAAATATCTTCAAAAATTTGAATGCCAAAAAGAAAGGTTCACGCATACTCAATAACTTATTTAGTAATCTCCCAGTCAGGTTGAAAAGCTCCTATAATATGTCTAATGAGCAAAGGTGCAAACCTGGATTGACCTTCTTTGAGTTGCTTAGAATGCCTTCAAATGTCCGATCATTCATCCACTTGGACGATCCCAAGTGAGCACGAGCTCGAAATTGGCATGCTGCTTCACTTTCACACCATGCTCCTTCCTACAAGAAAGGAACTAGCAATGTGAACAAAAAAGAAAACCAGTCGTTAAAATAATCAGGTTTTCTGCTAGTCATGAAAAGCAAACAACTTTATCCGTCATCATGTTAAGAAGAAGCATGGGCTAATAAATTGATCATTGAGGTTATCGGATATAAACCACACTCTGAATTGATCTGCAGTCATAGGTACAACCATAGAGATTATCTCCAACATTCAGATTACTTCTGCAACCTTTGGCCTGTTAATTACATCTAGCTGAACCTACTCGGCATGCTTCAATACACAGAGTCGGTTCAGCTGGGAGTTAAGTGGCGCATTAATAGATCATGTTCCCATATCAATCGAACGCTCGAGAGAACCATTTCGGCTTAAAATAATCTCATAACTTCACGAACATCCAAGCTTGGCTTTGAGCATGAAAATTAGGTCAGGCACAACCACGTTTGTGAGCTGACCTCCAAAAACACAACCCAATTCCTGGCGTTCACCCCGTTCCCTTTGTGTAGATGGTAGCCCGGTGGAGAGCCATCCAAGCATACTGCGCACATAGGGAAGGGCCATGCAAACAATTTTCTTGAGGAAAGCCATAAAAACAATGTTGGGTAAACAGTAAAAAACTAGAATTAGAAAGATGACTTAAAACTCATATTTCATCCAACTAACGTTCACTTTCATGTTCTGTAATCCATTAAAAGATATTTGACAATCAAATAGCCTATCTAGAACTTCGTTCTCTATATTCATACTATCGTAGTTCATGCATTCAACATTGACCTCCTACAAGACCAGATAATCTACTTAAAAAAAGGGAGTGAATCTTTATGACACTCGACACTATGTGCTGGTCGACACAATATGCCTCATTTTTAAACTTTATCTTGGGCAGCCTTATTGGCAACTCGAGATTCCAAGTTTTTCCAAATCTTCTCAAAATTTAGGAAAATCAATTCCTACAGTGTCCCAATTCTAACAACCTAAAATCTTGGACGATGGGAGCATATTGAATAAGAGAATGTATAACACCTAAACATCAAATGTTGTGTTGGTTTTAGGTCATCAGCAAATAACAACTTCAAAGCCTTTGCGTATAGTATCCAAGTACCACATAATTAGGTGCATTGTAATCCCGTTTCAGCTGCTTTCAAGTATCAAAAACATTGGAATCAACCTAATACTAAGAAGGGAAAATTTCATGAATACCCCTCAAGTTTGCAACATTTTCATAGATACCCTTGCTTTTCAGAAATTTCACAAATATCCTTGGACCAAAAATTTTCAGGTGTTTGTTTTGTTGAGCATGTCACTTTCCTTCATCTTTTCTGCGCAAGCTACTTCTTATTTGTTTCATTACATTCATTGTTTCGACATTGGTCATGAAGAAAGTACGAGCACAACAAATACATGCCTAAATTTTTTTGGTCCAAGGGTATTTGTGAAATTTCTGAAAAAAGCAGGGGTATCTATGAAAATATTGCAAACTTCAGGAGTACCCATTAAATTTTCCCTACTAAGTTAGGAACTGTGCTCAATGCAAAATAAGGTCAATTCATGGCTCCCTCCTGAGAGCGTCAAATCTCTATAAAACACCATATTAGGTAAATTGGGAAAAACGGTACATTCTGGGACTTTCACTATTTCTGTCATTATGTAAAATTTAGCATGTTACAAAAAAACAAGCGTGCAACTTCTTGTACAGTATTGAAATCTCAATGGTTGCCTACAAGACTTTCAAATAATTACAACTTTGAGCTACAGTTATGCCTACATTTACTGTATGTAAGATTAAGATGGAGTACAAAATGGTCCCTTTGTTTTTCCCAATTTACCTAAGGAAAAATTTCATGGATACCCCTGAAGTTTGCAATAATTTCATAGATACCCTTGATTTTTCAGAAATTTCACAAATACCCTTGGACCAAAATTTGTGCACACAAAGTGAGAAGGGAAGTGACATGCACAACAAAAAAAAGCTTGAAAATTTTGGTCCAAGGGTATTTGTGAAATTTCTGAGAAAGCAAGGGTATCTATGAAATTATTGCAAACTTCAGGGGTATCCATGAAATTTTCCCTTTACCTAATATGGTGTTATAACCTTTATCAAGCAAGCACTACATACCCTGCAAAATATTTTAGCAATTACCTGCACCCTTGGCCACCGCCCCTTTCAAAATGGTCAAATCCACCACTAAAGGCTGCAGTGGTTGAACCTCCAGAGGGATGGCCGCATCGGCTTCAGACCTTGAACCTGTTATTGATGTCACATTTTGCACTGAAGATGTTTTTGGAGTAATAATCAAATTGGTAGGATGTTTCATTCCACTGGGGAATCCATCCGTGGGCACCAGTTTCACAAGCCTCTGCACTCCCTCGTAGTTCCATACTAAGGTGGCAATGGTGGCAAATAGCAGCAGCGTGACAAACGCCATCACACTCCCATTCAGAGCCCTCCTGGGCGACAGAATAGGGCTGGTCCCCATGTTAGCACCCTTTCGGTTGCACTTCCACATCCTCCTAACAACTAAAACACCAAAACAAACAACTCCTGCTTCAAAAAAAGCTCTAATGCTGCTGAAAAAAAAAAAAAAAACACTAATCAAACAATGCCTTCCTACGAGGCATACTCGGAGAGACAGAAAGATCCCCTAATAACTAAGGCACCAAAATAAACAACTCCTGCTTCAAAAAAGGCTCTAGTTTTGCTAAAAAAAAGATAAACACTAATCAAACAATGCCTTCCTACGAGGCACACTTGAAGAAACAGGAAGATGTTGGCAGAAATGGTCTAAACAGGATGATCTCAAAAACATCGTAAGAACCGCAAAAAACTAACAATTTTGACAATCAAAAAAACAGAAGAAGAAAGATACAAGCAAGTTCAATCAAAAGGAGCGAAAAGGGAACATCCTCCTAGTAACTAAGGCACAAAAAAACACTCCTGCTTCCAATGCCACCAAAAGAGTAATGCTAAAAAGCCAATGCTGCTAAAAACAATGTCTCTCCACGAAGCATGTTTGCAGAGGCAAGAAGATATTGGTAGAGATGGCCTAAACAAGAAGATCTCAACAAACTCCAGAAAAACTGCAAAATGAAACCAATTCCGACACAGAAAAAACAGAGGAAGACAGATATAAATGAGTTAAATCAATAGGAGCGAAAAAAAGAACATGCTGATAAGAGGCGAAGGGCATATAAGTTAACAGCACGTCAGAAGAGTGCAGATTGAAACAGAAGAAAGCTGTGAAAGCGTCCTTACAAGGCCATTGCAAGCGGAGTCATGAAGATTCGTAATAATGAGCTTGCGAGGACAGGCAAGATGTCGCCCTAAAACAACACGATCCATTGTCAGTCCTCACCAAGAAATCATATCAGCTGGAAAACGGAGTCACCAAAGTGACGGATCTCATCATCGCTGCAGCTACATTGCAAGAACTAATCTTCTTCCTTAGCAAAACAAGAACTTTTAAGTGATCTCTCTCATTTGCAAAACAAGAACTTTTAAGTGATCTCTCACTCATTTGCAAAACAAGAACTTGGGTGATCTTTTATTTGCAAATAATGGCAGGTGCAAGTGGATAGGCATTGGTACTACCGTGCCACGGCTGTCATTGAGTCGATCTTTACACCTCCATGTCGGTTACTGA
This sequence comes from Ulota crispa, assembly GCA_963920765.1. Taxonomy (NCBI): domain Eukaryota; kingdom Viridiplantae; phylum Streptophyta; class Bryopsida; order Orthotrichales; family Orthotrichaceae; genus Ulota; species Ulota crispa. Next base: position 29,349,724 of record OY987243.1, on the reverse strand, counting down.
CTCGGTGATCTCGCTTCCCTGTTGCCATCCCTTTTATATAAAAAAAACTATCTTCGCGCACAGGAAATATTCTCGCTTTCTGCACGTAAAATCTGCAATTCCGTAAGACTGGCTTTTCGCAGTAAGTGATGAATATAGCAGAGAGATTTCGAAACTAATTGGAGACTAAAGACTGATACCTTTTACAACAACAGATTAACATTCTCTATCATAGAATTTTCTTGCATACAAAAAGGAGGATTAAGATTTGCGAACAATTGATTTCTGTAATAAAGAAAGGGATCTCTAAAAAGATTCTCGAAGGAAGCTTAAGAACTTTGGCGGGATTCTCGAAGAAGGCTTAATTAACTTTGCGCTGATGATTAGGTTTTGGATCTCATAATTGGTAAAGCCTAAACCCCGTAAGTAAGAACCAGGCTTTCAGATTTACATCGTTGCAAATAAAAACTCACATCCTCCAATAATGCTTGAATCCACCATAAATACATATTTGCTTATTTAGGTATTCTAACATTTTGAGGGACTAAACCCTATATTGAATACATTTTTTTTGTACAACAACTAGAAAGTGATTGTAACATACTATGATTTTCTTTTTTTGTACAACAACTAGAAAGTGATTGTAATATACGATGATTTTCTTTTTTTGTCTTTTTTCAATGTAGTGCAAAAAGAAAGATGATATATTGATCAAAATTCTCAATAGAATAAGCCTAAGGTAGGAACACCCGTCCTTGTGAGGGTCCCCATAACCATCACCTTTGAAATCTTGGAAAATATGTGGAAGTAAATAGATGTAATGACAAAGATATACAACATGTGAACATGAAACCTTAGTGTTGGTTATGGGTGCAATGGCAGTTTGCTTTTTAAAATTCACAACTTAGTCTCATAGTATCCAAATAACACATTCAAAAGTGCAAACTCATTGTTTTTCTGTTGCTAATAGGATTCTATAATTTGCTAGATGTTTATTAGTAATCATCATGTTCAAAACCCTTAAACTCACGCTTCTGGGTGCTCCTACCTTACCTAGTCTCCATATTGTTCCTTGTAGGGAAAATGGACCTTTAGGGGTTAAAGGCACAAAAATCAAGTTGATCATTTTTTTGGGGAATTTTATAATAATTGTTATTCTCAAGAATGCTTTAGAAATGATTAACTTTTCAAATTTAACTAATGTTTGTGAACTTGCAATCAATACCTTAAATGAAGTTGTTTGTTTGTTTGTTTGTCACATTGAGATCTCCCAGACCGTGTGTCCCCCGTTGCGTGCTTGGTACTGTTGGAAAGCTCTCGGCAAGGAGGGGTGCACGAGCATGGTTTTGTGGCATTTGGGCTTACCATGGGAAAGTTACTAAATTTTGAAGTATTTTATGGATTTAAAATTTTGAAAATTACTTTTGCTTTTGTTTTGGTGGCATTCTTGGTATTGTCAAAAAGCTCTTGCCAAGGAGGGGTGCACAAGCTAGGTTTTGTGGCATTTGAAATTACTTTCACTTTTTACTTTTACTACTAAAACAATTTTTTTTTTAACCTGATTAAATTAGGATGAAAATTGAGCCAACGGCACAAGGCCACAATAGTCAACTTTGAATTTGACTAATATCCATGAATTGAATGCAAATAATACTTGTATGCTAAATTACAATTTTAGTGAATTATTTTGTTCATAAATGTTGGATTTTGTCATCACTTTTGTGTAATCATTGTACATTTTAAATTTGTTGCAAGTGATGAATCAACCACATCCTTTTTTTTATTCACTATATTTTCTTAGAATTTTTTTTGGATGAAACAAGCAAATGGTATGCAATCCTTTTTCTTTGGCCAAAACAATATGATATTGCATCTACCAAATAGAAGCTAGCTACTAAAAATTGTATTACTAGATGAACTCCCATTTCCCATAAAGCATTGGTTGTAATAGCTGGATCCACATGAAAAAAATATAATATAGGAAAAATTTCATGGATACCCTTGAAGTTTGTCATATTTTCATAGAGACACCTGATTTTTCAAAAATTTCACAAATACCCTTGGACCAAAAGAATTCATGCTTTTCGATTTTGTTGTGCATGTCACTTCCTTCTCCCTTTGTGCGTGCACACAAAGGAAGGAAGGAAGTATTGGCATTCACAACAAAACAAACACCTGAAAATTTTGGTCCAAGGATATTTGTGAAATTTCTGAAAAAGCATGGGTCTCTATGAAAATATGGCAAATATGGCAAATTTTAGTGGTATCCATGAAATTTTCCTCTTGATGAGTTTCATCTAAACAATGCATGAATGTTCATGTATGTAGCTTCACTATATATAGTATGTTTTTTCTCCATTTTCAGCACACTCTGGAGTATAAAAGATATGAACCCTATATAAATGTAGAGATTACACACCTAGAACCACATTCCACTAAAAGTCAAGATAAAACTCCACATTGAGCATACCAAAACATAGATTTGAAAAGGTGTTAAAATTTTAATAGGTGTAGTACCAATTTTTAGTTTGAATGTCTTGAAACTAATTGTGAGTCCAATGTGGATATTGCAAAAGAAATGTACAACCTTCAAACAATGCCATAAGAAACAAACAAGGGTAGCCAAAGAAGAGTAGCGTTCTTGGAGCTTGTACAAAAAAAAAGCATAGAAGAGAAGGAAGAAGGGAAGAGGAAAAATAAATAGAGGGGAAGAGGATTGAGAAGAAGGAAATACAAGAGGGGAGACACAAGAAGTATACTATAAGGAGCTACGTCAATCTGGACGTTTCTAGTCAATTAGGACTATTTGATTTGGACATATTTATGTCAAAATGGACAATTTTTTGTCAATTTTTTGTCAATTTGGACGATTTAGTCAATTTGGATATGTTGATTTGGACACTATTTTCTTGTAGGTACATAGTTGATTAACATAAATGTCTTAAGAACATTGTATCTTAATAAATTGCACCATGGTTCAAGATTGGAGTTTGGTCAAAGAAACTAGATGGATTTTTTTGGTTACCAAAAGAAAATGATATAATTGTTTCACTAATTCATTATGGCATACTTAAATCTTTAAATCATAAAGTAAAACCCTCAAGTCCAATTTATAACTCTCCAACAATATGTTTGTTAAGTTCTTGGTCTTTTTTAATCTTGTCTACTAGTGTAAAGTGACCCTTAGAACTACCATCCTTGGCATGAGGCAATGTTATATTTTGAAGGGTGGATCCAACCATCATATGAAAATTTGAAAATCTATTGCCCTTTGAGTTTGCAAGGTTGTTAAAAAAATCAGATATATGATAAGTATAAAAGGACTCTAAAAATTTAAGTATTCAAACAAAAAAAAAATTTGTAAAAATCACATAATATAAAACTTCATTGAAAATCCAATGAACCAACAAAATATGTTTCAAAACTCAAACAAAGGTAAAACAACAAAGAAGCCTATATAGTCAATTAGAATGTTGGTACCATTAGTTTTTCATGATCAACTTGAGTCTATGTCCAACTCAATTGCTCTAGGGGCTTCATACCACTTCAAATTAAAAAAATGCTAGACCATTGCATTGTCTTATTTTCTTTTTTACAAACATGTCCTCATAAGTGGATACATGTTGTTCTAAACTTCATTGCTCACAAAGAATTTGACTCAAACCTATATTGTCACATACAAGCTTGCTTTCAACATCAAATAAGTAGACAATTGGTAAACTTACTCAAAAATTATCTAAATTGCTTACTAGAACTTATTGGCCCAAGCCTTGGACATTGAATCAAAAGAAAAAGAATTGTCTCAACAAGTTGCAATGGGAGTAGCAATTTGGTCTTTGGGCCTCTAGTTGTGCACTTGTATTGAGGTCTTTAAGCCCTCCCTTTGGCCATTATCCATGTATTAGGGGGTTTCAGTTATTTAGAAAAAACAATGAACAAATGGTTGTGAACGAGTTTTCATTCACTATAGTGAATATGTCATCACGATCTCGGGAGGTCGTCATGGCTTGTTCACGGAGCGACTTGGTTAAATTTTCACAAATCTTATTCATGTGAACGACATCAATAGTGAACGGTATATTTGAAACCCCCTATTGTACAAAATGCATCCCTTTGTGTCCACACTTATGTTAATTGTCCACATTTGTTCCACATTTTCAACAATCTCCAAATCAAGATATCAAAATTGATACACTAAACATTTGTACTTCAAATTAGCCTTCTTAGTGCAAGGCCACATTTTTTCCATCCTCTAAAATTGCAAGTCCAATTTCCCTTCATTTGAAAGGTATTCATTTTTACCTCTCTTCATTTAGAAGCTTCTTGCAATGTTAAGGGCACTGCAACCTCCAAAATATAACACTTGCTGTAGGCAGTCGGGTAATGTTTGAGACGTCTCGTTCAGGGGTGTTGTCAAATCGAAACTGCGTTGACTGAACTCTGAAATGTATGACTTTGGCAATTCAGAAGAATGTCAATGAATATACATGGGTTTCATCCAATCAGAGGTATTTTCGTTCGTTTCGCCTGGGAATCGCTGCAAGACACCTCGCTGTAGAACCAATCGAATCTATGCCAATTGGTAAGTTATAGATTCCAGAATTTCTGGGACCACAGATATGGAAACGGCCGCATAAGGAGGATCATGTCACCATGACTTTGACAGTAGTCCCCACGAAGAAATTCCAGATACGTGCCATGCTCCATAGTCCACACTGAATAGTCGGAGGAAGTTTCTCAAATTTTCCAAGAGGCGGTCGTTTCTTCCTCGAAAACTACAGAAAGCAGTCAAGGGTGACAACTCTCCTATGAGGATTGAGGAGGTTGAGATGTCTTGACCAAAAAGTACGATAAAGAACTCATAAATATTTCAACCCTTACACGTGGGTAGAGAAGTCACTCTTGTCGAAATATTAAGACTTCACAAGACTTCATATCCAAAGAATTAAGAAGGTACTAGTCAAAAAAACCTTTAATACATGCAATAAATACGGTCTAAAATAATAGTGTAGGATTGAGACCTCATTTCAGCATGGCTTTCAAATGAGTTTCATACCTCATATTTCCGTGCGTTCGAATACTCTCCTATTGAGAACGTAACGCCAGCAAAATTCCACTCAGGACTGCTGAATTCCACAGAAACGGGTTCTGTATTTAAATCGGTGATTTCTTATTACGTTCATTATCTTCAATGGCCTACGGAATATGAAACTCAAAGGTTAATCCAGTAAGAATCTTATCCCAACTGCAAGAGAACCGAAAAGTTATATCTTGTGAATATCAATCAGCACACTATAAATCAGCACACTATAACAGAAACACTAAAAACTCAAACAATGCACCATCTAATACACATCTTGCAACCAAAGAGTCTCGTACCCAAGAAACCAGAACCCTGAGCTCATTTCCAATGGTAAGAAGAATCTGTCACAAGACTCGTCCAATCCTGAACTCCGCACAAGATCCACCTTGCAAAACCTTGCTGCAGAGAAGAGTCGAAATTCAAACCATAGTGAGACCGTCAACAGCGACAAAAACGTTAACATCTTGGTGGCCATTCAAAAAAATAGCATTCAATCACATTGGCAACGTAAATGACATCGGTTTGTTCTTTTAGGTTTTAAAAAAAATCTCAACTTGCTCTGCCAGCAATCAATCAATCAGCATATACATAGGTCAAAAGTCGAGTCTACTCAAAGGGCTGATTCAAGAGCAGAGAAGACGGGATACAGATTTGTTGCATTCCAACACCGACAGGTTCCCTTTACGAGAAGATAAGAAGTAGCCTAAATAACGCACTCTAGTTAGAGCATTACCACACTACAGCCACTCCACGTGGTATGAAATATATGTTTCCTTTTCTCCAAGCAATACTACCTGGAAAATGAACAAGAACAAGGGCTTCTTCATTGCCATATCATCTTTCACGTGTCAGCAGACTCAAATGAAAGACTGGACTCCATCAGTATGCTAGCCACTTGCTCTAATCAAACGGCATGCTTGCCATTCCTCTAATTTTACTCTAAGCCTCTAACTGGAAGAGGAAATGCAGGAGCGGTTCACGCACTACTTACAACTCTACGTAAACTCTGAAGTTTTTTCATGTACATACAACGCGTGGTATCCACTCCCCCGGCTAAACCGTTTTTGGTTTAAACGGATTTCCTGCATTAGACTGAATCGCAACATCTCAATGACATTGCTCCAACTCCTGCGAGGGAAATTTTAAAAAAATAGTAGCAGGAATGGGGAAAGTTGTGTGTTAAGTGTACACGGTGTGTCGAGCTTCACACGCCGCGAAGATGTCTGTGTCCATAGGCAGTGTAACGATCAAACCTTCCCGGGACTTGAGTTTCACCGTAACGGACGGTACCACGCACGGTGCCTTTGGAAACCGGCGGACTTGGAGTCTCCTCTTGTCCATTATGATTGTGTGTCGGAGTGGCATAATCGTTCGTTAAGTCCCCCGGTTCTCCTTCTGCCTCGTCCAGAATCCGCCCGCGCATCTCACTCCGCCGTTCCAACAAAACGTGCTTTCTCAAATGCGTCTTCGAGTCTGGCAAAAAGGAAAAGAAAAAAACAACGCGAAATCCATCACGCAAACAAACAAATACAGAATTATCGTAAATTCCAAACACATCAAAAGCTAAAGCGCACAATATAATAATCGTAGCCTCTCTGTCGTCAACTGACAATACGTCTCATTGAAAGCGATCTCTTCTTTGCTTTAACACATTTAAAGTCATAAAATCTGAGGTGGAGTAGTTCACTTTTAGTTTAGACCAAACCACAGGAGATCAAATTGATATTCAAAGACTCCTATGTCTCAGCAAACAAACAAGTGCAGAACTATCGTAAATTCCAAACACATCAAAAGCCAAAGCGCACAATATAACAATCGTAGCCTCTCTGTTGTCAACTAACAATACGTCTCATTGAAAGCGATCTCTTCTTTGCTTTAACACATTTAAAGTCATAAAATCTGAGGTGGAGTAGTTCACTTCTGGTTTAGACCAAAACCACAGGAGATCAAATTGATATTCAAAGACTCCTACGTCTCAGCAAACAAACAAGTGCGGAACTATCGTAACTTCCAAACACATCAAAAGCCAAAGCGTACAATAACAATCGTAGCTTCTCTGTCGTCAACTGACAATACGTCTCATTGAAAGCGATCTCTTCTTTGCTTTATCACATTTAAAGTCATAAAGCCCGAGTTCTCTTACATGGAGTAGTTCACTTCTAGTTTAGACCAAAACCACAGGAGGTCAAGTTTATATTCAAAGACGTCTTAACTGATGCGAAACTATCTGCTTATTGCTGTAACCCTAGCATGGTCAAATGACAAGCAAGAAGGACAATCGTGAGTATACCAGCAGGATGCTTTCGAGAGAAAGCAGGCGAGAAAATAAAGAGCACAATACAACACGCCACCACAAGTTTGATAGTCCAGCAATTCCGTCGCCGCTGCGTCCACCGGCTCTTCATCGTCACCATAACTCGCAAGAACAACTCCCTTCGAGAAAAACAAAACCCCCGAGTTTACCCTAATAAATTGTCGCTCAGAGATGCCATAACCGCGACACTAATCGGATCGAGACGAGCCTGGGCTCGTTTTGTTGAGCGCGAGGCAGGGAGTGAGCAGATTGTGGCAGCGTCGTGATCCCGGCCATGCAGGAATGGCAGCGGCGTAGCATCTTCGGAACGGAGAGGAAAATGGGGGCAAGTCTCGCAGTGCCGGGGTGCGTCAAAATGGAGTGGATTGGTCCCGCGCCACGACTGGCGGGGTTTGATCGCGAGAGACTCGGCGCAGGTTTCGGTGACCGCGAGGCAGCACTGGCAGGGAACGTGTTTTCTTCACAGGGAACAGGGTTTCTTCACAGAGAACGTGCTTTCTTCACAGAGAATGTGGGCTCAGTCTACTGCACATACGTCGATGTGGGGCCGGGGTGGAAAACCTCAGGTTTTCACTTGCCAAAAAAATGTGAGAGTTTAACTATTGCTATCTACTGATTAAATTAGGAAATTTTGAATTTATTTTCAAATTCAGAGACACTTCATTAGTTAAATCGGTGAAGGATGATACAATTGATCAATACCTATATAGGCACTGTTCTTTAAATTGGCTAAATTTTACATGATTACTAACAAATTTTCATGCAGCTAAAAAATATGGAAATTTTTTAGTGTTAAATTTGAAAATTTTAGCTTTTTAGTAGTTTTTTTAGCCACTTGTGCTAGAAGTGAAAATCGTATGTGGGATCATTGTACAAGACAAATTATTACCAATTACCCTTCTTTGTAAAAAAACACAATGTTTTCCACCCAAGCTAGGGTTTAATTTTTTGACAAACAAGATTTCAATGGTAAAAACCTGTCAGAATTTGCTAGTAATTTAAACCCTGACCCAGGCCCCCACCTTAACGTATGCAATGTGCGGGGAGAGCCCAAAAACAATAGAAAGTCAGCCGCATGAAATGTGCAATAAATTAATTGAAATTTAAATAAATCAGCTAAAACCAACTAAGTTTTTGAAAAAATTCCTATTGTAGTGAAAATATGTGCAGAATAACCAATGCATCCACTGAAAAAACCAGATGAAAATGAGAAATGTAGGTTTTTAGCCGAAAAAGCTCAAAATCTCCCTGCACACTGGACGTATGTGCAGTAGACTGAGTCTGGAACGTGTATCATGGCGGAGAACGTGTTTTTATTATATGTTTTTTCCCCGGGTCTCCGCCTTTCGAGTTGGGAGTCAGAATTTTGCCAGAATTTGGGCAGGGGATCTTGAGGAAACCGGATTTGAAATGAGATTTGGAGACAATTGACTTGAAATCTCTACAACTAAAATCAAATTTTATTGGGCTTAGATTGTTCTTTTCTGTTTCTTTTGGGTCGTAGAATAGTATCATTCGCCAATGCTAAGATTCCATGTGATGAAAAGCTGGAGGCTAGGAAGAATAGCTTGCAATTTAAAAATTCAACGCTTGATAAATTGGAGAAATATGTCAATATTATGAAGTCAAGGAAAGTATGAGGCAACAGAATTATCCTAGATTTGGACCTTGTTTAGCATCCATTGTTTCCTAGTAGTTGTGTTTGTTTAGAGTAATTAAAGGTAAGCACACAAAAAAATTGCATGTTGAAAAGAGGGTGCACGGTTTATGTCTGGCCTAAAATAGGTACCCCCTTTCACTAGTTTGATCTTTGCAAACTTGAGGCCAAATTCAACTCATCACCTCTTTTGTGATAATCTAATTTGACCTTGAATGTAAAATAAGACTACAAATTTTTCCTCTTGAAAAACCATCTTCTTTCTGTGAAATAGAGGTTGAAAATAAGGATTATGGACACTTATAGAATACCCGTAATGTCTATAGTGAGGTTCTAGCACCAATTTTCTAACGTTTTCCTTCGTTTTTCTTATTTATTTATAAAATTTCTTATGTTTTGTGAGTGAACCCAAGGCTTTCTACAACCATTACTTGGTAATGATACAAGCAATGCAATTTGCATATGAAATAATTGATTTCTTAAAATAAAATTGCAGTAACTGCTGTAGATAAAAGGTGGTTCGATGGGTTTTAACCCCTAAACGTTGGCACGGACAAAAATTGTCCATTGCCTCCAAAAAAAAACTCTGTATCCCAAAAAAAAGACTGATTTTGATCTAATTTGATGTGATTTTTTTTCAGAAGTGATCATAAATGCGTCGTGCATCATGGAAGGCAAAAAATTATCTCTTGAGATACATTCATTTTGTTTTGTAACCCAAATTGTGATACATGGTGTTAGCTCCTGAGCTGCCCTTCTTGCAATTTTCATGAGGGCACCATGCACTATTGAATTTTCCAACTTTTTGAAGCAATACTACTGGTGCCCATGTGCAAAACACTATAGAATGCTACAGGAAGGGCAAGCCACAGTGATCCATCCGTCCTTTAAGGGTTAAAGGATTATGTACATTGAGATGAAAAAAAAGTTATTCTAAATAATTCATCTGCTCATAAATGAAACAATTTCTTTGTTCAAATCTTGGGGGTGCACTATACAAGGTTTACATGGATAGAGTGTGTGCAAAGTCCTATTAGAGGGGGGCTATGTAGGTAAATTTTTGTCATTTACATAGGGCTATATTTACCTAAAATTCTAAAGTCTGGTAATTTAATGTACCCTATGCTTTATTTGAAAAGAATTGTGTGATAATTTAGGGTACCCTATGTTTATTGTAAACATAAAGACATGAATAAAAGTGCATACACCTAATTAAGTACCAACAAAATTTGGTTTTGTTGGTTGAAACATGCAAAATGTGATTGTTCTTTTGTATGTTAAAAATGTTGTTGTTTAGGATATAAAACATGTTGCAGTAGCTGGGGGTATTGTAGAAGAAATTGTACTTTTAGACTGGGGCATCATGCATTTGAAACAAGAATTCTGAGTAATCACAAAACATGTCCAACAAGAGAGTGCAATGAAACACAAGCATGTTAATTGCGAAAGCACATAAAGACGTACTCTCCTGCAATCTCACAAGAAAAAACACATGAAACCCTTGAATGCCACTCTCACAAAAGGCAACATTATCAAATTGAAATGCCCTAAGCCGTGTTCATCATTATAACGTTGTGCAAATTTTTGCTACTCATCCATCCACTGCAACGACACGTGTCTTGTCTATATATCTCTTTCCATATTATCGATCTTCATCCCATACTTGAACAACACATGTCCTGTATCATAACCCCCCCTTAAAGCTCTACAATAAGTGGTTGTAAACATGCATGGGATTGTGCTTTGGATACTCCACAAAGTTTGAATACTAAATACTAACCCAAGTAATACTGCTATTAAATTCATTGATTTTTAATTTTAATATTTGCAAGGCTATTGTAGAAATAAAATAAAAATATATCTCACTAATAAACTCTACCCTTCATTATTTATAAAGATTTTGAACACATTCCAACAAATGCTAACTTATTTCCAAGTCATGTAAAAAATTTAGGACCAAGGCAATTAACCCCTCAAGGCCTAGGCAGCATTTTTTGAGTTGTGTAGTGCCCAAAGGGTAGGTCACTACAAATGGATTTTGTATTTTTATTTTATTTTATTTTCACACATGAAGTACCCAAGGAGTAGCTTTGAGGCTCAACAATTTTCATAACTTTGGACTACATGGTTCAAAAGTTATTGCATGAATTGTTGTTTTTTTGGCTTGTCAGGGCAGCTTGGGCAGCTCAAAAACTTCTTTATAAATTACATTTCAAATTTAGTTTTTTAAAAATTGGTTCTTTAGATCTATGTATAGGTGGGAAGCTTTGAATCATTCAATTTCCAATAACAAGACAAAAGCTATAAGAAGTTTTAGTTTGCGGGTAGGTAGACTCCATACCTACCTGCAAACTAAAACTTCTTATAGCTTTCATCTTGTTAATGGAAATTGAATGATTCAAAGCTTCCCACCTATATATAGATCTAAAGAACCAATTTTAAAAAACCAAATTTGAAATGTTATTTATAAAGAAGTTTTTGAGCTGCCCAAGCTGCCCTGACAAGCCAAAAAAACAACAATTCATGCAATAACTTTTGAACCATGTAGTCCAAAGTTATGAAAATTATTGAGCCTCAAAGCTACTCCTTGGGTACTTCATGTGTGAAAATAAAGTAAAAAACAAATTCAAAATCCATTTGTAGTAACTTGCCCAAAGTCACTACACAGCTCAAAAAATGCTGCTTGGGCCTTGAGGGGTTAACCCTAAAAGACCAACTGTCCCCTCGAGGGACAAATGGGATTTTGGGCATGTACCTATGGCTAAACTAATTTGCGTGATTTTTTTGAAACTTTTATGGAAGATGAGGAATTCAAAGATCTACATGGACATCTATTTTTTTCTTCATTTTGACATTTATTGAAGAAGTGAAAAATGAATTTTTGGGAAAACGTCCAATTTGGGCAACCCAAAAATTTATTAAAAATTGTATTAAAAATAAATAAAAACACAAAATAGGTTCCTTAGACTTATATATGAGTGGGGAGCTTTGAATCATTTAATTTCGATTGATGAGATGAAAGTTATGAGAAGTTTTTGTTTGTGGGTAGGTGTGGTTTCTCTCAAAATCACACCTACCCGCAAACTAAAACTTTTCATAACTTTCATCTCATCAATCAAAATTGAATGATTCAAAGCTCCCCACTCATATATAAGTCTAAAGAACCTATTTCATATTTTTATTTATTTTTAACGCAATTTTTAATAAATTTTTGGGTTGCCCAATTTGGACCTTTTCCTAGAAATTTATTTTTGACTTCTTCAATAAATGTCAGAATGAAGAAAAAAAAAATGCCCACGTAGATTTTTGAATTCCTCATCTTCCATAAAAGTTTCAAAAAATCATGCAAAGTAGTTTAGCCATAGGTACATGCCCAAAATCCCATTTGTCCCCACAAAGGGGGCTTGGTCCTTTAGGGGTTAAAATAACCCTTCATTTGATTGCACGTGTACAAAAAAAAAGGGAGTGCACTCCCTGATGTTCAAATAAAAAATGCAACCAATGGCAATCGTTGGAAAGTTTTTAAAAATACTAAATTTTTTCTTTTGGGAATTCTATGTAAACCGTGAAGAGAACCTTCTCTGTAATTTATTAAGAAGTTGTAAACAGCAAGAGCTTGCAGAAAGTTAACAGGAGTCAAACCAATTTTCCAAATATTTGATTAAGTTTCAATATTTCATATAGATTACTTGGATCATATTGCCAAAATGGTTGAATCAAAATGGTTTGATTTTAAAAAGAAATGCAAGTAATAATCAAGTTTACACTTTACAGTACTTAGCAATACATAAATAGAAAAAAATAATAGAATGATGGCTAGTTTAGACCAAAATATCTCCATACCGAGGTCTTTCTATAGTCACAACCATCATTTAAGAGCCTACGTGTACGTCATTAAAAAGTAGTTGTGTTGTTGCTGTATCTGTCAAGAAAGCTTTTGATTGATTGTAACGTGTGGTTTTTGTAATAAATAGTTTTTTTGCTTTTTTGGTGAGAAATCTAATTTATTCAAGAATCATTTTAACTTTATAAATACAATAATTATATGAGAAAAATAATCTTAGGTCAAATTGAAGAGAGACGTACCTTTTGGGTATTTTACTTATTTTGCATTGTTTACAAGTTTATCCAGGATTTGTTGGAAAAATAGGATTCAAAACTTTAGCTTGCACTGAGATGACCATATATGGTTTCAAACCATGAAGTGTTTCTCTCATGGGAATTTTGAAAGTTTGTTGGATTATCACATGGATGTTTGTTGAGATGGATGCTAATCACTATATACGCAAACAAGCACCCAATACTGAGAAGATCACTTTTTTTCTCCGTTCTCCGAGGGTGGTTTTGAAATACTACTTCACTAAAGGACAAAAATCGATCATTATTTAATTTTGCACATTGGTGTACATCTTCCAAAACTAAAAAAGCTATAATATCTCCTCTCTTCTAAACTTTTTGCAATGACATCTCTTTTTAAAATATAAATCCAAATGATCCAAAAACAAAAGTGAGAGGTTGGTAAGAACATGGAGTACATTTCTACACCAACAATTAATTTAATCTCACCTATGTTTTAGTTAGTATGGAAAATGGGTGAGATCGATAATGTATAGAAATCGAATACAAATTGGTTGACCAAGCCTTAATAGATTATACTAAGAAAAGTGTAATTTAAACATTCAAGAGTAGATTATTTTAACTTTATGCCTTTAACCCATGCGAAGTGCAATTGTGTACTATCAAATATGCTATATTCATCAATTTTTAATCTTTCACCAATATTTTCTTAGCTTTTAACCACACTTTAAAGCTTGAAATTGTCTCAACTCAAGCAAGCCTCTTGTAAATAGAAAGAGGGACACAATGCACTAAAATTTGACATGAATTAAACTTTAAAATGTGTTAACAATTAACATTTGAAAAAAAAGAATTAAATTAATACTTAAATTGCTTTTTAAATCACTACAAGTCCACCATTAATATATCATCAATACATTCTCAATCTAATTTCAGAACTTTCAAGATGTGCAATCATGAATTTTAGATTTAGTGAAGTATTGATTAAGTGGAAGCAAGGTTTGGGAAGAACCAAAGGCTAGTTCAAAGCGAGCTGGTTGAAATGAGAAAAAACCAATTGCAATTTATAAACATCAGCTGAAAAACCCAAAAAAAATATTTACAATATGAAATAGAGAAAATAACCAAAAATAGTTTCTTGATAAATTGGTTCAATACAGGAATTGAAGGAAATCAACCAAAAAAACTCAATACTTCCCGGACCTTGAGTGGAAAGGGTTTGAGTGAGGAATGAATCTTTGTGTCTCCATCTCTATATGAAAAAGAAAAAAATAACAACAAAGAACTCCACTCTCAACATACATATATATTTTAATCATGATCGTATCTCACATAATCATGACCATGATTCATATAAATTCTAAACACCTCCTCAATTGAGTTCATATATCATTGGCGTCTGCTTTACTTTGGTTAGAGTTTGCCAGGTGTCATGCTCTATTGTTGTCTTTGTAAGAGTAAGTAGTATGCTAGAACTTTAGCAATTGGAACCCTTAACTCAGTCTGCTTTGCTAGAATCTCCTTCATTCTTTGTTGGCGCTACATGTTATCTTCATCAATTAGCTCTTCCCTTGCACCCTTCCCTTTGAGGATCTCTTCCTTGTGTTAAATATTTAGTTAACCAAGTAATATAGTTCCTCTCTCTCTCTTCACGCCATGCTTTGATTTCATCTTCACTTTCTTTTGGTTTTCTCATTGTAGCCTTCATGGAGAGTGGATTACCAGACTGCTTGGTATCTTCATGAATCAACTCTCCCATTGCAACCTTCCCTTCAAGGATCTCTTCCTTAGGCTCAATGTTTAACCAAATAGGATAGTTCCTCATTCTCTCCTCACACCGTGCTTGGTCTTCCTTGCGTTGAATGTTTAACCGAGTAGGATAGTTCCACTTTCTCTCTTCACGCCATGCTTTGATTTCATCTTCACTTTCTTTTGGTTTTTCCATTGCAGCTTTCATGAGGAGTGGATTACCGGATTTGCTATGGGATGTTACCTTGTGGTCTTTCACAGCCTTTTCGAAAGCCAACCAAATGTTATGGCAAGAGTTTTATGTTAAGAAACACGGGACCTTTTTATTAATTGAATATTGAATAATGAATACTAAATAATAAATTTAAACTTAACTCACTCAACATACATCTATATATACATAAATATATTCATAAATATAGTAACTCAAATGCTAACATTAAACACCTTCCTTCCTACTTTTATAGTCATAGTCTAGTTTTACTTCTTTTTTTAAACCTTTCTTTTGCTTTTCCAAAGAACAAAAAAACGTCCTCTTCGATGTTTAGGGGGTTAACAATGATCTTGCAACGACAAATTAAAAACTTCATAAAATACCTTCAAAAGTACCCTTAGGCATTTAGGGGTTATTAGGTTGCCATTGTATCTGAGTTCCATGAGAGGTACATACAAGATAAGAAGTGAGGTTCCCCATTCCTTTGAGAATGAGTATTCTAGTTACGTCTATTGCCAGAGAATTCAGTCTACACTCTACACCAAAGATTCTGTGAACCCAGATATACACAACAAGCTAGAGCCACACAAAATCACACAGAAACAATGTACGTGGTGTTCTTGCTTTAGTTACTTGCACAAGTATTTCAGCAAGTGGAGCTTGAATTGGATTCTTCTTCACGCACAAATCATCTTGCAATGACAAATCAAAAACATCAGAAATACCTTCAAAAGTACCCTTAGGCATTTAGGGGTTATTAGATTGTCATTGTACTGTACGAGTTCCATAAGAGGTACACACAAGATAAAAAGTGAGGTTCCCCATTCCTTCGAGAATGAGTATTCTAGTTTACGTCTATAGCTAGAGAATTCAGTCTACACCAGAGAGTCTCTGAACCCAGATATACACAGAAAGCTAGAGCCACACAAAATCACACAATCTATGTACGTGGTGTGCTTTTCTTCAGTTATTTGCTCAAGAGTTTCAATAGGTGGAGCTTGGACTGGATTCTTCTTCACGCACTTACTTGGCTCGGGAGCTTAGGAATCTCATAAGTTGCAACACATGGCAACAGTATTGGCAAGTTTAAGGTAACCTTACCCAAACCCGAGCGTTTACGGGTTCAGTTTATTTAAAGGTCTCAGAAAATTCAGGAACAAAATCTGTAGGGTTAGCCTTTCAACAAGATATCATAGAGTGAAAAAATTATTGTAGATTATTTTATATTAAAGGGCAAAGTTGCAGCTCATAGGGTCCTTATTAGCAACTCTAAATTATTCTTGAAATTGCTTGGATGTGTTCCTATCAATGTACGGGGAGTATCGGTATTTATTTACAAGCTAGCCGGTTGATTTTGAGAATTGCCAAATTGAATTCAAAAGTTTAGGGAAAAAAACCGATCATTTAAGAGGAAAAAAGAGAGAATATTCTTTATTTCTATAAGCTTAGTAAGGAGTATACTCTAAACAACTAGTTGGCCCAAGAGAATGTAGGATATTGGCCAGTTAAGCTAAAAAAAACTCCCCAAACTATGGATCCTATATATGTACTTGGCAGTCCCAATCTCAGCTCTCCCAAACTAGCTCCTAAGCTAACATGTGACAAGATATGCTTTTGCAAGTGACATCCACTGCTCCACTTTGGGTTCAAGAGTATGTGGAGAACATCCCAAATGTAAAGTGCAACAAAGTTGCAACTCATAAGGTCCTTATATTAGCAACTCTAGACTACCCTAGAAGCTGCTTGGATGTGTTCCTTTACATGTACTTGACGGTCCCAATCTCAACCCTCCCAAACTAACTCCTAAATTGACATGTGATCAGATTTGCTTGTGCAAGTGACATTCACTGCTCCACTTTGGCTTCAAGAGTGTGTGAAGAACACCCCAAATATAGAGTGCAGCATTGGGAACCGCTCAGGTAGGTTACCTTAGGGCAGGGAATGTGTTTCACTTCTTAATAGACCAGATCTTCTTCATCACCCGGGACCAGACGTTGCCGGAGGCTTGTTGCTGTTGCTGCTGCGGGTCCGAAGAAGAAGAAGAGTCGGGCGCGTCACGGCGTTGGCCTTTGCTCTCATGTTTGCGGGTGGTGGGGTTCCGGACGATGGTGATGACGGAGTTGTCGATGCAGTCGTCGGAGGAGATGAACACCTTGTCTCCTCCGGGGCCCGGCGTGCTCACCACCGCGTACTCGCGGTACGTGGCGTTGGGGTCGATCTGGATGGTGTGCCTCTTGGTGGCTGGCAGCACCTTGATGTCCCGGTACACCCCGGCGTTCCCCTCCTTCAGTGACAAGTTCCCGTCCGTCCCGTTCACGATCTCTGTGGATACCACCATGGTTCCAGCCTCGTCGTCGTCGGATACTCTCACTCACTCACTGCCTGTGTCTGGTCAGGTCACAGCACGACGTATAAGCAACTTAGTATTCCTCCCTCTTTCCCTCTAAAAACACATTTCTTTGTACCACTAAAAAGCTCCCTTTTGCTAATTTCAAACGCTCAGAAAGCGTTTGCCATCAAGAAAACAGTGTCCTAATTGACGCGTCCTAAACTAAACGTGACAAAAAACTGTTTAGATCAACATGTCCTAATAGAGCAAAAAAAATGTCCCAATTGACAAAGAAATGTCCCGATTGACAAAAAAAAAAAAAATGTCCTGATTGACACCATTCTCTTGCATTATTGAGACTTCACTATTGTACAAGAAAGTGCATGCTCATTTTTTTGTAATATGCTAAATTGTATATAATAACGAAATTAGCGAAAGTCCTAGAATGTGCTGTTTTCCCAATCTACCTAATATGGTGTTAGTTTGCCATGTTCAATGATCTCATGGGGGCAAGTTAAGCAATTAGAGAGCACATTCCTCTCCTAGGAAGCTTGACCTTGCCCATATGAGGCACCATTATTACTACTAATCTTTAAATCATCAATAACGAGAAGTTGGCAACATGCACAAATATGGGTGCCCAAACAACAACATCAAAATTAGAGATTTTGATTGATGTATTGATTCTAGAATGCATATGTCACTATCACAAAGGCCAAAAACACAGTAAATTCTTTAGCAAGGAAGCTTTTTAGACAGTTTTTAGAGGTACAGAGGGAGTACTATTTACACCTTCTCGTCCTTCAGTTCAACGAACTATTCTCAACATCATACATATATCATGGCCTTACTTGCGGGCCAACGTTCCGGCACTGGCGACTGGGGCTCTTACTTAAAAGCTGTCCAGCAAGCTGCCAACTCAAATTTTAACATAACCGCTAAGCCACACAGAACCCCAAAGGGTAAGGGAAACCTTGTAAAAAAACCAGTATCAGTTATGGCACAGTTATGGTAGAGCTTAACTAGTATTCTAATCCATGGCTCTCAGCTTCAGGTATCCCATGCGTTCTTTCACTTGTAGAGAGATTGTGTTTACACTATTCACTGAGTTTCTTAGAATATGTTGACACATGTAGCCTTAAAAACAATATCACGTTTCCTAAGAATACGGACACGCTATTTTGGTGAGCGCAAAACTACGAGCCATGAGCAGTGAGCCAAGGTGTCGTGAGCAGAAACCAATTTCAAGCTCAAAATCAATGAAAAATTTATAAAAACAGAAAGTTTTCTGAGAGATGAAAGTTCAAAAATGCATACTTATAAACTCCCATGTACACAATTATAGATGAAATTGATTGTTTTAACAAAAACTCTATGCTCACGATTCCTCATTCACAACACAATATCCTGAAGGATGTCTTTCCATATGAGACTGGTGGCCGGTGAAGGTCACTGTAACTCACCGGTTAGATGAGAGTTCTTATTTTTCTAAAATCCCATCCTAAAATCCCATCCTATCGGTGAGCTTCACCAGCCACCGGTCTCACATGTAAGGACGCCCTTAAAAAAACCTTCATTATTACCTTTTTAAAATCTGCTAGTCCCGCTCTCTAGTGTGAGAGTACCCACCCGTGACGAACCTGAAACGAGTTGAACCTCTAATGGTGCACCATGGCCAGGAAAGTGAAGAACAAAAACTTCTTACATGGCATGTTGCACCGGAGAATATAGCTCGAGTAGTACCGACATAGCTAGCTAGGAAGAGCGGTTTCAAACTCTGTGGCAAGCATACAAGAGCACTAATCCGAAACCACAGGGCGCTTTTCGAGCATCACCGAAAGAGTGAGATCGTTGCAAACCAGGGGAAATGGTTTGCAAGGATGAGATGGTAAAAGACACTCAGGGTATGGCGAACATGGGAGGAAGGAATCAAGAGCTAGGAGAGTGAGTTGAGAATGTTGGTGTAAACGAGAGATTGCGTACCATAGGTCGGCAAGGAGACTCACAGAGTTCAATCGATCGATCAGGTTCTTGGCACAGTCCTAGCGCTTGTCTGTAAAACGGTGAACTGCAGGAATGCTTGCAGCTCCTCCATTTCTTGTAGAAGTATGCCGACAGAAGCAAAATTTCTGCAGGCTTGGGGCTAGTTCGACGATGCTGCGCAACAGAGAAGACGTGTTGTCCTTCTCCTTCGTCAGGCTACGGGCAGCGATTTCGGGCAGCTTTTGTTTTTTTCAAAAACACAAATTGGTTCTTTAGTGTTTTTAAGATTTATTTTAATAGGAGCTTTCTAACCCTCAAGGAAAAAGCGGAATTTGTTTGAGGCGTTCTCGCAGGAGATGACGAAATTGTTAATAAGGTGGAAGCACCTATAGCCAACAATGTCCTATATCCAACTAATAGGGTGCCCAATATCAATAGGGATAAGTGTGTTGGAATGTGTTCTTCTAGCCTTTTTAAGGTTGGGATCACTTTAGTCATGTCAAATATCCCAAAGTGAGGTAAGAAGTAATGAGCAGAAAGTAGTTTGGTTGTTATTGGAATTGCATGAATTTAGAGGTTGGCAATGGTTCAAAGCACTTTTTGACTTGATCCAAAAATTCATATTAATTTTAGTTTTGCAAATAAAATTATGAAAAATTTGCAATCCCAATATTTCTTATCTTTGTACTACGGCCTCCAACAAAGATTGTCAGGCCAGCCTTATTCCATTGAGAGGTCATGTCATTTTGACATGAAAATGAGGTCCATTGGCCTTTGTTTTTTTCTTGTATTTTTAGTATTTCATACTTACCCCAATCCCAACCAAGCGCACCAAATTTCAACCCCAAAAAATCAAAATCCAAATTTTGATAAATTGTTTTGTGTCACAAATCATGGTATTACACGGTTTTACAAGAAAATTGATTGATAAACATTGATGATGAATTTTGGAGATTTGATTGCATGGATATGAAGATAGCATCCATATGCACATCCATATGCAAACCTTCCATGCTATACAAAACCCCTTAAGCATAATAAAATTGATCTTGAAGGGTTTAGTGTGACCCGTGATATGTCCAAATTTTGTAATATAGATATTTTCTTATGATAATCAAATTTTGTTATTTGACTCATACATTGTGACTAAGTTTGTACCTTTGAACATGCTATTGTGTTTCTTTGGTGAAAAGCTAACTAAAAATTAAAAGTATATGTATTACAAAATTTGGACATATCACGGGTCACACTAAACCCTTCAAAGATCAATTTTGTTTTGCTTAAGGGGTTTTGTATAGCATGGAAGGTTTGCATATGGATGTGCATATGGATGCTACCTTCATACCCATGCAATCAAATCTCCAAAATTCATTATCAATGTTCACCAATCAATTTTCTTGTAAAACCATGTAATACCATGATTTGTGACACAAAACAATTTATCAAAATTTGGATTTTGATTTTTTGGGGTTGAAATTTGGTATGCTTGGTTGGGATTGGGGTAAGTATGAAATACTAAAAATACAAGAAAAAAACAAAGGCCAATGGACCTCATTTTCATGTCAGAATGACATGACCTCTCAATGGAATAAGGCTGGCCTGACAATCTTTGTTGGAGGCCGCTGTACATGGGAAAAACATTTGTTGCCTCAAATTCTTTGTAGTTTGTTGCAAAATCACTTAAGTTATTGGGTATGGGTGCTTCCACCTTACTCTTGAAGGCCTCTAAGGCCCATTTCAGACTAGCAGCTAGACGAAACACAAAAACTGGTTCCCTATCCAATATTTCATCTACTAGGACCACTTCCATGTCATCCAATTTTTGGGTGTGTCATCCAAGAGTGTTCCACTATTGGACAAGTTTGGTACTACCCTTAGAGCAAACCCCAAAATTTCATTATCTTGTTCGCTAACATGAACATTGGTTGGTGACATGGCGAGTTGAAGTATCAAACAAACCTTAAGTGTGAACCCCTTCAATGGACAAAATTGATATTTCAACCAATGAGATAATTACGTCTGGTACCGAGCCTAAGTTCTGAGAGTCATGGCCTTAGATCATATGCGGGTTAATTGCAAAAGTTTGTGAAGTGCATAAGCGCGGAGGGAGGGGGTGCTAATGCAAATAGAGGGGATTATTCCGCTTGAAAAGCTCATTCTATCTAAACCCAAAATCACGTTTTCTCATGAGGAACGTCATGTGCACCTTCCTAGGTGCAAAACATAGCAAGCTACATAAAAGATCAAGGAAAGTGACGACAAGAAGCATGGGCTAAGTGTGAGAAACCAAGGAAAACAACAAGAACAACCCCTTCAAACCACCACGCAAAAATCAAGACTTTTTTCTAGTGAAAAATTTTGGAAAGAAAAATGAATTCAGCTCAGAAATCTACTGAGCTTTGACACCCTCCCCGTTGTTGAGCATTTTATATTTTGCAATGTAACGCAACAACCATTCACACTATGAAGGAAGCCATAAGTTATCAATTTATTATTTCCGTATAAAAAAAACAATCATTTCAACCTCACAAACTAGATCATTCCAAATTTCAGATGTTCTTAGTGAACAAATGGTTGAGGGACTTGACTTCCAAAAGGGACTTTTATTTTTGGACAAAGTCCCACTTTTTCAGTAGCAAACTTCCAAAAGTGTTGCCATGAACATGTTTTTGTGAACCCAAGACTTGAAACCTGGACGTAGCAAGGCATGTTTTTTGGTGTCGGTACTTTTTGCCAGATTTTTGGTGTATATTACATTGGGTAGTAAATGGAGGGATCAACCACCATTGGTCCAAATCTATCAAATCTGTTGTTAGATTGGTAATGCATTGCTAGAAAAAAATGAAATGGGACATAAGCCAAGAGCACCCATAAGCGTGAAACTAAGAGTTTTGGGGTAAGAAAATCATTTGATGAACTTTGAAAAAAATAAAAATAGTGTTAAGTTACAAAGAGGAAATCAAAAATATTGGCATCAATTCAAAAGTCTCAATTGTAAGCACTTGTTCATAATGATTTTTCAAAGTCCTAAATCATTGAAAATGTATAGTTGTGTGTAGGAGATGTGTCTTTAGTGTGCTCATATGCTCATATGTTCATAATACTAACTTGAGAAGTTCCTAAATAGTGAGATGGGTCACTCAAAACCGTCATGCCAATTACCCAAAACCATCACTTCCTCACCAAAATCACCACTTTGTCACCTGAAACCATCACTTTGTCACCTATAACAAATTTTTTTAAATAATTGTTTGTCATTGACATCATTAACACAAGTAGGTATTGAAGATGGGGACACTAACGGTGAGGGATGCTCAATAGTTTGAAGCTAAAGTTCCCGTTTGTTTTGGGTGAAGCCAAGATTTTCCAATTTTATGTGTACAAACAAAAACATATCCATTTTCTTTGGAAAGCCTTCGGTCCCAATTTCATTCTTCTAACTTAGTTCTAGAATCGTGGTTTGAACTGCCCATTAGAGCCAGCTAATTCCTATCAACGGTCAAGATACAACGGCTAGATTTTAATAGTGAAAAAAGGCTTCAAGTTTAAAGTCTACTATAAAAAGAAATAAAAAGTCAGTGGGCTGAATCTTTTAGATGGCACGTTTCCCAAATAACCTTATTATTGGCAGTTCTGATTGTACGGTCCAATAAGGTCCAATAGTAGCTCACCAAAATGTCGGACGAACTTACCAGTCTTCCCCCTCACCCTTTTTTTTTTCGTTTTCCTCCTTTTTCTCCTTTCTTTTCAAAAGATTTCAATATTTAAACAAATGAAAATTTACACCAGTAAAAGTTGGTAGCAGTTGATTTTATAGACCAATTTTTACCAGAATCTTCCTATACCGCCTACTTTAACCCCTAAACGTCCCAAATACATTGTCGTATGACTGGTATTTGCTACCAACAAGAAGTTTTAATTGGGGACCTCAAATAGCTCATTAAAACAACAGTGATATATATTCTAGCTTTTTTGTTGATTTCAAATGTAGTTAAGGAGTGAATCCATTCAAATTTTAAAAAAAGTACATTGTATTGTATTGGCTGCAAAAGCACTTTCAAACATTTAGAGGTTGGTACCAAAATAAAATGGAGGCAAAATTGTTTGAATAAAATCACCAAACTCCTGTTAAAGATACCTTGGGTTTGCCAATACTTGGAAGGAATTTATTATATTGTGAATGTACTTGAAAAAGATGGATGATATTGACAATTCTAAAATCTCCTTAAGTGGGTTTGAAGATGGGTTGAAGAATCAAAACAAAACAAAAAAACTTGATAAGCTTATCATATTAGCAATTATAAATTTTTGGGAACAGCCACCCCCTTTGTTATCCACATTCTAATTGATAACACATGGAGGGACGTGCTCATGTTTTTCAAACTTGTTAGAATTGGCAAGAATTTGCTCAAATTTGCCAAAAAAAATTCCTTGATAACAATCAAGTGGCAAAAGGATATTATAGGCTCTCCCGAAAAGTCTAATTTCCTCACCAAACCATTGATTGACCAATGAATTAATTTTTTATTTGTATATGCCTTGAATGGTCAAAAGTGGTTGCTTTCACGACTGTGACAAGTATTACAATACATTTCATTGAGCTTCATTCACTAATTGGTTTCTAGGGTACTGTGGATCCAAGTGGGTGCACCTACAATTTCGTTTTTACTTTCCCATAAAAAGAAATTGAATTCAAATCACAAGAAAGGGAACAATTCTCATGGGATATCTCTCAAAATTATGGAGATATTTTCCAAATTTAACAAATAATATTATCAAAACTTCAAACTAATTAAATGGTCTACAATGGTGAGAAAGAATACAATTTCGGATTAAAACTATAACAGATATGCCAGTTACAATATAGTTTCAACTGTCGAATACCGCCACTGCTAGTACATAATATAAGATTCTTTTGTGAAATCTGATAAAATTTAAATTTTGATGAAAAATGGAGTCAACAATGTTTGGCTTAATAAAGAAGTGTTGTCTTTTTTTTTTTTGCAAAAACATTGTGTTTTTTCATTTCCAGACAATCTATTTGTGATGAAAATATAAAGCCATAATTACAAAAAAGGACTGAAATTTCCTCAAAATCCAAATTTTCAATTCCATATTTCATGAAATAGTCCATTTTATTGAAATTCATGTTTTCAGCTTCACAAGCAAAGAGAACATAAAGCTTTTTGTTCAACTGAATGGGTGATTGTTTGGTTAACCCTTAAAGGACTGCTCTACGTATTACATAGTAAATACACTGCCATATAACTGGCATTTGCTACCAATAAAAAGTTTTAATTTGGGATCTTGACTAGCTCACTAGAATTGCATTGATTTATATTCTAACTTTTTTGTTAATCTCAAATGTAATAAAGGTGTGGATGCATTCCAAATACAAAAAAATAAAAAACACTATATTGGCTGCAAAGGGCTCCTTGGTTGTTTAAGGGTAAATGTGTAGAATTGCTTAACCCCTAAATCCCTAGGGCCTTTATTTTGTCAAAAGACACTCAAAACTGCCATTTTTATTGCAAAGAGTAAAAATTATTGAGAATTGGTCTTTTTGCATATCTAACCGTAAGATCTTGTACTAGACTAGTATAAGAATGTGGAAACAAAAATTCAAAAACTTTGGTTGTACAGTTTGCAAGATATTTGCGTTTAAAGTGTAAAAAACAAACATTTTTGCACCTTGCACGACTAGACTGTTTGACTTTGAATTTCTTTAACTTAAATTTTTTGCACCACAGAGTTTTGAGGTTTATTTTTTTATGGTGGAAAATTGAGTTGAGAATCTTTGGAAGAAAATCAAAACAAAAAATACTTGATTTTCATTCTTAAGAAAAACATTAGGTAGAAGAAGGTACGAGATTGAACAAAATTTTAAATTGTTAATAACCTTGCAATGGAATTGAAATGCAATAATCCCAATGGTGAGATTGTTCTAGAAAGAAAACTTCACCCTTTCCAACAATTTCTTTTTGAAAAAATGTTAAAATTGCATTCAAAAATGAAGTTTATATAAGTTATTTTTTCAAGAATATGCTTGAGGTGCCCAAAAAACAAGATTGTCCATAACTTTCTCATAACTAGTCCAAATGGAATGAATCAAAGCTTCAAATGTAGGGAAAACTACAGCCTATGAGAAAAAATATCAAAAAAAGAAAAAAAATTGTAAATTTTTTTTTGTGTGATCTCCATAATTTTTTGCTTATCTAGGCATAACTTTTGCTCCCATGCATAGATTGGAATAAAAATTGTATTCCCTAAAAGCTAATGTGTTTTTTTATCTTCAAAAAAGAATTCAAAAAATTAGGACAAAAGTTGAGGCCATAGGTACCTGCCTGAAATCCCATTTGTCCCCCAAGGTGACACTCAAGGATATAGGGGTTAAATTAAAATGAATTAAAAGACTGATTTTTTGACTTTTTTTGAAATAGTTATTTTCAATTGAGAAATGATCACAATCTTATGTGCTATCAAAATGACAATTACCATTGGCATTGGATTGTGGAAGAAGTTTTTGCATTGAAAGAAGTTAACATGAGGAAGTTTGAATAGGTACCTTGCTTGGAAAGCTAGCAAGTGGTATAAATATAAAGTCATTTTAGAAGCCTAGGAGCTTGTTACATACACAATGGTCATGTTTACAGCAACTGAAGCAAAAGCAACTGTGTACTTGTGATTATTTTAATTTACAGAAGTCAATATGTTTTGATGGTTGTTTACATCCATACAACCATATTTTACTGATGTGTAAATAAAGCACAAGCATTGAAACTGTAACTTAATCTCATATGTAATAGTAAACGTAGACAGTATTTAAAGTAAAAAATAATCGTTGCTTGAAAACAGTTGAATTTTAGAGTTGGCTGCTTCCAATGTTCAATTATGTATTCATTTTTATTTCAAAAAAACTCAGAAAAGGAATCTGAAGTATCTTTCTGGACTCCATCACTAGATCAAAAATATTTGGAGTGTTAATGCACACCATTAATTATCCATTCTCATCAAATTGTAAAACATAATTTTACATGTTTAAAATATTAAATCTAAAAATGTTAACATGAATAACATGTGAAGAGTTTAAATTGAACCAAGGATACAACACACTTTATTGTCACAAATATTTTATTGGTTGTAATTGGAATTATTCTCACACTTGTACAGATTTAGAAATATCTGCAATATTAAATAAATATGGAAGTTTTGGAAATTGAACACCAGACGTTTGAACTTTGAAGAGCTTGGACTTCTACAAAACACAAGGCACAGAACTTTTTTATACAATAGTAATGAAAAACTTAGTGATACATTATATAATAGGAGCACTATGAAAGAATGCATGTTTTCATTGGCACTCTTTGGAAAATGTAATTATGTAAAATATTTTGCATGATTGAGGAGTTTTAAAGTTAATTTGCAAAGTTGAAAAACAAAAATTGTGTATAAAGCTTTTGATTTTCATTCGAGTTTACAAAGTAAACCATAATTCATTGAAATGGATAGGTTTGCAGAGATTCACATATTTTTAAAGTAAAACATAGAGAAAACAAAAATAAAGTCACATAATATGTATTACATATTTCTAGATACGTTAGGAGTAATGATTTTACAATAGAATAAGGTACCATCATTTGATAAATTAAAAACAAGGAAGTCCCTAGAATCTCATAAGCAAGTTTAAAACTTTATTCAACAATATATTTAAAATGAAGAGTAGAGTGATTGGAGGGACTATTCCATACAATTAAATATTCTCTGACACAAGACTTTTGTAGTTGATGCAACATGATTTTAAACCTCTATTCTTGAAATATAGTTTCATATTTACAAAAGTAGATGTAGAAGTAAGACAAACCTTCTTCCCTAGTATTTACTTTTCTTTTAATGAAAGATGAATGTTGAGCTATGCATATGCTAACCACTGTTGTCCTTTAGGCTTGTTTCTATGTAAATAGATGGAGGGGTTGGACATGTACAAACTTCATTAAAGTTAGATAAATTCCCACCCACAATTGTTTTGTATTTTGTATGTTTTTTGCTTAAAATGGTAAACTATTCACCTTTGCATTGGTGATACTCAAAAAATTCAATGTTGCTCTAAATTTCAACATCACAAATTGTTATTTTCATAATAGATTTTTTGCACTTTCAATTGTCATGCAAATTCTTGCATAACAATCAACAAAGTTGCCAAACTTAGAAGAAAACTTGAACTTATACAAAATGCATCCATGAGTTGAAGAGAACCATCCTATTGAGTGTGTGAGATCTAATAAACAAAAATCCTAACTTTTGTCCTTGCTTTTGTCACACTCACACTCACACTTACTTCCAAAATTCATTGCCTTGGTACATTTATACCCCTAATTTTTGGACTCCAAAATATTTCATAGCAACAATGGAATCTCAACTCATAAATCAAGTCCCAAACATTTTTTTTCATTCAATTTTTTTTGGTTGATATATTTTAGTTGTTTGAATTTAATGTAACAAAGTTGTTATCTAGCCTCATACCAAGAGCTGTACTGTATTGTTGGCAACTTGGGCATTGGGTGAAACGCCCCTAACATTGTGTTAAGATACATGTTCATTCCTCAAGAAAACCTTGCAAACAACAAGGCAAACAATAATTTAACACAATCTTAACAACCTGCCACTGGTCCCAAGGCTAATTCTAATAAACAACTCAAATTCCTTAATTTCTGGTAAATGTGCTAAATTTGCTATGAAAAAAAAGCAAGTTCAACACTATGGTACCTAAAGCTTTGTACCAATAAAAAGAATTTGGTACACATTTGGATGAATTTGGACACAAATTTGAATAAATTTAATGAGAAGAAGTAAAAATATCAACTATTCTAAAACATGGTTATGCTTCAATATAATGATTATGAAAAACTAGTAATCAATATAAAGTCATTTGGTTGAAATGACAAAAATAAATCACTTTAAATTTGAAACTATTGTAAAAAAAGCATGATAGATCTTCAAAAGATATATAATTGGAGTATAAACATAGGTTGTATATGGTGCACGCATGTGAAAACTTGGTTGAAATGGGGGGTGTTAAACATTAGCAAAAAAGCTCAAAAATCTCCGAGAGCAATGTTTTATACCAATTGCAAGAGGATCTTCATTGTTGTTCCAAAAGAAAACAACTCTCATCTAAGTTTGGTGATCAAATGGAACATTCAAAGTGAAAATACAAAGTAACCAGCTGAAAATGCCTAAAGAGTTATCTAGATGTTTTCCAAGGATTGATTAATCTTCAAAGTACCATAGATCCAATAAGGGTACATCTCAATCATCTTCAAGTCAGTCTTATATTTGGGTATTTAAAACAATAGATCATACTCCATATACAAAACCTGAAAAGAGGGACAATCCCTTGTAAAATATGTTTCCAAAAATGATATCATTCCCAATCTTCTTTATAAATAACAAAATACGATTGGCGATCCTTTTACTATATTTTACTACCTGGTGAATAAGATTGTCTACCTATCCTTTTACAGCATGGGTAAAAAACGACCGTTTCCAAGAATATGTGTGTAAAAATCAACTCCATTTCCCAGTCTGCGGGAGCAGAAAATTACCCATTTTTGAACTAGGTGGGTGAAATATGACCATTTTTTGGACTATGTGGGTAAAAAGCAACTATTTCTTGGACAGCATGGGTAAAAAGCAACTATTTCTTGGACAGCATGGGTAAAAAGCAACTATTTCTTGGACAGCATGGGTAAAAAACAAAAAAGGTTTTATTGTGTGGATATATACTGCGTGATAAAAGAACAAATAAAATTTTGCATAACTGGACTTGAAATTGAATTGTGTGTGTTTTTTTGATTGTATGGGAATCATTTTGCAAAATTGGGCCTAAACTTATTTTGTGTCTTGTTGGACCAACTGGTACCTATACTAGTATAACATATGACACTTTAAAACTTCAATCTAAATGCTTCATCTACTATGGACAAATGAAAACAAAATTTGGGTGAATATCTCTCATTGAATGAAGACAAGCATGTTGATTTCCATAACACGGTGTTTTATGAGAACAACTCATCATGTTATTTCTCATAACAAGTCCCTCCTTACGTCCAACAATATCATCCTACTTGGCTTAGTCCACTTACTTCCCTTACAAATACAAAATTTTATTCTCCTAACAACTAGTATACAACTATACATGCACATGCTTTCAGCAAATTGGACAAGTATGGGTAATGCAATATTTAACTTTATAAAATAAAATCAATTGGTCTAGAATTTGAATGTGGTGTACTATACAAAAATCAGTATGTCATAATTAACTCAATATCTAACCTTGATGCACCATCACTTTGGTCTTTTTTTAGAACCAAAAATAGCAATTGTCTGCATGAGAATGCTATGCTTTAATACTTTCACGGGGCCCTTGACGTTTTATTGATTTACTAACACAAGGTTGGAGGGCATTTGGTGTTTTATATTTGGGACATCCTTTATTCTTTCAACCTCCATCAAAAGTTCTATAATATTTTGAAAAAGAGCATGATTGGATGGTGCTTGGTACATTATATTTAGGGCGTCCTTTATTGCTTCAATTTACACCCAAAAAATTCTAAAAAGTTCTAAAAAAGGGCACATAGCCCATTTAGTAATATAGATAGATGTCAAAATTAACCCTTTAATGACTAGATGTATGATAAATGCACTCAGAATTGACCACTTTTTGGTCGCTTGCTCAACACATTGTCACGAAACATTCCTCCATTATCCAAGACAACTATCCTACCAACAAGGCTAACAACAACCTCCAACAAAACCCCAAAAAAACATCAGCAAAGGAATCGAAAGCGCACATTCAACAACCCCCCTCCCCCCACCCGCCAAACCCCCGGATTATACGGCGCTTATGAGATAATACGTACGACGACCAGATACAGTACGATATGATGTATCCATACGTCAACATACGCCTCCTAAACCCGCGACCCGTTCGTCTCAAAGCTCCTGCGTAGATTCCAATGCCACCGAATGTCGGGCGAATCTTCGATTCAAATCCGCAACCACCGAGATCGTCTTCGCCACAAAGCTTTTCCAATTTCCTAATGCCACTTGGTCATTTGTGCCATAAATCCGATCTACTCTTCACCGGATATGGTTAGGAACCGTAGCTGCGAGGGTTTGGTAGTTGGAAGGGTTTGGTAGCCGGAAGTTTGTTTGGTGAAGACTTTGAGAGAGGAACACATGTGGCAACAAACGGAGAACACGCAGGTTGCTACAAAGTACAAACCGAAAGATAAATCCTCGCGCTCAATCAACCGCTGAACCACACGTTGAACATTCGAGCATCCGATGAGGAACAACTTTATTAACACAACTTACTCGCTGTTTTGGAATATTCTTTTGACTGAGCGGTTTTGATAATTCGTTGCTTTTTTGCTCTGGAATCGGGCGCGCAACGGTCCCACACACTGGCCATGGATTCTGGACGGGCGACGAGCCGACGATGATGGCGTTTATAGGAGCCCGAGGAGCAGGAATCCGGGGCCACTGTCAGAGACTCTGAGCCGAGAGAGAGAGGCTTTCTTTCTTCTTTCCAAGAACCTGCTCTTGATCCGACGCTGTGTACGGCACAACTCGTCAATTGCGAGACTCGAGAAATTCGAAGCGGCGAGCGGCGAGCGGCGAAGTCCGTTGTAATTATTTCCAGTCGCTTCGAAAGTCGGTAGAAGCTTTGGATTTCGTAGAATTATTAGCGTCAAAAGCGTAATAATCTCTGTTTGTTCTTTAGAATCATTAGCGTCAGAAGCGAGCATTAAGCTTCGTTTGTCTTATAATCATTAGCGTCAAAAGCGTAATAATCTTCGTTTATTTTAGAATCATTAGCATCAAAAGCGAGCATTAAGCTTCGTTTGTTCTTTAGAGTCATTAGCGTCAAAAGCATAATAATCTTCGTTTGTCTTAGAATCATGAGCGTCAGAAGCGAGCATTAAGCTTTTCGTGAAGACAAGCATCGCCGCAAGCTAGGGTTTCGAGGTTGAGAATGCTTGCGCCGTGGATGAATTGGACGCACTGTGAAGAGGAGGAGGAGGAGGAGACGGTTAGGCGATGGAGAAGGTCCGAGTCTCGTACCACAAACTCGGAGAATTGGACCATGATGAGGTAGTAGTGGACGTGGAAGATCCCGATGATGATTCTTTGCCAGCGCGCGTGCAACGAGAGCACATGCTGGAGCTTTATAGCGGCGATTACCCGCAGCTGAGGCTGGCGTTCGAGGATTGGGAGCGCACGTCGAGCGTGTTGCAGCGGCGCGTGAAGCGCGGGACGGAGGTCGCGCGGTTCGCGAAGAAGGAGGTGTGTCATTTGGCGTGGGTGTTTTTCGTGGTGGAAGGCGTGCTGCTTACTACGTTGTCGCAAGCGCAGCTCTTGACGTGCAAGAATTGGTGGACTTGCTTCTTTTTGTCGTTCCTTGCGTCGCTCGTGCTTCTTGTTCCTCTTGTCCAGCGGTGTACCACGTGGTGGAGCGTGCACGCCAGAATCGCATCGCTCCTCTTCGCCATTGAGGTCAGTCAGTCAGTCCCTCACTCACTCTGTAGTTTTCAAATCTTTTTTCCAAGTTTTGTCCACAAGTTTGCAGCCAATGACGTACTCTCACACGCAAAGACAATGCCTCTGATATACTCACACTTACTCAAATTGCTCTCAACGTTATCAAGGACTCCTTTGCTCGTTCCAGAGGGCCAGTCATTTAGTAGTTTATTTAAGCTTTTTCCAAGTTTTGTCCAGAAGTTTAGCAGCATATCGAAGCTTGGATGTACTCTCACTTGCAAACACAATGCCTATGATGTACTCACAGTTGTTCAAATTGCTCTCAAATTGCTCTCAATATTATCAAGGATTCCTTTGCTCGTTCCAGAGGGTCAGTCAGTCAGTATTTTTCAGAGCTTTTTTCCAAGTTTTTTTCCAGAGGTTTGCAGCGAATTGAAGCTTTTACGTACTCTCACTTGCAAACACAATGCCTCTGATATATTCTCACTTCTTCAATTTGCTCCTCAACGTCATAAAGGATTCCTCTGCTCGTTCCAGAGGGTCACGTACTCTCACTTGCAAAGACAATGCCTCTGCTATACTCTTCACTTATTCAAATTGCTCTCAACATTGTCAAAGATCCCTTTGCTCGCTCCAGAAGGTCAGTCAGTCAGTCAGTAGCTTACAGAGTTTTTTTCCAAGTGTTTTCCAGAAGTTTAGCAGCAAATCGAAGCTTTGACGTGCTCTCTCACTTGCAAACAGAATGCCTCTAATATACTCTTCCCTTATTCAAATTGCTCTTAACGTCAACAAGGATTCCTTTGCTCGTTCCAGAGGGCCAGTCAGTCAGTCAGTAGTTTTTCAGAGCTTTTTCCAAGTTTTGTCCAGAAGTTTAGCAGCATATCGAAGCTTGGATGTACTCTCACTTGCAAACACAATGCCTCTGATATACTCTCACCTATTCAATTTGCTCCTCAACGTCATCAAGGATTCCTTTGCTTGTTCCAGAGAGTCCTTTCCTTTTGTGTTTGTGTTTGTGTTCCTGGTTTGAAACTGAGTTGTTGTTGTTTTGGATTTTTTTAGGTTTTGTCGAGACGGATTCATGTGATGAAGACGTTGGGGCCGTTGAACTGCACGTTCGATGAGAAGGCGGAGGACGTGGTGATTCACGAGGTGTTGAAGAAGCCCGGCGTGTTCTCTACCGTAGTCCGGGTGGCCGTAATCTCCACCACAATCCTTGCTTTTGTGTTTCTTCTCATGCTTGCCGTCCAGGTCCGTTGTGAAGGATCTCCGAGGACGCCGCAACGGTGGCAGGCATTTCTCAAATTCTCTCCCACTTCCCTCACCCCTTGAGATTCATGGACTAAAAATTGTTTGCTTGCTTGCTTGAGAGCCCTGAGAGACTCAAGAGCATTGTTGGCAAGTCCACTCAAGTCCTGAACAATTCTTAATTTGGCGTCTTTCCCGAGGCAGCTCTTTAGTTCTTTCATGCTAATTAGGCAATTCAAAGGAAGAATGCACGTAAATACTTGATGAGATGATGTTAGGTTGGTAACTGTGAGAGCTGCAGTGCAAAAAAAATTGGTGGTACAATTTTGTTGTTTTAAGTAGGATTTAAACTTTTTTGGCCCTTCTTCTTCATAAAGGGTATGTAAAAAATTATAGCAGGTATCCACCATTTATCACTGAGCATCACTCGGTGTAAAAGGAAATCACCATTTCTGAAATCTAACATTACGTTTTCAGTTCAGTTGTTGAGTTTATGGTCCAATTTCTTTGTTTTTTGTGGTATTGGTTTAAAGGCTCCTTGTGTTGGTATGTGGCTACGTGCTCAACAGTTTTGTTATTATTGTACTTTTTTCTTGCATTATGAGTTTGTTAGTGAAGGTACGGTCGGGGGTACACTTCAAGGAAGATTTCTCGTTTTATCGTAGGATTGTTATTAAGGTAGGCGCACCCATCCTGTCATGTCCCTATGGGCGTTACCTGACAATCTAATAAATGTAAATCAAATGGTTATGGGTAATTAAGTGATAGTTATGGGTGACAAAGTGATGGTTGTGAGTGACTTGCATGACAGTTTTGAGTACCCATCTCACTATTTAAGAATTGACAAGCCTTGTTTTGAGCATTTCTTACACTTTGTTCTTACAATTTCAATGATTTTGAACTTTGAAAAATCTTTGTGAACAAATGCTTGCAATTGGAACCTTGAAATTGATACCAATATTTTTGGTTTCCACTTCCTAACTTAGTCAATTGTTTTACCGACTCCAAAACCCTTACTTCCACGCTTATGGGTGCGCTTACCTTACAGTGTCAACAAGCATTGTTGGCAGGCATGATTTTATAAGTTTCATATGGAGATTCATCCAGGTACATGTTCACGCGGGCCTTGTACTGTAATTTAGAATCAGAGATGATTTTAGTTTAAATTTAAAGTTTTAACAGGAATTTTTATATCACCTTTGGTATGCAGTTTAGAAGTCTTTCTAATCTACTCTTCTGTTTCAAGGTCTCTATTAGAAGTTAGGTAGTCTAATTCACTGACTTTGTTTTTATGTTGCATTCGAAGTGTATCAAAACAATCATCGCATTGATGACAAAAGTCTTAATCATAAGGATGTTTGCATCTACATGAGACTACTCTTGCTTCAAAAGATTGAAGCGATTCACTCTAGGTCCTACGTCCTATTTGTGTGGATCATTTCACCCCCACCGCAGAATTTTCAAAAATTTCCCTACTAATAAAATTGTGAGCTGATTCACGGGTCCGGGGACGTGACCCAATCAACGTCTTTTCTAAGTGACAGAGTCCACTTCCGTGTCCTCTCTCGACTGGAGGATATCTAGAGGGAAGGGCACTGAGTGGTCAAAATCTGTTAGATTTGGCGAAAGATCGCAAGAAAAAAAAATGTTGTCCCCAACGCTTCAAAAAGGCATTCACCCATTTGTGGGGGCTAGAAAGTCCCATCCCAAGGCAAGATTTCAATTTTGTTGGGTTATGAAAGGTAAAAAGAGAAAGCAAATATTGAAGACATCTATGTATATCTTATGCAAAAAAGTTGGTGATGTATTAACATATAAACAAAATGTGACAAACATGGAGTGAATTGTCAATCTATATAGATTAGGTTGTCTGTTAGTATAGATTAAGTTGTCTGTTAGTATAAATTAGGTTGTCTGTTAGTATAGATTAGGTTGTCTAATAGTATAGATTAAGTTGTCTGTTAGTATAAATTAGGTTGTCTGTTAGTATAGATTAGGTTGTCTAATAGTATAGATTAAGTTGTCTGTTAGTATAAATTAGGTTGTCTGTTAGTATAGATTAGGTTGTCTGTTAGTATAAATTAGGTTGCTGTTAGTATAGATTAGGCTGTCTGTTAGTTTGTATTAGATCTAGCATAATGAAAACTTATGTATAAAAAAATTTGTGAGCTACATTAACCAGATGTGGAACTTGTAGTAGATACGGTGTGAATTGTCAAGTCTACAATTTTAACTCTCAACCAATCATAATCTCAAATTTTAGTGGGATGTGAAATATGGTGTGAACCACCTTTGAATTGGTAATTGAGCACCTTATTTCTAATCAAACTTGCACATAAAAACTGACACTTCTTGCAACATTAGCACTAGAATCCTTCTACCACACTCTAGCATATGCAAGTGTCTATATATATATATACTAAGGCAGGAGGCTCAAAAAGCGTCACTTTAAGAGCTGATTGCATTTGGGAAGAAGTTAAACTCCTTGATACAATTTTTAGTAAATTTTGGTAGGAAGAACAATGGAATTGGCATCTAACCCAAGTCGTTTCATATTTTTTGAACCTTTGTGGAATTTGTTATGAATTTTTCAAGTTGAAACCCAGTGGTCACTAAAAGTGACCCCCTCTTGGAATGTATATCCTAAGTACATTGGAAAAAACAAAATGTACCTCTGTTTTAGAGGTTGCTTTTAGAATCGGGTCGCTTTTAGAGCACCCAACCTTAAGTGGGAGTGGGAGCCCTCACTGCCTCTGTGCCCTTTTCTAGAACTTTCTAATTTTTTTTTGTGGAAGTTAAAGTAAAAAAGGATGCTCTGGATGGAAAATGCCAAGCACCCCCTAAGTGGGAGCGTAACCCTCATTAACTTTGTGCCCTTTTCTAGAACCTTGCAAAACTTTTTGGTGGAAGTTGAAGTAATAAAAATGCTCTTAGGTAGCCACACCCATCCTCATGAGGGTCTCCATGCCTGTGACCAATGCTTATGTCACACTATTAGGATGGATAAACAAATAAAAAAATTGATTATGGGTATCTAAGTGATGGTTGTAAGTGACTAGCATGACGGTTTTGAGTACCCCATCTCACTATTTAAGAAACAATAAGCCTTGTTTTTAGCATCTCCTACACACGGCTTTACATTTTTAGCGCTTTTGGACTTTAAAAAATCTTTGTGAACAAATGCTTGCATTTGAAACTTCAAAATTGATGCCAGTATTTTGGTTTCCACTTCCTAACTTACAATATTTTTTTCAAAGTTAGTCAATTGTTTTACCTACTCAAAACTCTTATTTTCACGCTTATAGGTGCAGCTACCTTCAATGTAGAATACCAAGCACCCTCAAACCATGCCCTTTTCCAAAATCTTCTAGAATTTTTTGGTGAAAGTTGAAACAATAAAGGATGTCCCAAGTACAAAACACCAAACACTCTTCAACCATGTTTTAAAAAACCAAGAAAACGCCAACTACCCCCTAGCAAAGTATTAAAACGTAGTATTGTGACGAAGACAATTATTGTTTTTGGTTTCAAAAATGGTTTAAAATGACTATACATCAATGTTAGATTTTGAACCAATTATGAGATATTGATTTTTTGTAAAATTGAATGTTGCATTACCCATACATGTCCAACTCACACAAAATGTGTGCATGTATACTAGTGTATATATGTATATATGCACAGGCATGTATGTATGTGCACATAAACAGAGTCTATATAAACATAATTATTGAAAGTACTTTGTTATTATTTTTGAATTGCGTTATAGATAGATTTTCCAGTAGGTTTTTGCATTTCCATTTCTGTAAATCTATGATGTAAGGTAAGATTAAAGATGAAAATTATTACTTATTGAATGTTTTGCACCATTCTCAATTAATATACATAAATGAACAAATTAATATCAGGGGTACAAACTTCAAGTTTTAAAAGGATATGCATGCAGCTTATCTTGACAAATTGGTGATGCTAAGTTTTCATTTCGTAAAAACTATCCATGATCAAAGAGTTTTTGAGAGCCATGTATTGTAAATGTTCACCATATCCATCAAAAGATTCTTGATTTATTTGGAAGACCATTTTTTGGAGAGTACATTATGTTATACGTACCTAACCTACAAAGACCCACTCCTCATTTAGGCTTCTCATATGATTGGTTCCCCCACCAAATTCAAAACTAATTACATCATTTGAAAGTTAACCCCTCATTGCCCCGGGCATCAAATAATACACGGGAAATGGGGCTGAGTTTTTGTCTCAAGGGTGTTGAGGGGAATACAATATAAAAGGTGCTAAGATCTAAGGTATAAGTAGTAAAAGAAGTGATACTAGGTTGTTTCAAAACTTGTTCAAACTATGGCCATAAGGCTCCCCAAGTCACTACAAATCCGCAGCCAATTTATCACCAACCTATGCTAAGTTAAGAGTTTTTGCAAGAGTATAGATACTTGCAAGTTCTAAAAAGGTATCCAAAGCCAATAGGAGTTAAATGCTTGCGAGTTTAAAAGAGTGGTCCAAAAGTTATGAATGCAACATGTTTATTAAGAGTTGTAGGTATAGAATTGTCATGAGCATAGCATACTCGTTTGAAACCATAAATGTAAAATTGCAATTGATTAGGAATGAGCATGGTGGAAACAATAGCTTACACCTCACACTTAACCCCAAGATGTTTGAAAGCGCCCTTGCAACTAGTACAATACTCTCTTTGTTCCTCTAAAAACGCCCAAAAAGTCTCCTTGCAAAGAATTAAGAGTGTTTTTAATCTTTGTGCTAGCGACACATGCACTCTAAAATCAATATGCCATCTACCAAATGTATGCAAAATCTCTAGCTTTGATGGTGCCATTTGGGCACCCAAATTCCAAGCAAAAAGTACCATATTTCTACATAGTTTGTGAATACTACCAACTCATTATTTTAGTCATTGTGCTAGTCACACGTGTACTCTAGAATTAATATACCATCTACCAAACGTATGCAAAATCTCCAACAACTTCTCATTATTGATGATATAAAGATTAGTAGCAACAATGGTACTTCATATGGACAAGGCCAAGCTTGCTAGTAGAGGAATGCTCTCTAATGGCTTAACTTGCCTCCATGAGATCATTGAACATGGCAAATAATTTCTCAACATTTGAAATCAACAAAAGGGAGCTTTTTAGTGGTACAAAAAATGTGTCTAATTTGAAATTTTTTAGAGGGACAGAGGGAGTACAAGGTATTTATCTTGTATTTGAAATAGATCCATACATTTACTACATTTGAGATCAACAAGAAAAGCTTCTTGTTGATGGAAAATGCCAATTCAACAGCAACGTATCTAGTAAGGAAATGCGAGAATAGTACAAAAGATGATAAATATCAAACGGCTTATAAAGCATGAGGAACTAATGAAATTACCTGCCAAGGCTACAGAACGTGGTAAATGAGCTGAGCTAAATGAAAAAACATTATGATTGAACTCAGGAAAAGAAAGACTACGTACAAACAAAAAACTAAGCAATGAGGAGCAACTTGAATGCTTTTCAATTTAGAAAGAAAACAAAAAATGTAATTTCACATCTCAAATCCCTGAGAATAATGTACTTCTCTTCAAAAGTTTCTTACCCGTGCCAAAATTGTATACGGAGTAGTTTTCAACAACGAATGTCTCTTGAAGAAAATCGTTTATATCTCCGAAAAGGCGGTTTCTTAATAAACTGAGAACAGATTCCATGAGGAAATACCACATCCTTTATAAAACAGCCTTAACTAATAGAATTCATAGTAAAATCCAAAGACAACAAAATTCAGCAGTGTCACTCTCCACCGTGGGTTCAGTTTCTACACAGCTAAAAAATGAAATGCAAAATACAACCCACGATACAATAGCACAAACGAAGGGAAACATCCAACAGGAAAAAATATAAATAAATAAATAAATAAACTCTTTCCCACCCAAGAGTCACATGATGTCAAGCAGACATTCGAACGTAGCCCTAGTAGAGAATCATCAGCCACCAGGGAGGAATTAAAAAATTCTTAACAAAACAAAAATTTGAAAATACAAGAGCACAGTAAAATTTGATAGGGTTTAGGGTTTAAGGTCAATCAACCATGCCAACTACTCAAATAGATTTTTCAAGAATGTAATGAAAAAAAGACAAAACCTGCAGCGTCTTCTCGTTCTGGGTGAGGGAGGGTTCCGGTCCAACAACAGGGCACTAATAATCACTGCAACCAATCGTCAAGGAAGAGAAAGGTCTTACAGCGGAACCCTAATTATTGAAAGGAAAAGAGTTCATGAGTAGAAAAACTAAGATCCCTTCGTCTTCCTCTTCTCCTTTTTCTTCAACTTCTATGAGAGAGAGATGAACCCAAAGGTGGGTGAGCTTGTACGAAGGTTTGTCCACCCCACCTTTCACAGAAACGCGGTGCGAGATTTGGCTACGGTTACTGCTGAGCAAGTCATTTAAACATACCAACTACTCAAATAGGTTTTTCAAGAATGTAATGAAAAAAGACAAAACCTGCAAGCGTCTTCTCTTTCTGGGAGGTGGGGAGGGTTCCGATCCAACATCAACAAGGCACTAATAATCACTGCAACAAATCGTCAAGAGAAGGTTTCTGCAGCAAACCCTAATTGTTGAAAGGAAAAAGAAGAGTTCAAACTAAGATGAGAGAGAGAGAGAGAGAGAGAGATGACCACCCCAAAGGTGGGTGAATTATTACGAAGGTTTGTCCACCCCACTTTTCACAGAAACGTGGTGCGAGATTTGGCTGCGGTTACTACTGAGCAAGTCGTGGTCCAAGTAGAGAACCACCACGGTGATGTCGTCATGGAAGTGCCGCCGAATGCCGCGCTCGATCTTCTTGAGGTCCGAGTACCGCATCTCGCGTTTCTTCGCGGCCTCGTGCAGCGCGCATCGGATGAGCCGCCTCGCGATCCCCGCCCGCGGGTGACCGTGCACGATGTCCACGGCCTCCTGATTGGACAGGTGCTCCCACAACCCATCCGAGGCGAAGATGACGAACTCCACGTCGGACGTGAGGTCCAACACGTGGATGTCCGGGTCGGCGCTCATCACGGGTCTAGTCAGCGGCTCCGGCAACCGGAACCGGCCGATGAGGGGCTCGCGGTTGAACTCGGCCTTCTTCAGGTACACGTCACCAATCGACCGCGACACCTAGATCAGTGAAAATATTTTGCATGAAGTGGCCTTAGCTATTTTTTCTAACCAAAAAATGGTTGAACATTTTTTCTACAGATGTGCAAAGTTGGATGCTTTCAACCTTTCATCAAAGCTAAATCTCATGATGGTTTTGTGAGAAATTAGAATATCACACCAGTAGGGTGAGGCAACTAACATCAAGTGGTTCCACCCTGAAAACCGGGCTCTTACTCCCAAACCCATGTTATAAATGTTGGCTAAATATTTTTACATTTTTTTCAAAACATACTATACACTGGATATTGCATTTAGGTTGCCTTGACAATTAGGTTGCCTTACCTTGGTAAGTTACCTCATGACTTAACATTTGACCACTTGGAGATGCATGCAACTCTCTACATACTAAGATTTTACAAGGTTTTTGACTTGGACGTTGCTGATTTGTTTTTCTACAGCGTCAATGTTGTAATCAGACCT
The DNA here is from genome assembly GCA_963920765.1 of Ulota crispa. NCBI lineage: Eukaryota > Viridiplantae > Streptophyta > Bryopsida > Orthotrichales > Orthotrichaceae > Ulota > Ulota crispa. The sequence continues at coordinate 29,308,914 of OY987243.1, read as the reverse complement.
TTAAAAGTGGGTTGTTGCAGTAATTTTTGATGGAAATTACTGTAGCAATAGTAAATATTTATTATAGCGTAAAATATTGATAAATTAGTGTGGGGCAACCTAAACGCAATATTCAGTGTAGAACAATTAGCCACACCAATTTTGGTGTAGCAAAAAAAGCGATAATTAGCACAAAACAAATTTCACTGACCTGGATCAAGCCCTTGACGCGCCACACGCCGTGCTTGAGCACCACGATGCGCGGGTCGTCCGGATGCAGCGCCTGGAGCTCCTGCCGCACGGCCTCCACGCTGGCGTTGTGCTCCGTCGAGATCTCCGTCGCCACCACCGACTGGAGGTCGCGGGAGAATCGCCCGAGCACCGCCCGGGAGTCGCCCAGGCTCGCCACGTAGAGCTTCTTCTCCCACACGACGCCGACCAGGCAGCACGATCCGACGGCGGCGATCTGCGCTTTAGTCGGCCACGCGTCCTTGACGACGTCCAAAAACCCGTCCTCGGTTTGTTCGAACGCTCGACGGAGCACCTCCGTCGACATCCTCCCGCCTTCTTGTGTAGCGTGCTTCTGCAGGTGGTGGTACAGCCACTCGTTAATATACCGTGCCGTCTCCGGCCCGCCATGGCCGTCGTACACCCCGACGAACGTCCCGAATGGCCCTGTTTCCACTTGACTCATGTCCTCCAGGATGGCGTTCGCCTGCACCGCGGCGATGGAAAACTCGCCTGCCGCATGATTCCCTAGATCCCTGTACCACAACAACGGGTCGTGGTTGTCTCCCCCTTCCTCCCCCAGGTGCGTGTACTTCTGCACCGGTCGCCAACATGCCATCAACATCTTCATCACCCACTCTAACATCTCTCAAATGCTCCTCAGCCCGCCTCTTCATACTTCCACTCCATCGCCTTTTTATCTCCCTTTCCTCTCTGAGAGTTTCTCAATCGCATTCCCCTCCCAGCTATCGTCCTCTGCCTGCCAAATACAAAAGCAAACCCAAAGATCCTTGACTGATTCCTTTGTCAAATCACGCTCTCCGCTTGGAATTCGCAAATGTTGAAGTTATCAATAAAAATTTGCCACGACCTACATCACAGGTTGCAACGTCTTTGATTAGAGGAGTTAACTTGGTCATGCATACGAAAGCTCCATATACTACAACAAGGTTTTTGACAAACCATTTATAACTCAAGAACAAGACATTGTAGAAGTGGTAATGCAATTGTTGCAACTCTGCAAGGTCTTCATACGCTTGAACAGAAGCTCCTGATGTCATTCCGAGTAAGGTTTCTACTTAGTGACGATCCAGAACAACAGGACACATGATGTGTCGTCATGTTATAAAACGCTCATCTAAGCCACATTGGCGCTTCGTATAGGAATTTAAGGACCACAGGAGATGTAATATGGCAACTATTCATAAAGCACAGCTCATCAAACAGGCTATCTGAAATCTTACTAAACCAAAGGGGAAAAAAAAGTACTTAAAACCTACAGAGGATAATCCTGGAGGCGCAGTTAAAAGCTCGGAGCTACTGGAATTGCCGAGGTTGGTTGGTTGGTTGGTTGTCGCAATGGTAACAAAGTTAAGGTTGCATAAGAGGTGGAATGCCGTCTTGTCCCATTTCCATTTACCCCTGCCTGCAGAGCAACAAGTGGACAAATAACCATCCGCATAGGCATACTTTCGGTGTCGTCATATGCCCCTGCATGATGGCGTCAGCCTGTGAAAGAGCCAAGCGAAGAAAACGTGAGAAAAAAAAAGAAAAAAAATTTGTTGTAGCTTTGAAACATCCCTTGAAATGTTGTATGTAGAACAGCTATAGTCGCGACTTCCGAGGCACAGACATATTTCACACCACGCCTTTAACAGCTTTCTGATCTTGCAGTAAACCTACTTGAACGCTTGCTCTCTCACTCAATACTATCCGTCCAAAGTTTAGAACGGTGCGATGGCCAGGTGCAATTTTCAAGGCAACCAACCAGAATTGAAACCTGACGGTCTCCTATACCAATTTTGACCTACAAAGACCGAAAAAAACTCTAAATAGACCTGAATCTACACGTGTCCTGCGTTCAGGATGCCAACGATCGAGCGTGAATCTTAAGTAGGCAACATATGAAACGCTGCCTCAACAAATAGCTTTCGTAGAAAACAGTCCATAGCGAGGATACCCTACGATATCTTACAAGGAGCTACTGCCGCTACAAGGTCCACTATTCACCCGCGCAAGTTTCTACGCCAACCCTGAAAAATGAAGATCTAATTTCTCGACGCATTAATTCTGATCCTTCACAAACCCTATCCAGACACCACAGGTCACCGCTGTACTACAGTCGAGCCTCTTCCTCAACAAGCCTCTCAAAGCAGGCTCTACTAAACCACCGCTACGTCAACACAGATTTTCCACTTAAACTCATCCCCGTCCTCATAACCCAAATAAAGCAACACTCTAAAGCTCATTTCACCTCGCTACAATACAAAACAAAACAAATCAAAACAACAACAAAATTCAACAAAGCATTCGAAACCTAACTCCATGCCAAATCCAAACTCCTCCCAAACAACCAATATTCACAAACCCTACAGCACCTGCATCCCGACCGACGACCGAACCTCATCAAATCGACACCTCCAATAGCAGGTACCTGCAAAGCCGTAGAAGAAAACTGCCTCGTCGTGGTCGTAATCGTGGTCGACAAGACTTCTGTAGTAATGATAGGCAACAATCGCCAGTCCCGTGAGTCTCACAAAGCAAACCCTAAAGCAGGATAGAAAGGCAAAGGTGATGTGGGGTTGTCGGAAAAAGAGGTGCGGAAAACAGAAATGGGGAGATCCGCGGTGTGGTAAGAGAGCGTGAGAGAGGTATGATGATGAGGTGCCGGGGGTGTTGATGTTTGAATTGGTGCTGTTGCGTGGTGCGGGAGCAACGGAGCAGGCAAGGCAAGGCAGATGGAAGCCAGCAAGGGGAAGGGAAGGGAAGGCCAAGAGAAGTGAAGGGGGTGGGGTGACGCGGAAAAGAGGGGCTGCTGCTTCTCTGCTGCTTCGAATTCCTAGGCTTCATTCCCTTCCAGCCGTGGCACCCTATCCCCGAGCCTTTGGTCACCGGTGACCACGTCACGGGAACAAGTAGCTGTGTCACGGGAACCGGCGTTCGGTCTGTGGCCGCGGTGCTATCGGTGGTTGGTTGGGAGTTCCAATTGAGGAGAAGTATGTTCCAAGGCAGACGTAAGGTAGGAGCACCCACGTAAGGGTTTTGAACATGATGACTATCAATACTGTAGGTTGTTAGCAGATTCGGCATAAACTAATTCTCCATAAATTATTCTCCAAAAATGCCTAATGTCAAACAAATCAAAAATTGAAATGCTGAATATCATAAAAGTCATTAAGCTTAGTTAACAATGGAAGGTCAAGGTTGATTCCAAGAGGGCTCAATCTATTGCAAATTTCTTACCAAGGGCTAATTTTAGAAAGGGGAAGATGCTTAGAAAAAAGCTTAATTCTACTGTTTTTTTATTGAATGCCAAATAATAACAACTTTTTTTAAAAGTGCCTAATCTTGTTTAATTATACAATTTGATGCCGAATTAGGTTTTTCTGGAAAAATAATTAATTTGGCAAGGAGCAACCGAATCTGCTCCCTACTTATAGTAAACAACTAGCAAATTATAGGATCCTATTAGGAACAAAAAAAAATGAATTTGCACTTTTGAATGTATTGTTTGGATATTGTGAGAATAAGTTGTGAATGTTTAGAAAGCAAACTGCCATTGCACCCATAACCAACACTAAGATTTCATTTTCACACGTTGTACATCCTTGTAATTACATCTATTTACTTCCATAGATTTTTCAAGATTTTAGAGGTGACGATTATGGGGACACTAATGCTTATGGGTGTTTCTACCTTACACTGAATATCCTGCATTTAGGTTGCCTTAGAGCATTATCAATGTGTATAATCGGAAAGAGATGGGCCTGCATTTTTCTTGGTGGGGGCCATTTTAGCAAGAAGTTTAGGGACTTCTAGGGCTCCAGCCTTGCCATTGGAACGGAAATGCTGGACTTGACCTCGTTAGAACCATGTCTTGGAGCGGCATATTGTCTCATTTTCTTGTGCCTTTGCTTGTTTTTTAGTGCGCATTGTGTTTGCTAAAGAAGTGACACGTTGGTTGTGATAGCATGCAATAGCTTGCAATTTCCCAGCACCAACTTGCAAGTACTTACATTCTTCTACTACTGTGCTTGAATCTGCAACATGAGTTGCGTTAACATTAGGAGGATGTGGCCGGTGAAAGGAACTGCATACTCAATGGGCAAGGAGAAATGCAGGACCGGCTACTTCTAAGTCCCATTCGCAGTGTAAACATTGATGAGGCTCTTACCCTGGTAAGTTATCTCATGACTCATCACTTGGCCACTTGGAGGTGCATGCAACTCTTTAAATACTTAGATTTCACATGATTTATGACTTGAAAGTTGCTAATTTGTTTTTTCTTAGTTTCATTGTTGGTAACATGCCATTTAAAAACTATTTGTTACAAATCTTTTTGATGAGATTAATGTAGCAGTAATAAATAATTATATAGTGTGAAATTTCAATAAATTAGTATGGAGCAACCTTAATGCAACATTCAATGTAGCTCATAAACCATCACTTTGAGGGCTAGTTGGATTTTTCATGGTCCTACTAGGACAGGAAGATTTTTTTGGCTAATTTTTAGAAAAACCAAAATTAATGTTTAATATAACACTATTTTTTCCATATTTTTTGAAGCATTATTAAATTGTTAATGATTTTTTAAAGGTTTTCTATAGTAGACACCTATTTGTGACTTTAGGTCTACCAAAATTTGTCTTCTTGTATTTTGTAAAGAGAGAGGTGAAAAAAAGAAGTGTAATTGGCTTTGGCAAAAGCATGTATGTTTTTTCTTTTTGGCCACTCAATGGTTAGTGAGGGTCCCTTTAACCCTTTAAGGACCACACCCATTTTCACAAAATCCACTAAAAACAGGGGATGTAAGCTTAGATGTGCAATTGATTCAAATATGGACCCATTTTTAGTAATCCAACCGTACAAACGCGAAGTACATCTTGTTTGCTATAAAGCACCAAAATTTCAGCTAGATCTACCATTGGAGGTGAAACATTATAATGATTGAGTGAGCCGTATGCAAAAAATCTATAGTGTTTCATGCTTGTGTGGTTTTGAATGTTAACGCTTCATGCAAGCTTTGCTTGAAAAGAGCCTTACATTTCTAGGAAGGAGGGTTTCCCACCTTTCCAATAAGACTAGTTTCACACAAAATAGACAAAAATAGCAATCACAAGGTGTAGCTAAGTGGACAAAAAGAGTAAAAAATCCCACTTTCTTTGCTACCCTAAAATAGTTCTACAATAAATTTGATAATTATTCTGGAAAATCCAATTGGTGGAAATAATCAAGAATAGGTCTTAAATGTAGGATGACAAATTTTAAAGCCAAAATGACAACACCATTTGAGTAGATCTTCAAACATTACAATTATACTACTACTGAAAACAGATACAAGCATATTTCTTAAGCAATTTGAATTTTTTAGAATTGTGCAATTGAAGTTTGACATTCTTCTTGCATACTTGATGTATTGTGTTGTTGATTTGATCCATCTTTGACAAAAAATGGATATGTATTTTGAAGCCATGCCGTATAAACACCATTATTTGCCAACTCACATACCCGATTGCATTGTTATTTTTTTAGATGGATGCAAAATTCTTGTGATCACATGCATTCTTCAAAACCAATTTCCAAATTATTGAGCGATTTCAACCTATAGGCCAAAAACCACCCCCAGAGACCAAAATATGGTCGCATGGTCCTTAAAGGGTTAAGCACCACTCCACATCCATTCCTGTTACATGGATGCTTCAGGTGAGAGGGTCGCAAATCAAGCTACCTACCTTAATCCAATTTGAAGTCAATCTAAAGAGAGCATCTCCATCAGACCTCTAGTTCTTCATCTCAAGGAAACATTGTGAATCTTGGTTCTTGTGTTGAATTGTAATATCCCCATTGGTGCAACTAGGTAGAATAGTGTTCAACCATTGACAAGCCTCTTTGTTTGAAAAAGTAGACAAATTCTCCATCATTGCTTCCTCAATTAATTACTTGATCAAAATTAAATTAATTAGAGAAGTTGCCCTGTCTAGGGAAAATACAAACAAGGGAAAACCTTTCGACAGGTCTGAGCATTAATTGCCACCTTTTCGTTCAAAAATGTCGCTAACACGGTGTTTCACCACACGGGTGGAGATGCTCTTAGCTGCCAATGATTAATTCCAATATTTATAAAACGGTAGTAATTGTGTTAGTAGGAGCATCATCGCCGATACGCCCCTATAACCGCATGCCCTCAACTCGGTTTTGGGACCACCATGGTCACGATGTCTCAAGTCCCACTTCAACAAGTCTGGACGGTTTACACCATGTCTCACGTCCCAAGTCCCAAGTCCCAAATACCATATCTCAAGTCTAAAGTTCCACTCGATTTTCAGAATAGGATTGGTAGACTACTCGCCCCAAGTCTCAAATTCCATTTTATTGTCAAAGTCAGATTGGTCGCACAACTTGATGGTCGATGCCGAAAAGCAAATGGAAGTTTTGATAAACATGAAGTGGGACCCAATTCAGGAATGGAGGGGGGCGGTGGTAACCGCCGAATCTATTTTTCTTGTCCATTAGATAAACGACACGTACCCTAAAATGCATGCGCGAAACGGGAAAAAACGGATAGGAAAACCATCCCCGTGTGCACGTTCATTCACTATATCTCTTATTTCGAGCACCTTTCATCCATATATTAGGGGTTTCAGATATCTCAAAAAAATGGTGAACGAATGGTCACAAGCAAGTTTTTGTTCATGGTGAATGTGAAGTCACAAAAGTGTATGAGTCATGAGAACCTCTATAGGTCTTCATGGCTCATTCACGAGTGAACAATGTGAAGCCCCCCCTCCTTGCCTCTCCCGCTAGTTCCGATTGTGTTCCTGTCGCTCCCGAGCCCATGCCCGCGCCAGCGCCTGCGCTTGTTTGTGTTGTTGCCTGCCTCTTGGCTCTCGCTCCGCGCCTTTAGACAGTTTGGATACAAAGTTGATTGCCCGGTCAAGGTCATTCAAGGAATCACAATGCGCGAGAAGCGACAATGTTGGAACTGAAGAGAGCTTGATTAGAAGCGGACAATTGTGGAGACGAAAGGTTCCAAATTAGAAGCAACAATGGTGGAGTTCAAGGGATCCATACAGAATTAGTGATTGTGGGCAGAGTTGAAAGGGTGGTGAGTAGTTCACTACAATTCAGATATTTGAATGTGTGATTGCGAGGATATGAACGATGGCTTGACTAACTTGTTCACCAATTTCATTCACGTGAACAAAATTGCCTCTGAACAACATATTTGAAACCCCCTATTAGCAACTGTTATATTTTTGTGAGATGGAACTGGCGAGTTATCCATGTTTTTTCTTAGTGTTTTTTTTTGTAATGTTGAGGTGGCCAGGGTCAAAAGGAGGTATGATTCCGGTTGGTATTTATAAGGCGGAAACACCCATAGCTGACAGCGTCCCATTCCCAACTAGTAAGGGGTGCTATTTCCACCATGAGCAAGGATAGGTTTTGGAATGCATTTTTTTTACTTTTTCAAGGTTGGAGCCGCTTAAGTCATGCCACATGTCCCAAAGTTAGGTAGGGAGTAATGAGCTGAAATTAGTTTGGCTAGTATTGGAATTACATACATTTAAATATTGGCAATGGGTGTGGAACACTTTTTGACTCCCAAAATTCATAGTAATTTCAGTTTTGCAAATAAAATTTTGAAAAATTTATAATCCCAATATTTCTTACCTTCATACATGGGAAAAATATTTTTTGCCTCAAACTCTTTGTAGTTTTCTGTAGAATTGCTTAAGTTATTGGTTTAGGGTACTTCCACCTTAGGCTGGCCATTGGATGTCATTGGAGCCAAATTTTTAATTTCGGGAGACTTTCCGTCTCAAAACCTGTTGAAACAACTATTATTCCATTGCCAAGCCCTATAATTCTTATCTGGCTGCTATTGTGGACAGGTTTTATCAACTCCTTGCAGTAGGCGTGGTTTACTGCACATACGTCGATGTGGGGTCAGGGTGGGAAATCTCAACTTTTCTATATACAAGGGTAAAATTAATAATTTTCCTACTGTTTTGGTGTTGTTCATTTGTATTGTCCTATACGATTCTAGGTAAAATCAGTGTCTCTGAATGCAAATATGAATTCGGAGTTCCCAAACTCAATCTCTTGCTAGGTAAAATCTAAACTTTTGTACATTTTGTTGGGTGAAAACTTAGAGCTTTTTCATCTTCAGTGGCATAACATTCAATAGTACTAGTAAAGGTTGCCTTTCTTCCAAGGAATGGTGTGGAATATTCCAAACCATTCTTTAGCTATGTAGACACTTGGTTGGATTTGTTAGAGTTTATGAAAGGGAGGCTCAGTCCAATGCACATACGTCAATGTGGGGGCTTAGACATGTCAAAAAATAATAATAATAATAAATTTTTATTTTATTTATTTTTATTTATTTTAAATGAAATTCATAAATGATACCTATAGAGAGGGAAAGACAGCCTCTCTTTAGGTTACTAAATGTTATGTGGTCCTACATCAACGTATGTGCAATAAGCCGAGCTCTTGCCATAGGGTTGGGAATTGATCCCCTCATTGCCCCCACCTCTATGAATGGGGCATGAGGCTACGTCTGTTCCTTTATGAGTTTCTAGGGTCAAAGTCAAAGGGCTTGCTTATTGACATTCCCAGAATTATAAGAGTTCAAAAATTTACTATCAAGATATTAAATTTGGAACTCTGAATTCTTGTTTGGATTCAGAAACCTTGATTCAAAATGGAAACCTTGGGAGGGGATAAAATTGACCAACTCCAAAATAAAGGGGCGTTTTACTTTTACCTTAATTTGTAAATATAGTTTCCCATTTTGGCTAACAAACATGAGTGTGCAGTAAACAAAACCCCTAGCTCCATTCATACAAGTAGGGGGCAATGAGGCAATTAATTCACCTTGGCCATTGGTGTAGAAGGTTCCAAAATTATAAATTTTCTCACCAAAGATTTTTAGTGAGATAGAACACAATTTTTCATATTAGCAATGAAAAATCTTTTTTACAAGGAAAAACACGGGTGTGTCTTCAGACAACAACAAGTTTTGTTGCATTAGTATGTTATAAAGTACTATACCTATCTGTAAACTAAAACTTCTCATAACTTTCATCTCATCAGTCAAATTAAATGATTCAAAGCTTTCTACAAGTATATGAATCTAAAGAACCAAATACAATTTTAGTTTTTTTAAATATAAATTTTATGACATTTTTTGAGGTGTCCTAAGTGCCCAATGAACAAAGAAAACTACGTATCATGCAATTACTTTTGAACCACCTAGTCAAAAGCTATGAAAAACACCATATTTGTTAAATTGGGAAAAACAATACATTTTGGGACTTGTGAAGGTTTTAGGTGATTACCTAAAACCAAGCTTGCAGGGGTTTTTTTGGTACATGTGCCCTCACCTGAGAGGAGGAATTTGCAAGGGAAAAAATCTTAGTGGCTCACATTGAATCTGATACCATCAAATCTTATTTAAGGTAACTCTTTGGGTTCAAGGTGGAGTATAAAATGGTACCTCCGTTTTTCCCAATTTAGCAAATATGGTGTTGAAAATTGTTGAACCTCAAAACTACTCCTTGGACACATCACATGTGAAACTTTCAAAGAAAAAAAAAGAAAAAGCCATTTGTAGTAAGTTGCCCAAAATTATTGTGTTGCTAAAAATGCCCTTTGGGCCATTAGCAAAATTATGAACCCTTCACAAGGCCCTTAAGACTTGACACTCTTAAGAGTTATTGAGCCCAGGCCTAGTACATTAAAAGTGTGTGAAGTGTCTCTACCTTGTATGACTTTCCTATTGTACATCACAAAAACTATGAATAGATAATGGTAATCTAGTCCTTGTATGAAGGACCTTAGCCACATGCACAATCTAAAACAATACATAAAGGCATTGCATTGATAAAACATGTAGGTGAACTCACTAGTCACTATCCAAGTACTTCACTCATGTGTACAAATAGAGTAAAATAGAATTTAAGGTTCTATTGTACCCACATCTTTGTCCTATTGAGAGGGCACATCAATATAATTTTCATGATTGCATTGAACTCAAAAAAGTGGGCAAAAATAGAGAACTATTGATTTGTTTGTTGCAATAAGTACATGTCTTGGGATCCTTTTTGAGACTTCTTAAGGGCCTTCTACCCGGTTCCATCTTTGCTAATGCAACCTTTAACACAATAAACTCACAGCAAAGTAGGAGGTTTGGAAACAATTTGGGCTCCACGAGCATTTATTGACACAGTGACAGAGGTGCACGCTAGATTCACAAATGCACATATTGGATTTGATGGTGAACATTTTAGGTTGTGGACATTTTCATGGCTATTATTATTTGAACTTTAGAAATTCATAACTAATTGCACAAGAATTCAAAAAACATGAAACCACTTGAATTGGATGCTAATTCCATTTGCCTTGTTAGGAGAGTTTATTAACAACTATTTTGACGGAGTAAGCTTACACCTCTCCCAAACGTGCAAATCATGCAAATCAGCAAAGCGTTGCTTCAAGGACCTTCTACCTTACCACATGACGCAACTGACAGCTCCGTCGATCAATACGTCACAACTGCAAATACTTGCAAATTTTCAAAGCAAATAGGTTACTTTATACACAACTGGATGTCAAGACGTTTCCATCTTCTCAGCAACCACAGGATTCCTCCAACTCCAACTTACGTTTTGAACAAAATTTAGAACAAGTTACAACACATGGACTGGCTAAGATCGATATCCAGCGCTCCCCTAGCTAGCTCACTCAAGTATATATGTTACGGTCACAGAAGAAGTCTCATCTACAAGTTCAGCACTTACTAATCCCAAATCTATACTACTTAATTAATATATCATACAACAGTGTGAAGATTCTTCCTTGCTCACTAGTCGGTAATAATTTGCTTCCATCTTACCAGTGACAACTCTTTTAAATATAAGGAAGATGAGTGAAGGCACTCGTGAGATCTGTGATGAAATGGTGAAGCTTTGTCGTGTCGAGGGTGGTGGAGCATGGTTGGGGCTCATCCAAGGAGCTTTTGAGCGGCTAACTGGAGGGATTTGACGCCAGGGATCGCTGGCAGAGCGGAAGAGATAGCAAAGACGATATCCTTGACGTTGTCTTGCATGAGGCGGAGTTCCTCACTGGTGTCGGCGATGTCGCCCAGGATGCGCTGCGCGAGAGGCAGCGGTCCCAAGCGGATGGAGTTGACATAGTTGCAAGGGTTATGCGACGCGACGCCAGGCAAGAACATGCCGGAGACGCGTCCGACAGTCCCAAGCCAGTTTTCTCGGAACCCGTCGCCATGCTGAGCGCCAATCAACGCAAACCCCTGTACGAGCTCCCAGACGGCGTTCAAGTGCATGGTAACCAACCTTGCAACACCAAAGAAATTAGGGTTGGGCTCTTCCGCAAGCGAGAACCCATCATAGACACTATTGAAGTAATCACAACCGCCGAAGTGCTTGAACGAGAAGAGTTCGTTGTCGAAGGGGACTCGAGGGACGATGTCGTTGCAGTACACAACGCGGGAGATGCGCCCGGCGAGATGCTCGGACGCGTACACGGCGAAGTCAGCGTCGCCGACGCGCGGCTGCCCGAACGTGTACACGGCGGCAATCTTGCTGGCGATCTCTGTCTCGCCCGTGTAGTGCAGCATGGTGGCGTACAACGCCGCGAGCGCGCCGCCCAGGCTGTGCCCCGTGATGAACAGCTTCGCCTTGGGGTTGTCGTGGAGCAATATCGCCACTTGCTTGGTGATGTCGTCATATGCCAGTGGCTTTTTGTTGTCCGTGATCACCGCTGATGCGAGCCCTGACGTGGCTGTGGTGTTGATGATCTCTTGCTTCGATTTGTGGTGCGGGCTTGGTGGCACTGTCGGTGATGCCATCGCTTCCTCGTGCTCTGTCTCTGATGTTTGCTGCTTGGTGTTGATGGCATTGTTGCGCATCTTCCCGAATGTGTCTATGTCGTCGCGCGTTGCGAGTCCTAGTGCTTCTAGAAATCCCAAGTGCACGCCGCCTAGGCCTTCCAACTTCACCCAGCTGAAGTCCAGATCGGTGCTCCAGTCGTATGCGTTGAACGGCTCCGTTCCTCTGAACGAGACCACCACCGCGTTCGCGTCCTCTGCCTTGTCCATGCACACAAACGCCTGCGTGTTCAACATTTGCTGGTACTCTGCACCACATTGCAAAAAAACTATACTCAGAATCACCCACTACACACAAATACGGTTGCATAAACACTTTTGAGTAGCATTAGAAAAATTTTGAGCCCACAAAGAGCCCCCACTCCAAAAGTCTCCAAAAGCATCCCAAGATATGTACTTATTACAACAATCAATCACTGATTTCATGTTTTTGCTCACAATGCCATATTTGTTAAATTAGGAAAATGCGGTTCCCAAATTGAACTTCACCTTAAGTCCAAAAAGTTTCCTTAAATTAAATTCAAAGGTATCAAATTCAGTCTGAACCACTAAGATTTTTTCCCTTGCAAATTTCTCCTCTCAGGTGAGGGCACAGGTACCAAAAAAAAACATTGATTAAACCTAGAGTTGGGTCTAAGGTGATCACCTTAAACCTTCAGAAGTCCCAAATTCAAACATAGTTCCCAAAATAACAAATATGGCGTCCCTTTGAGTTCAATGTAATTATGAAAGTTATATTGTAAGATCACTAAGATGTAATATTTGTTAATTTGGGGAAAAATCCCAATCAAACTGAGACTTCTGAATTTTTTATTTTAAAAAGTTTTTGGGTGTTTTAAAGTGAATTTTATAATGATTTTCTTCAAGGCCTCACATCAATGATGAAATATCTTGAAAGAATTATTTAAAAAATTCACTTTAAATCACCAAAATGTTCTCACAAATGCAAAATTCAATATTTCCAAAATCCATTTTGGGAAAGTTTTCTTCCCAAATTTACAAATATCATGTACTTATACTATCTCAACTGGACAAAGACGTGGTACTATGCAGTCATGAATTCTATTGTACCCTATTTATTGTTAGTAGATGAGTGCAATACTTGGGATAATGACTAGTGATTTTATTTACATATTTTGTCAATGCAATACTTTTTGTACTTTTTAAATTGTGCACGTGGCTAAGGTCCTTCATACAAGATAGCAATAAATACTCAAATTAGCATGCCTAGCCCACAAGTAATAGCTTGCTTCGTCAAATATGTTGAGGGGTCAAAATTTTCCTAACATGCCAGCTTTGCAAAAAACACCATATTAGATAAATTGGGAAAAACAGGGGTCCCATTCTGTACTCCACCTTAAACCCAAAAAGTTACCTTAAACCAGATTTGAAGGTATCAGATTTGGTTTGAGCCACTAAGATTTTTTCCCTCCCAAATTCCTCCTCTCAAGTGAGGGCACGTGTACCCAAAAAAAATGCTAGAGCTCAAATTAAGTTGATAACCTTAATCCTGAGAAGTCCCAAAATGTACTGTTTTTTCCAATTTAACTAATATGGTGTTAAAACAAGGATCTCTAAGTACGTGATTTCTTTCAGAGGGTTCTAGATTGTTACCATTCCAGCAATTGAAGAACTTGACGAAATGCATCTTCCAGTCCTTCACCACAATCTTCTCAATCACAGCTGGATTCTCGTAGGCGACCTTGGCTGCCATGATGCACACGTCTGCGGTGGGGCGCGCGCCCACGGTCTCGCACGGGAATATCTCAGTGTCTGCTCTCGTGCTCTCGTCTTTGCCGGCCTTGGACGTGTCCACAAACAAGGTCGACCGGCGGTCCAGTTGCCCTATCAAGCTCAGATAGTTTTCCGTGCCATACTGGGGCATCACTATTTCATCTGTATACATAGAAATCCTCCTCTCCTTATTAGTTTCAAAAAATAATACAAAGGGTTGTATGATACAGGATACTCAAACCATCAGGGATCTTATCCTCTCATCTCTTACAATGATATCAACGTAATTAGTTAAATATGGCATGTTTTTCTGAAACTAGTATCAATCAAATATGTTTTCTGAGTTGATATCAACAAACAAATTAGCTATTTGTACAGTCATTTCATTGGCCTTCAATTAACTAGTGGAGCATGCATGACTTGGTTAAATTTTTACAACCACTCCTCTTTGAGTAGAAATTGGGTTATCTGTTTGGCCCCCAGCAAAAAAACCGACAATTGTGAGGCATTCCTTTCGATATAGAGGAATTACAAGTGATCCGTCTTACAGACTGTTTTGCTAACAAATAAAAGAGGAAATCTCAGTGTGATACTTTCTTATGCAAATGTTGAAAGTGGGAGGTTATGCGTCACACAATGGAGTGGATACTTAGACAACCAAGTGGTGGTAAAACAAACACTTTCGGCATAGTATCCTCAAATTAGACCAAAGAATGCAAAGTGGGACATGGAGAAGTAATACACGTACCCCATCTGAAGAGGAAGAGCTTTTTGAGAAGGCCGAAGAGACCATTGAGGAGAAAGAAGTTGAGGGTCCACTCGATGAGAAACCCGAAGAAACTGAGGACCTTGTTGCTCCGCCATAGAATGGCCACGAAGATCATGGACAGTTTCTGCTGCCACGTCATCTTCTTCAACTTCTCGAAGGTGGCTTTCACCACGTTGGGTTGCCCGTGCCTGATAAACGACTTCACCGCGAATTTTGAGTTCTTCCTGCTCATCTTCGGCTGCGCTGCCATGTACTCCGGCTCCTTCATCTGCGTCCCATTGCCGTTTCCGTTCTCTATAGCCATGGCTTCTAGCTTCCCCTTGATCGATCTCTGCTGCTTCTATCAAAAAATCCTGCAAATAATACATTGTAACTGAAAAATTCAGAAGAAATATAGCAAGACAAAATACCAAAAACGAAATAGTAAAGAGAAAAACATAAAGTGAAACAGCCTCAGGTCTTTTGTTGTAAGTTAATGTGACAAAAATACTCGGTACTAAAAATAATAATGGCCCAATTCATTATACATTTCAGTATTTTTCATATAATTAGCAAAAAAAAAAAAAAATCGCGTTTTTAGACGCAGAGCGTTGCAAGCACATTCTAGATTTACTTTCAAAAAAACAGGAAACCTTGCCGAAACCCAAAAAGTTGGCTCACAAGTTTGAGCAACTGCAACTTTTTAACAGAAAATATCTTCGAACCCTTGGTTACTAGATCCTAAGCGGAGATGGCAAAGAGAAAAAAACCTAAACCCTGAACCCTGAAACCCGAGAACTTTGATATCTACCCTGAGGATCGAGCTTATCGGAAGAAAACCTCGAAAAATGTCGAGATTCTTCTAGATTCTCTGTAACACAAACTAAGGTCTTAAGGCTCAGATTCTGCAGACTAAGGATTCGAAAATGAAGTAGAGCTCTCGTAGCACAGACACCACAAGATCGATGCCCAAACCAAACGGAACCAACCTTTTCCGAGGTAGCAAAGCTGGATTCATTAACTCCCTCTCTCTTTCAATATTGAAATCCACGAACAACAAAGCTAAGCCAAAGCGACCAAAACCGCACCGCAACTAGACTCAGACATATTTGACTCTAATCCCACACAGCTCTCTACGATGCACAATCCTTGGCACAGATGCGAAAAAGTAGTACCTTCAAAAATCGGTAGTCGAAGAGAGAACCCCCTCTCCGAGGTGGTGGTGTCTGGATCCGGTACCTGCGCAAACTTCTTCTAATTCCAGACTGAGTGAGCAAAGTGGAAAAGTCTAAGAGATGCTTGGAGGAGTTGGAGCTTTATAGAGATAATTATATACAGACAGTCGTACAAATACTACTTTGAAGATTGCTTTCTTCCCGGAATGCAGCGTTTTGACCAAAAAATGTTGGTCACGAGTTGCCTTGGTTGGAGCTCCCGAATGAACTGTCTGGATCTGGCTGAAGGTCGCCCCGGGATGTCCATGTCAGCAACGCGTGGTCATGGAGAAGCACCTCACCTCGGATGGGATGGGCAAATATGAAAATATAGTTGGGAGAGAGGGACCACGTGATGCTCAACAGTCAACTCTCGGGCAAAGAATATGGTGCAGCATGTGCTGGGAAGTGGAGGGGAGATCGAGGCGGATTCCGTGATGGCTGTGTGACGTCAGCATTGCTCCTAGGAAGGAGGGACAGAAGGACGTCTGCCATACCTGCTGTAAGTTAAGCTTTACATCCATTATCCATCCGACGTGTCAAGACGACAACGTGGCGACAACACGGTAGAGTCGTTGTGGTCCCGGTGACCGTGGTTGCGGTTCCGGGCTTTGTATATTTGCACATCAGAGACAGGGTTTGATTTTAGTGTTTGCCAGGGTAGAGCGACCCGCACCCTGGAAATGTACACAGGTAAGCAAAAATTTGCCTAAATTTGGAAAGAGTGAATGATACGTGGAATTTCATCCAAAAAACTACTAATATAAGCTACTTTCATTCAAAATCTGGCAAACTAGTTTGTTGCTCAAGGTGGGATTTGGCGGTTTCATTTAGATTTTCATGCAAATTTCTTAGTGTACAAGTAGCCAAAGGCTTTTTGAGATAAGATTTAGGCTTAAATTTGCCAAGAAATGTACCATGATCAAAGCATCTGCATACAGTATTTTTTAATGTTTTTGCCAAGGAAAGGTAACCTTCTCCATACTCAACCTCTCATCATACCCAATCCTAATCCCTCCCCATACCTGACCCCTCTCCAATTCCAACCCTTTTGTATTGAGGGTGTACCAACACACTAATAAATCTTTCCTTCTACTTTTCATTTTTCTAAAGTAAGGGGATAGGCCACATTAGTCCATACTCCTAGTCTTACTACTGCACCATAGATACCTTACCTTATTTTTTTCATATTTCTCAAATTCAATCAAATCTTTTAGTAATTTTATTTAAATGAAAGGCAAAATACATAGACATTTCAAACATTTAGATAAATAAAATCAAATAAACAAACATAAAACAAATACCACTGTAGAGTGGACATGTGTCTTCATGAGTATACACAAAGGTTGAAAGCTTATTTTTAGTTGTCAAGTCATGAACTTAATTGGCTGAAAAAGCGATGATTATTGACTGCCCGCTGATTCGGGTTCAAATCCAATTAGACTTGTTAAACCGTCATGACAACCCTCGGCTTGGTACATTAATGAAGTAGGAAATTGGCACAACTAACCAGCTATCTATCTCTGTGAGCTGTGCATGTGACAAGACGGTGTAACGCATGTATATTAACAAGTGCTACGTTGTCATCAAACCATAATTCTCATCAAGCCTAACCATTTTATTCCAACTTTTCAATTATTGAAATCTAATTAAATCTCAATAATAAACGTATATCTATATGATGGAAAGATAGTTTTTCATCATGACAATTTGCTTGTAGTAGCTCGCAACTTCTCCACAACAGCTTGCAAGATATCATAGATGACTTTTTTTTATTTTTGTTTTTGCAATGCAAGTGGAAGAATTCAGCCATTGAACGGGATTGAAAATTTTTGGACAAGAAACGACACAAAAACAATTAGTTCCCAATTTAAAACTTTGTTTCTAAATTGATAATACCTTTATAGCATCTTCAATTAAAGCATAAGAAAAAACATTGGCAATGATAAGAGAATGGTCCCTTTCGGGTGCATTTGTTGTATCAACTTCCTTGAAGAGGGTGTTGCTCTAATGTGTAGCTTGAATTTTAAACTCAAAATTTGAATTCATTAGTTGTTTGGAGGCTCTAGGAATGTAGAATGTGAAAATCCATTGATTTTTTTTAATAACTAAGAATAAAATTACTCTTATAGTAGATTATTTTTATACTAGCACAAATAGTTATTCTAAAAAATAACATATTTTAAATTCAAAATTTTTTGTATGTCCAATGGTGTGAATTTAAAAAATATATCTTTTTAAATACTAAAATGATAATTATTAAAACTCTTTTTTAAGATTAGAAAAGCAAATGATTCCAAAGATGTTTTCTTTTTAAGATAAAAAGAGATGATACTCTTAGAGTCATTTTTCTAATAATAAAACATATAGTTACTTTCAAATTTACAATGACTTACTTTTACAATTAAATACATGGATGTTACATTGGAGAAATTGCCCATTTGCCTACTTATCTGCTCCATATGCCCAACGGTCCAATTGAGCTCTTGTCTGCCCAATGTAACCAACTCATAGTTGAATTCAAAAAATGGTAATTTTTTAAATTTTGTACATGCTTGTTCCACACATGGTTGCCAACTCAAAATCAAAAGGTGGATTTGAAACCACATCATGTAGTAAAGATTAAAAATCGGTAATTTTATTCTTCCTTTATTAGGTCAAAGATCAAAATCCTTATAACACAACATTAGACAAACACACTCGCTTGTGCAGTTTGGATTGCATGCTTGCCTAATTTACCCTTTGGCCAAATCTTGCGCAAAATAATAATCACATTTGTATATAAAGTAGTTTTAAAAATAATCATATTTTTAAATTTTATCCATTATATTTAGAAATTATAATCAATGGATATGAATTCTAATCCTTTTTTCAAAAGTTTCTTTTATTTACCTTCAAATTATCATAGTAAATTCAATGTTAGCAAGTAAAGTGCAAGAGTAGGGGGAGGTTTCTCCAATCCACCCTTGTAGTTTTTTTGCTAAATATAATTTATGGAATATTGTATGCACCTCTTGTTTCCATCAAGGGGTCATATTGATGTTCATAAATTGAATTTACTTGATGATTGAAATGTTTTGTTTGATAAATTCTTATTAGCATGGGAGTCAATTGCACTTGCCATGGTCAACCAAGCTTTAATAGCAACCTAATCTTTAGGGCTTGTAAGTTTCTTCTAAGTGCCGGCCAAGACTGCTCCTATGTCAAGGTCGTGAACTTCCCATTTGATTTTGTAGCCGCATTGGAGGCAATTTTCTCATGTTATGCTTCAATCTACCTCCACTATACCATTGTTGTGCCTTAATTTGGGTTGAACTAAGATGTCCCTACATGCAATCACTGACTTGTTAAGTGTTCACATATAATTTGAAAAGCCTCAAGATTCTTGTCTTCCTTCTTTGCTCTTCAAATGTATCCCATAAAAAATCAACGACCAAATCATCAAGTAGAGTATGGGATAGAGCTCTTTAAACTTAGAATGGATACTAATTCCGAAGGCCATTACTTGACACATTGGGCTTGAGTGTCAAGAAGATATTTTGAAAGGCCCAAAGCACTTATTATCCAAGTATTGTGTGTGCCTAAGCCATTGCATACAACATTGTGGATGCTCTCAAGGGTCAAGGAGAACCAACATTTATCAAATTGTAAGCTGGTTGAAATTGCAAAACTCTTGTCAAAAACTTAAAATTACTAAACAAAACTTTGACCAAATTCTTCAAACAAACATCAATTATAGTATACTAGTATAGGCACCCGTCAAACCGACAAGACGCAAAATAATTTCAAGCCCAATTATGCGAAAAAAATTTCCCACAAGAAAATAATTCTTACTTCTTATCCACACACTCTAATTTCAAACTTCATCCATGAGATAAAACATTTTTTTTTGTTTACAAAACATTCCCTTGCAGTAAAACATTTTTTGTTGTATCCATAGAGTTTTTACCCACGCAATAAAAGAACATCACTACTTACTCACACAAAAAAATACTATTTATTTTTTACATGTACAAATTTTCTACTCACGTTGTAATTATTCACCTATGCAGATTTTTACATATGCAAGTTTTTTACCCAAGGAAGTTTTAACCCACGGAGGTTTTACCTATGCAGATTTTTACCTACGCATATTTTTACGTATGCAGGTTTCTACCCAAGAAATTTTTTACCCATGCATGTTTAATTACCCATCTAGCATCTGGTAAAAATATTGTGGTAAAAGGATCGTCACAAGGTAATTTGTATTTTGTTATATATATAGATTGCAATATGTATGTAGGAGTTTTATAAAGACTAAATGATGCACGTTTATGAAAAAATTGGTTGAGAATGAAAAATGCCAAAATTCAGCTGATGAAGCCAAAAAAATTCCTCAAATATTGTTGCAAACATGTATTTGTTTTGCTGTATTCCCCAATATATTAATGCATGACTAAATAAAAGATGTTACAAGCAAAGCACAAGGTCCATTTAATCCCTAAACGCCAAGCCTAAAACCACTTAGTTACATGTTAAAGTTTTCCACTATGTATGATCCTATTGAGCAATTATGTATGAATATTTTTTTATTTTTTTATTTTTTGAAAAATTACTCACCATCTTTGTGCAATAAAATTCTCAACTTCTTTTGTGAAGCTTTGATCTATTGTGACCTCCTCGAAATAATGTGAAAATAATTTAATATCAAACACAAAACGAGCTAACTTTTTGTGGAAGTTCATTTTAGGTTACTTTACATTGTGATGTAGAACATCATAGTGTAAAACCAAATTTTTGTACCGTTTAGGTTTAAAAAAATTGAAGATTGTGGTATTAAGACCCAAATTTCAATTGACCCTTCACTTTTGGAAACTTTCCAAATTTTCAAATTGGAATAGAAACTAAACTTTTTAACATCCATTTTGTTAATGGGTCTCAAACTCAAAGGTATGATTCTTAGTAGGACAAAATTTTGAACCCTCCAAGAGGCTCTTAACCCCCTAAAGGACCCAGCAAAGTTTTCACCAAAAACTCTCCAAAATTGTCATTTTTAGAGCATCTACCAAATTTGAAAACAAAAACATTTTTATGCATATGTGACCATAGGATCTTGTAGAAGAATGGTTTTGGAAGATGTGGAAAAAAATTTAGAGTTTTCCATCTTGTGGATTGGAAGTTAGAATGGTTTGAATATTCAAAAAAGCCTTGTGAAAAACTGGGCAGCTACCCTTCAAAAGGTGAAATTCCTAAGGAAAAAAGGCCATGTGGGTGGTGCTTCTCTAAATTCCTTACTCCACCTAAGTAAAGTACATGTCAAAAAAGTTTCAAATCATTTGGAGTTGTATAATATATGGAAAAAAATTAGTAAGTAAAAAAAAAGTAAAGAATGATTCAAAACACTAAGTTGTTAAGAATTTAATTATGGAAATGAAAAATGCCAATCTCAATGGTCATAATGTTGTCATAAACAATATTCATCCTTTGGTTTTGTTTTTTTTCCAAAATAATGAAATTGAGTAAAATAAAGGACTTCAAAGTTTATTTTGGAGTAGAGAATCCATAACTGCCCGCAAACTAAAAATCCTCATAACTTTCATCTCATTGTTCAAAATGAATTGATTCAGAGGTTCCTACATTCACGTGAATCTCCTAAACCAATTGAAAAATTTTGTTTTTGAAAAAAGCGATTTTTAAAAATCTGCCCATGCTGCCCCCTTAAACGTAAAAAACAACGTATTACGCCATAACTTTTTACTCATAATTCCAAATGTCATGAAATTTAGTGCATATGAAAGATAAACCTTGTCCCACATTCTCGTAAAATTTCAGCCTAAAATATGAAAAGCTCCAATCACAAGTACCTGCCCAAAATTGCTATGTTTTTAAAAAAGGGGGTCTAGTCCTTTAGGGGTTAAGAAATCTCAAAAAGGATCCCAAGACATGTACTTATTGCAACAAACAAATCACTAATCCCCTATTTCCGCCCACCCTTTGAGTTCAACGCAATCATGAAAATTATTTTGTTGTGCCATCTCAATAGGACAAAGATGTGGATACAATAGAACCATAAATTTTATTTTATTCTATTTTTTATACGTGAGTGAAGTACTTGAATAGTGACTAGTGAGTTAGTTTACATATTTTATCAATGTAATGCCTTTTTGTATCATTTTAGATTGTACATTTGGATAAGGTCCTTCATGCAAGGACTAGATTACCATTTTATATACATGATTATTGTGATGTAGAGTAGGAGAGTCATACGAGATAAAGACACTTCATACACTTTCTAATATGTATCCGGCCTAGGCTCAATAAATATTAACCCCTAAGCGCCCAGAGTTATTTTTGGATTTAGGAGAAAATGGGGGGTTTAATGGCCACCACAGCTTGGAAAATTACATCAAGAAAAAGTGACGATAGGATTTGAAAAAGGACTACCTTCTCTGCTGATGGGGACCAACCATGACTGTTTTCACCGTACAAATTGAGAGAAAAAGTGATATGAAGTTGTGGGCCCCAACAACAAGATCTTGTTGCTAGGGTGCTCAAGGGTTAAGAGTGTCAAATCTTAAGGGTCTCTTTGAGGGTTCAAAATTTTACTAATAGTGGTTTAAATTCAAGTAAAGAGCAATGAGTTACAAATTGCAAAAATACACAAGAAAGACAAATTTTAGGTGACTTGTTTACAAAGAATTTTCTTGTGTAGAAAAATCACAAATACTTTGATGAAGCAATTTTCAACGACCAAAGTGAATTGACTTTCTTGTTGTCCCTTGCTTGGATGAATGGGCTAGGAGCTCAATCAACTACTTTATGAGTTTGTGGGGCTATGGTAAAAAAGTTTAGCTTTTTCATATTCTGAAATTCTAAAAGCTTGGAAATTTACCATTAGGAGCTTGAATATGGGAATTGTAAATTCATTTTTGGATTCAAAAATCTTGATTTAGTTTAGAATCACAAAGGAAGATACAAATGAACAACATCAAAATAGAGGGCAAATTATTATTTTTACAATTGTTTGTAAAAAACCAAAACTTTTCTACCTTTGCTATACTAATTAGTGCATTTAGGTTGTCCCACACTACTTTCTTGATATTTTGCATTACATAAATATTCACTAATACTACAATAATGTTCATCAATAAATGTTGCAATGAACAATTTTAGACAACAATAAAGACTCGGTGACAACAATAGTGTTACGGAAAAACAAAAACTAGCAGTGTCAAGGTCATAAATTGTGTGAAATCCATGTGAAATCCTAATACTTAGAGAGTTGCACATGCCTCCAAGTAGCCAAGCAATGAGTCGTGCGATAAATCTCCAAGATAAGGTAGTCTAATTTTTAAGGCAATCTAAATGCATTGTTTAGAGTAAAGAACATGAACATGTAGTAGATAGTGTCCTTTGCCCCATTTATCCACAAAAGGGGCAATGAGGGCTAGGGTGAACAAACCACCAATTGCCCTTTTCTTGGATGAATGGGGTTGGGAGCATAGTCAATTTGCTTTATGAGGTTGTGGAGCCACGGTCAAAAAGCTTTGCTTTTGTCAATTCAAAAAAATTGAGAATTAGGAAATTTACCATTAGGGGATTGAATTTGGAAATTTTGACTCCACATTTGGATTCAAAAATCCTAGTTTAATTTAGAGCTTAGGAGGAGTATATAATTGAATACTACAAAGATAGGAGATAAATTATTACTTTTACCCTTGCTTAAGAATTACAGAGCTTTTCCACCATGACTTGAAAATATGGATGCACATTGAACAAAGCTAGAGGCCCCATTTATTTAGGCATGGGGTAATGAAAGGGTCAATTCACCTTGGGCAGGCAATGAGGGGGTCAATTCACCCTTGGCCACGCAATGAGGGGGTCAATTCACCCTGGCCATTTTCAACACCATTCAAATAAATGCATTCAAGCAAAGGGAATTGCTAACGGGACATCCTAAATTGCTAACAAGACACCCCATGTGAGCACAAAATTTCATGATTTAGTGCTATTTTTGATTTATTCAGGTGATCATTCATTCAATCACGGCATTACCACCTCCTTGAAAGAAAACAAGACAAATACAAATTTCTGTTGAAATATTATTGCACCAATACTATTTTTTTGATGAATTTTTTCTTTAAGTAACTCAAAAGTCCTATATTTTTGGTTTCAAATTTAAACACACCTTTTTTTTTTTGAATGTAGCATTAGAATGATAAAGGTGAAACAAATCTTTTGATCCAAATAAAAAAATCAGCATTAAAAATCACATTTCATGCGGGTGTCCCATTAGCAATTTAGGGTGTAACATTAGCAATTTAGGGTGTCGCATTAGCAATTTAGGGTGTCGCATTAACAATTTAGGGTGTCGCATTAGCAATTTAGGGTGTCACATTAGCAATTCCCTTAAGCGAAGCCCAAAGCAAACAATGGATGAAAACTGTTGTCTATTTTGAGTGAACACTATTCAGAAGTCGTCTGAACTCGACAGATGGTGCTACGGTGCTACTAGTCTTTAGGGGTTAACTCCTATTCACATCTGAGTAAACTATGGAAATGGAGCTTTGCTGTAGAAGGGGAGATACCTATACTGGTTCATACTCAATGATGAGAGTTCAGAATAGAATAACTATATGTTTATGGGGCCAGGGTGGAACCGTGGAAGAGCTCAGATTTTTCATCCGGTAGAGAATGTAAGAGTTTCAAAATTTACCACCAATGGATTGAATTTTGGAAATTTAGAATTCATATTTGGATTTACAGATCTAGGTGAGAACGTCCATATTGGCCTTGAATAGGGAAATACCAAATCAACTAACAAGTTTATGATGTAGTTTTTTCTATTATTTTTGGATATTAATTAGTATTTTAGGCCAGCATAAAAGTTCACTCATAGGGATGATTGGCACAACGTACCGTGTTTGAATCATGCAAGTGGTCATCATTGTGTTGAGTTTTATTTTGAGTAAAATATAGACATATGTCATATCAAAAGAAATAAAAACTTGTTTGTAATCATTATTGAGTATTAGAATGTGGAATGGGTGCTTGCAAATTTTAAGGGATATATTTGAGTATATTTAGTTATTGTAGTGATTGTTTTTTGGACTCATGTGCTCAATTTACAAGTTGCCTTTGAATCATGAGTGCTACAACCTACGATTGAGAATAGCTACCTATGCGTCTTTTGCTTTGATGAATTGTAATTAATGCATGTCAACTAATTTTTTTGGATTCAAATGGCCATATAACTATTTCTTTTGTGACTTTTACCAAAAATATTTCCAAATTGCTAAATTTACCTCATTTTTCCACAAATGTCATCTTTATCTTAGATGGTCAATTCATAAGCCTCCTACCTTAATAATTTTGATATTGTGCTAGTCTAGCAAAAACTTTTGAAGCATGTGTAGAGGCGGCATAGGGTCTAAGGGCGTCTTTCCATGCTCACCTGGTAGTTGGTAATATTTAAAATAGTCAACTAATAATTGGTTGGCTATTTTAAACTTCATTGACCATCGGGTGAGCATGAAAGGATGCCTTAATACAGAATTTAATACAAAGTCTAATACAGGACTTAATAAAGTGGCACTTCTCCAGAACGGTATCTCCATCCAGGTTTTTTTTTGGACTGAATTTTTGTCCGGAATCTGACCTCATTTTGACACTAGCTACCGCAACTATAGACTGCATTTGAAGTCACAAAGTGGCTTTTGAATGATTTTAATGTATCAAACTTCGATGAATTATTTGTAATGTTTTCATCCAATTCGTTTTGTTGGGAGTTCTTTGAACTAGTTTGGAGCTCATAGTGGTGAGAATTCTGTCATTGATGATTTCATTGACATCTTTACAATACAAGGTGCTCAAAAAAATGGATCCCACATGACGCTCTTTTTAGAGATTTTGGAAACTTGTATTTTCACATGCTCCAGTATTGAATTTCAGCTGTGTGTTTTTAATTTTTTTAATTTTTTTAATTTTTATTTTCATTTTTATTTTTATTTTTACTTTGAACATGAGTAATGAAATGAAGCGTGATAAGTCTAGTTTCTATTCCAATTTTGATAATTTGGAAATTTCGAAGTAATATATTGCAATTTGAACTTTAGATCTATAGCTTAGGGCTATATTTTCTAGTTATAGGAGTACACAAAGTGTTGGTTCATACCATGATGTTTTGCATTATGATGTACACCTACGCTGAAAGTTTCAGTTTTTAAGGTTACTTTGTATTTATTATGATTTTTCTTCACTTATTCTTGAAAAAATCACCAAAATTTCAGTTTTTGTTAAAAAATTCAAGAATTTATAGACATGTGGAAAATATGTGATTTCATCTTCAGAAGTGAAGATAAAATAATTTCCACTCATATTTTATTTATTAGGAACTAGAGGATACAGGGAGAAGAATACTAAAATTGTTTACAGGGCCTCATGTTGCATAATTTAAGGGTTAACCCCAAGAGGACTAGCATCCAATATTTGGATTACAATCAGATTCACAAACCTGCTGCTCTCATGGTCAAATTTCCTTAAGCATTAATGTTACCAAAATTATAATAAAAACCATGTATTTGAACATTGTGTATATGTTGAATAGGGATTGTTTGCGTCCTTACATTATCCAGTTTTCATCTATATATAGCAATTTCATACAACATTCATTTATTTTATTCATTCTAAAATTAAGTTTTTGATTTTTGGTTAATTAATAGCCCTGTTATATTGAATTGGTGCAATTTGTCGCAGTTTTACTTGGAAAAAAAGCACCAACTTTACCCACGCAATACATGAAATGACAAACGTCTACACTCTACATGCAACTTAGAAAAATGGAATTCAAAAGGAGTTTTAACATATTAAGCTTTCGCTTTAGCAATGGACCTCCAAAATGTTTTCATTCAAAAGTACTTGAGACAATGTGCCAAGCAAATCAACATGTAGTGCAATGGTGGCCTACCAATCTTTGCAAAGATCCAGATAAATGGCCAACTAGAGGAAATAACTTTTTTTATAACAAAACTCATAAAAATTAACTAATGTCCAAGTTCATTGGGAAAAAATCTTCTCTATAGAAGTCTCCATTAAGAGGTTCTATTATGAGATTGTTATATGGAACAAATCTTATCCAAAGTCCCTCTTTCCCAAAAACATGGTTGAGTGGATGAATACAAGACTAAAAGCATCTCCATCTGTGACTCCAACAAGTTCAAAGTGGATGAAAAGTGTTGCGGCCACTCTCCAAACCCTCTCAAGACACTTGGTCCTACTGTGTCTAGCAAGGGCTCTTCAAACCACTATTCATTCACTATTCACCTTAAGTTTAGTGAGCTTTATCCTCTACTTTCCTTAATAAGTGGTCAACCACTTATTTATGGGGTGTGTTGGAGTACAAGACCACCTTTTTGAAGAGCTTGGGTGGAGATCAAGCTGCTTGAGGGCTAGGCAAAACAGTTGGAAAACTCTGAAATGGCCCGGATTGGTGAAGATGCTCTAAAATGGTTTTATTATTGATACTGTAGTAAACACAATATTCATTAAAAGGGGAAAAAGCTTACAAAGTGGGACTTTTGAAGGATTAAGATGGTCACTTGAATCCAAGCTCTAGTGTTTTTTTTTTGGTACACGTGACCTCACCTGAGAGGAGGAATTTACAAGGGAAAAAATCTTAGTGGCTGAGCTTGAATATGATACCTTTGAATATGGTTTAAGGTGGCTATTTTGGAATAAGGTGAAATACAAAATGGTACTCATGTTTTTCCCCTTTTAATGAATATCGTGTTAGTAGCAATGTGTTGCAATGATTGAATATCAAGTTTACCATGTTGTATGCTAAACTTTATTGTTATGAGTCAATCTTGCTATAACAAAACTCCATTGACTTTGGTGTGATTTTGGAAAACATGAATTTGGTAGGTTCAAAACAACTTTGAAAAATGAACTACATTATTTATGGATGTTTGGACTTATGTTTGGTTGCTATTATAATGGAGATAACATTAAGTGAGCCAAAGATGGGAACACAATTATATTTTACTTGCCAAATTTTTAAACAATAAGTTGCTTTCAACCAAGTTTGAATCATGTATAGTTGACGCTGTCTTGAGTATTGATACTTAAGAGTGCCACTACTCAAAATCTGGAAAATGAATGGTCTTGAAACGCATGTTGTAGGAGTTACATGAAACGGATGAAATACATCCAAGTGTGCTTAGAATGTTAATTTTTTAATTCAATTTTTAATTGTATGACTAGTTTGATCATTGGATACTTAAGATTTTTGTGCTAGGCTATGAAACAAAATTTCAACATTTTTTATGTCAGTTTGAAATTAATGTGCAAATTTAAGTATACTTTGAAAAGAACTCATGTCAAATACAAAATATGCTTTCAAAATCTGAAAATTTCTTAGTATATGTGTTTTGTGGTGTATAACACTATGGTAAAAAATATTTTCAGTTTTAGGAAATTTTCAAAGTTTCAAATCAAAGTAGAATTTAGACTTCATGCTTTGTTTCTTTAGTTAGACTCAAATAAAAAAGATGTATTTTTTGCTAAATTTAGGTTAAGAGAATGTAGTAAAAGTTGCAAATACACACTGCACAATAATTTGTGGATTTGCCATTTGTTAAGGTAGGAACACCCATAAGTGTTAGTGTCCCCATAACTGTCACCTCTAAAATCTTGAAAAATCTATGGAAATGAATAGATGTAATTACAAGGATGTACAACATGTGAACATGAAACCTTGAAAGTGGTTATGGGTGCAATGGCAGTTTTCTCTTTAAAAATTCACAACTTATTCTCACATTATCCAAATAATACATTCCAGAGTGCAAACTTATTATTTTTCTGTTCCTAATAGGATCCTATAATTTTCTAGATGTCTACTAATACTCATCATGTTCAAAACCCTTAAACTGACGCTTATGGGTGCTCCTACCTTATGTAGGAAAGTAAAGAATATAACTAGGAAGGATTATCCAGCACCGTTCATTGAAAATGAAATCAAGTAACTCCTGCAAAATAAATTTTTGATGCAAAAGTTTTTCTTCCATCGTGAGGCTTTCTTGAAATCATCTAAAACACGCAAAACATCCTCTTGTTATGGTTTTCTTTTCATTTAAGCATTACTTGCTACAGTGACCAAGCTATTTACACCCATGATAATGAACGCCATATGTAAAGTTTGGATGAAATCTAATTTCTTTGTCAAAACTAGTATACATTCATCTAAAAGAGCAATGTTGTGGAATAATTGAGTAATTTCATCCATTAACAAAGAGAGAATATATTGCCTGACATTGAAGAAACCCTGCTTCCCAAGCGTTATAGGATTAACTTTTGGAGATGCTTTCATCCAACATTGCTCATGCTAGGGCCATATTGCCCACATAGGCCAAAGCAGTTTACTTGAAACCAATGAAGAAATAAAAAGCATTTTTGGAATGTTGGAGGACAATCACTTTGCTCAAGGTTTCATGCCTTGTTCTCCTAAAGATCACCTCTCCACCGTTCAAGAGGAAGAGTTTGGAAAGGACAACTTCTAAAAACTCGAACCGCCCAATTGAAACGGCACATAGAGATGAGTTTAGAAATTCAAGGAATCTAGTAATTTACACTAACTAACAGTTACTGCATGACTCATTATTTGGCCACATGAAGGCTCATGGAGCTCTTTTAATACTAAGATTTCACATGGTTTACGGCCTAAATAACACTAGTTTATATTTTTGCAATATTGTTGTTGTTATCAAGTCCTTATTAATGTTAAAAATTGCTTATTGCAATAATTATTGATGAAAATTATTGTAATATCAATAAGTATTTGTATAGTGTAAAATATCAAGAAATTCAAGTGGGGCAACTTAAATGCAGTACTTAGTGTGCTTTTACACAAATAGTAAGTGCTGCTAATTTTTTTTACAAAGTGCTATTCTAAGAGCATCTCCACCTACCTTGCAAAGCATTGTATGGGGGACACTTTTGGATAAAAAGAGAGAAATTAATGCTTGAACCTACCAAATAATTCTCCCTTGAATTTCAAAACTTGCATTTTCCTAGTGCACAACAAGTCCTCTAAATACTACTTTTTTGAAATCAATTAATAAATTGAGTAAGCAATGATGGAGAATCTATCTACTTTTTTAAAGAAAGGAGGCTTTACTTATTGGTTGAACACTATTCTACCTAGTTGCACAAGTGGCAGAAATTAAAGTTGAACATGAGAAACAAGAAACATGGTATTTCCCAGGATGAAATTTTACAAGTCCACTAGAGATGCTCTAAGGTAGATGGCTCTAAAAGCGACCATGTTATATATGCATTCCCTATCTAGGAATGAGTGACATGTTCCTTCAAGTATATATTATTATCATTGATAAGTTAGGTATAGGGTTCTTTTCTGTAGCAAATTTTTGCCTAAATCTTACCTCAAAAGTTATTTGGCTACCAATACACTAAGAAATTTGGGTGAAAACGTGGAGGACATTGCCACATTCCTCCTTTAGCAACCCATTATGCTATATTTTGGATGAACTTTCACACAACATTCATTCTTTCCAATTTAAGCCAAATTTTCCATACCTCCTTGCATTTTGGAGTGCTAAGTGGTTTACCTTGAACTTTGATTAAGTAGATTTAGGCCCTATTTAGATTAACGCCGGCCAAATTTTGTTTGAATGTGATTGGTTGAAATTTGGGTTTCAACTGCTCTAGGGTTCAGACCGAGGGTTTGTTTGGTACTTTTACATCCATCCTCACCAACCAATATAGCCATGTCAGCAGCCAAGATAGTGAAGTTCTGGGGCTTGCTCCAAGGATGGTACCAAACTTGTCTGCATAGATACACTCTTGGATGACACACAATTATATGAAAAAGTTTCTATCAGGTAAAACATCGGATACGGTGTTGATTTTAGTGTCTTAGCTGGTTGCTGGTTTGAATTGGGCCTTAAATGGTAGCTTTTAGAGTCGACTACCATAGCGTGACCTACCTTTTGTTTTTTATTAATTGATTTATGTCAAAGTTTCATTATTATAAAATGTTAAAAAACACATACTAAAATTTGTGAAAAATCAATAAGAGCTGTGTTAAAAAAATTCAAGAATAAAAAGTTAGTACCTTGTAATAAATGAACCACTACCTTGAACCGTCAACGATATAATTAAAACATGTTATACACAACCCACTTCCATTATTGCATATTATTGGTAACCAACATTACATTACTTAAAACCGTTTCCACTTTTATGATCCTTTTCAATTTGAAAGAACATTTTTGTTCACGTTGAATATATGTGAAGATTGGTGAAATAATTACATGTTTGCAAAATAAACATCATCTTAAATCCATATATAAATATAAACAAACCATTTTAGGTGATTTTTTTCTTTGCCTATGCAAAGACAAAGGCTATGTCACACTCAAAGTTTTTTTTTGGGGAAATTACAAATAGGGGCATGAAATTGTAAAATATTACAAATAGGGGCGCAGTTTCAAAATAATTATAAGTAGGGGCACAATTTCTAGAAAATTGTGGGTTTTTGTAATTTTTTTTAGTTTGGACATTGGTTGATTCAATTACATTACATTAAATGTTAGTTAACTTCCAAAAAAATTCAAAATTTCCAAAAATTGCCATCCCCTTTACTAAAATTTCTTTATTTAGGCTTAATTTGGAGAGACCTTTAAGTTTTTTAGAAATTAGGTAACATTTAATGAGATGCGTCTAAATCAACCTATGTCCAAATAATTAAAAAATACAAAAAAATACAAAAAAATACAATTAAAAAAAATTGTGCCCCTATTTGTAATTATTTTGAAACTGCGCCCCTATTTGTAATATTTTACATTTTCATGCCCCTTTTTGTAATTTCCCTTTTTTTTTGTGACAAAAATTTGCCTAAATTTAACCTCAAGTTCTTAGGGGCTCCCATAACACTGAAAAGATATGGTGAAAAATGGACAAAATTGTCAAATCACTCTCCAAGCCAACACCAAATTCACCGGATTTGGATGAAGTTAATTAATAGAAATATAGTTCATGGATGAACAAGCACAAGCCAATGATTCTATCCAATTCTGGCCATTTTTTCCTTACCCTACTTGCTTGCATTGTTGGGGGCAGGTAGCTTTACCCTCTTAAAATGAAAAAAAAAAAATTGAGTCACACACTCATGCCCCATTCTCATCGAGACGTCCACCAACAGTTTGTCAGTTGTGTTCACCATTCTAAGATGAGTCACACTAAATCTCATTCTCATTGACAAGATGCGTGAGAGGAATGTGCATGGACAAAAATATACAAATAAAGACTAAAAGCACAAGAAAGTTTCAAAACCCCACCACCAAGAAGGTCCCACATCATTACTACCACTTTTTGAGGTCATACATGGAACCTTCTTAGTAGTTGCTTGAAATGGGGGAATGCGTCATATAAGAGAACTTGTTTTACTGACGCATTCTGAATACGTTTGAGAAACTCATTTGAAACCCATGTTGGTGGACTCGCTTCAGGAAAGAAAGACAAAAAAATTCTCACCCAAACATGTCCAACTGTGCAATGAGAAAGGGCCTTCACACTACGGACCTACGGTACCTTCAGCGTTTTATTTCGGTGTGGCTAAAGCCGGCAAACCTTCATGCTCTATAAAAATCTGAACTACAGAAATAGCCTCGTGCACGGAGAATGGGAGAAGTCACTATTCCATATAAGGGGCTCCGCTATTGAATATTTGAATGCCCCATGATTGGCAAGAGAATCTCTTAACTTGGCATTGCCATGCAAGTGGAGCTCCCTAATCCGTACCAGAGGCAAACTTCACGTTTCTTGTGTTTTATTAAAAGGTTAAAAAATACACGACAGCACGTGATTTGGGTGATAACCGTACATCTCCTAATCTCTTGTAGTAGCTAACTAGCCACCAGAGTGACCAGAGTGAAAGCTGTGTGTTTTAGATATTGGAGGTAACGTAAAGTGGGATTGAAGTAAAATATCAGACTCCCAGTTACGGGAATCAATGAAAGAGATGCTCATCGAGAAATTAGGGGAATCGTAAAAGCGTCTCATGCAACCCTCCAAAAGTCCAAATGTCCAAGCATGCTCACTGAAATTTGGATGATAAGCAACAAATTTTAGTGGTGTCAGTCTCTACATTTACCTTTTTTTTTCAAATAAGATATAATTGAAGGAGTTTCTAAATCCTCTACAAGTTATGTTTTTTTGTCATCATAGTAAATTTTAATTATTGCTTTTGGAAGTTCCTTGACTTGTGATTGGTTGATATTATACCAAGTAAGTTGCATTGTTGGAAATGCAAGTAGTGGCTATCTCCTCTAAAATTGGCAGAGAGGAATTGAAGGGATGTGAATAATTGCATGGTTGTAGGAGATGCTCTAAGAGGCAGCCTTTAAATTATTATTTTGTGTTGGTCATGCGACATGCACCCAACAATACAAGCTGATATGAGAAGGAATTTGTACAAAAATGGATAGAATCAATAACTTGTGCATGTTCATCCGTGATATATACTAATTTATGGTAACTTCCATTCATATTTTGGCAAACATTGTATTTGCTTGTGGAGGGACTTGGCAATTTTATCTATTTTTTCACATGATTTTTCTAGTGTTCCAATAGCTTGTCCAAAATTGAGGTAGGATTTAGGCAAAAATTTGTCAAAAATTTCAAGGCTAGTAAGAGGTACAAATAGAGCCTTAGAGCATCCGTACCCCTGCATGCATTGGAGCTTTTGAAAGCAAGTGTCGAGGGCCCTTCCACAAGGGTGGACTTACTCAAATCCAATGAACGGAGAGAGCTGAAAAACAATAGAAAGTCAATCGCACAAAATGTGCAAAAAGCCAATTGAAATCTAAATTTATTGTCTAAAAATTGACTACATTTTTGAAAATTTTCTAGTTATAGTGTAAGTATATAAGAAATAGCCGGTGCATCCACTGAAAACACCAGATGAAAATGAGAAATGTAGGCTTTTTGCCGTAGGAGCTCAAAATCTCTTCGCACACTGCTCAAATCTGAAATGTCTCATTGTCTTTGAATAGACACAAGTAGGCATAAAGAGCGTATTGTAGACAAGTGTCAAGCTTCAACTGCAAGCTTTTGTTGCTAACCAATCAACAAGCTTTGATTATCCTAAATTTGGACTTAGTGATGATTCACAAAACCCTTACTGTTCTTGTTTTTGAGCTACAATTGAAAGTGAGCCTTGTCATATATGTGACGTTGACTTGTTTGTGGTGAGATGCGTCATTTCAAGCACACTCATGGTTTTCCAAAATTTTGTGTTCCTACAATTGTTGTAATGGGGCTAGAGATACACTAGTAGACAGCAAAGAAAAGTACCAAAAATTATTTTGCATTTGTTGAACCTTGTTTATCAAAATCCGAAGAGTTGCCCAAGATTATAGTAAAAGCTAAATAATATGTTGACAAGAACTCAAATATCTGACAACTCAATATTTGACAAATTTTAAAGTCAAGAAGACTAGCCTGAGGTTTTGCAATGGAGGAAACGACACTGCTACAAGGTTCTTTTTGACTCTCATTAGGATTCAAGTAGTTTGACTTTGACTATTGGAGATGCTGTAATACTGATTTACATTTATTTGGCATAAACAAAACATTGTCTGATTAGAAAGATGAAGAACTGCGAATCTGCAATAGTACCTCGGAAGGAAAGACTGCGTGTCCTTCAGTACATTTGCTGCGAATCTGCTTGGTGACCTTCTCTCCAGTTGAGATGAGATTGGAAACATTAATAAACCAGTAAAATTTCACAACACATGCTTCTGCAACTGAATTATCAGAGAAAGAGTCCGTCTTCCAAGTCATGTCCATGCTAGTGTTCGGAGAGAGATTTTAGCTTCACCGGCTAAAATTAGGCATTTCCTAGTTTCAACCGGATTTTCACTACACTAAATATTAGGGATTTAAATAGGTTTTTAGATATTTCGAAAAAATCATGAATAATTTGACGTGAACAAGTTTTCGTTCATTGCGGTGAATGTGCTGTCACGACCTCCGGATGTCGTCATGGCTGGTTCACTGCAGTTTTTCACAAAGCTCGTGCACGTGAACAATTTTGCTGCAAAATGGTATAATTGAAACCCCCTAATATCTCAAATAGGTAGTGAACAAATGGTTGTGAACAAGTTTTTATTCACTAGTGAATATGCTATCACAACCTCCGAAGGTCGTCATGGCTTGTTCATGGAGTGTCTTGATTAGGTTTTTCACAAATCTTATTCACGTGAACAATTTTGGTGCGGAATGTCATATTTGAAATCCCCTATTGCATTTAGGTTGCCTTTACAATTAGGTTGCCTTACCATGGAAACTGGAAAGTGTACCTCATGACTCATTGTTTGACTACTTGGAGGTGCATGTAGCTCTTTGGATTCTAGAAATTCACATAATTTTAGACGTAAATTTTGTTAATTTGGGTTTGTGCAGGATCATTGTTATTGCCGAGACCTTTGAAATTGGTTTTTTGCAATAATTACTCATGAAAATTACTGTAGCAACTAGAAATATTTATATAGCATAAAATGTCAAGAAATTAGTCCGCGGCAAACTGAATGCAATATTCAGTGCACCATGTGCATGCTAATTTTTGTAATGTATTTATGTTTCTATTATGATATATTGTAATTAGGTTTTTTGGAAAAAAGTGACCAATTTTTATGTAGTAGTTTCAAGTTTCAACTGGTTTTTTTCCAATTTTAACCGGCCAACAATACACTTCCAGCTAGTTCTCCCTAAACATTGGTCCATGCTTTAGATGATTTCAAAGTTTTACGCAACCCATGCCAGTTCTTTCTCTTGCACTGGTTCCACAAGTGACACTCTAAATTCTTGGACTTCGGATTAAAAAACATTCATAAAACTCCGAGAAAAGGAATGGGTTTCAGCAACTACACTAATTAAATATTGCATTTAGCTTGCTCACATTACATTTTGACATTTTGCACTATATAAATTCTTACTCATCAATAATTATTATAATAAACAAAATTTTAAAGAGCTTAGCAACAACAACAAAACTGCAAATAAACAAAATAGTTACATGCAAGTTGTAAACCATGTAAAATCCTAATATTTGAATAATTTGCATGCGCCTCCAAGTGCCCAAACATGAGGCGTGAGGTGACTTTCTAGAATAAGGCAACCTATTTGTTAAGGCACCCTAACCGCAGTATTCAGTGTAGAGCACTTTCTAAGTTATGTTGAACTGTCTGAATGACCAAATACAGTAAAGAAATGGTGCAGGAATGAATTATCTAAGCAGATGCACACATTATTGATTTTGCGTGGAAATTCCAATTAGTTTGATAATCCCCATTCCATGGACTTCTAAGCAATAGTACTACGAAACAAATGAACACTGACTTGGTCACTGCCATGTCGTCTATCATCCACTAAGCATGCTTGATTAAAAAAAAAAAAAAGACTTCCCAATCTTCTTCTTTCGTGTGTAGCGTGGTAGCCTGTTCCTCTAATTTAGCATTGCCTTAGGTTTACTCTAGAGAAGGAAGCCTTTTGATAGTATACGAAAGAGTACAAACTTGTACACCTGTGTACAATATTGCCACCTCACTAGAGTTTAATCCTTAGACGACGGAAAGGCCCTTTGCAATCAGTACAATATGCGATATTTTTTTGTATTTGGAATGGATTTGCATCTCTACTACATTTGAGACCAACAAAAAAGTTGAAGAATAAATCAATGCGGTTTTAGTGAGCTACTTAAGATCCCAAATCAAATTTTTTTTATTGGTAGCAAATGACAATTACATGTCAACATATTGTATATACTATGCCCTATAGTCGTTTAACCCCTGAGCGCCCCACAGGCAATAAATGGGGCGCTCAATTTTTGAAAATGTCCACTTTTGACTCTTATCCTCTTCTTAATGGTAAAATCAAAGGACTTGTACTTTTTCATGTACCTCCAAGCACATGTCTACTACCACTCAAAAAAAATTCAAGCTATTTGACTCTACTTAGGTAATACTTTTATTAGACTAAGTACACAAGGGTATGGATTTGAGTGAATATGGCCTGGGCGCTCAGGAGTTAACCCCCGAGCGCCCATGCCACCCCTGAGCACCCAGGCCATATTCACTCAAATCCATACCCTTGTGTACTTAGTCTAATAAAAGTATTACCTAAGTAGAGTTAAATAGCTTGAATTTTTTTTGAGTGGTAGTAGACACGTGCTTGGAGGTACGTGAAAAAGTACAAGTCCTTTAACTTTACCATTAAGAAGGGGATAAGAGTCAAACATGCACATTCTTAAAAATTGAGCGACCACATTTGGGCTCCTGGGGGGCTCAGGGGTTAAGGGTTAAAACTTAGAGGCAATTTAGAAAACTCAAATTGAGATGTCTGCAAGCTTGAGCACTTTGTGACTTTGAGTTCTAAGCGCAGCCTTACGCAGGTGAAATCCTAGCCACCCATGTGCCAAGCCCATCTCTACCCTCGACTGCCATGAGAACAATGTTTCTGGGATCTCAATGTAGGGCTAGGGAAGGAGATTCCCAGAGCTAGAGTATCTCCACCAGGGGTTTCCCTATCTCTATCCGGATGGAATCCCCACCGTGATAAGGAAGAATTCTTCAGCATAAAGAGCCTATATCTCTAAACTTTAGAGAATTTGAATGAGAGTGGGCATGCGTTCTCTATTCAAGAGGCCATATAAAAAACTAAAATCTAGTAAATTGTATCTTGATTTTTCCATAAAAGATACTTTTAGTTACCCCATTCATAACATTGTCAACCAACGTTGGAGGGCTCCCATTTGCTCCCCGCACAAGTAAGAGCCCCCTAGCGCTACAGTCTTACTTTCTTGTAACTCCGTCCCTGTAATAATTGCATGAACTTGCTCCAAGAACTTTGGTGCCTGGGCGTTGGAATTAATACAGTTTTGTAAGGTAAAGGGTCGTCTCTCTTGTTTTTCCTCTCCTTTGTTATTGCTTAAGCCGGATGGTACAAGCCTTTCTTGCAAAATTTCAATTTGGTATTTCTTTTTGTCTACCTTGGTGGGGTACAAGGAAATTCCTCCTTTCTTCTCCTTTGTTCAAATTCTTTTATGCCAAAGTAGCCATGAAATGTAGGCAACAATAGGATTTGTCATACCCCATAAATCTTACATAGAACAAAACAACCACGTTTCAAAGCACTTGAGCAAAAAGTCATAGAAAAATTTACAAAATAATTGGTGCTTACTCAAAAAATAATATAATCAATTAAACAAATTATTATTATGAAGCAAATGCCACTAACCCATGGCGTCCAATCACTATGGGAACAACTCTAGCCAAATGTACAAAAATATGACAAAAAACTGTCAATGCGGGTGTCAATTAGGACACCTTGATTTGGTCAAATCATTGACAATTATTTGTCAATTGTTTGTTGACTCAGTCATTTACTCCACTTCCATTCTGGCCATTCACTTCTCCTTTACTAAGACTTCTTTTATAGTACACGTCATCCAATTCACCGTAGATAAATTTTTAAGAGTAATTTCTTGACATGTGAAAGTGCAAACATTCACATATGTGAATTCTTTTTCTAAATACCTCTAATTTATTGGCTTTGAGGGGGGCCATGTGTCATTCAGTTTTAGACGACATGGCCCACATAGAAAAGGTTATTTTCATTTACACCTAAAAGCACTACATTGACATACTCACATTTGTGACAAGTGGGTATGCATACCGCTGACATTTGCATAAAATCATCCATGCTGTAACATCCATTGCGTCTTTCATTAACGCATATCATCCAAATGAATGGAATGAACTCCTAGGGACATCTTCTCCAATCATGTGCGGAACAAAAACACATTTGTATAAAAATATTCACCCCCCTAGTACAGTATAAGTTTGTTTCCCTTTTGGAAAACCCTGCTTCTTGGATCTTCTATAAAGACGTACATATGAACATGAAATAGAAATTTTACCGCATGTAACTATGAACTACTGCTCTCATCAATAGGATAAATGGATGCCCCCGCTAGGATACTAAAAGGCCTACTTCTGAATGCCTTATACCACACATAAGCAATCTGGGAAGTATAAAAAACCACACTTGCGATACACAGTGCCTTAAGAAGATGTGTAATTCCTATCATGCAAAATTATAGTTTAATTACACTTTACTTTCTTCCGTGGACAGCCCCTTCTTCATACAATATTGCTGCCTCCATTATTTATATCATCTGCCCAAGCCTATGAGACAAAATTTGCATGAGTGTCATACAATTTAAACAAAAAAGCATTCATGGGATATACATTTGAAATGAAATGACATTGGCATTAACAAAGAAGTTGATGTTAATATTCAAGGAAAAATCAAATGTAATTGTACCAGAAATGCAAATACTACAAGCTCATTGGAAGGATGTTTGCCATAGTAACACCATATTCATTAAATTGGGAAAACTAGATTCTCAAGTTGTATCCTAATTGTCGGTTTAAGTTGGTCACCTTAAACCCAAAATGTTACAGAGTTCCCAATTTAATGAATATGGTGTTTAGTTGTTTGACGCTCAGTTTAAGTCTTCAATATTTCTCTGTTCACTATTACCTTATTTGTGCTATATTGCAATGTCCTTAAGCAAATGCTTCTTGCAAGGCCTAATGGACTTTAAACCTTACATAAGAAAATTGCAGGCCAAGTATCAAGGTGACATACCAAGAGTTCTATGTGCCGCTTCGACTCCAAAATGGGCTGTAGGGCTACATCAGCATTCATAAATATCATGAGTTCAAAAAACCGCTACAATTTCAGTTAATCTACACATGTTAGTTTCATATGTCTTTACAATGTCCTCATACTTCAATCTACAAAAGTAAGATCTGTACTTATGATTACATGTTCAAAGTTGTCAAATCACCTACATAATGACACTGGCATCTAACCAACATTACCTAACTAAATTGTGATAAAACATGAAGAAGTTTTACAAAATGAGGCTTCTACTTCTCTGGGTCTCAAGACTATTTAGAGGATTTGTATTGCATTTTCTTAAGAATTGGACAATACATACATCAAAGCTAAAATGCCATACAAGATTGATTTAATAAAAAATCAGTCCTAGTCAACAATAGAATCCCACAAATGCTAAATTCAGTATTTCCACCTAATGTCATAAACACTGGCCCAGCTTGTCCATATTCACGAATATTATGTACCATCCCCTACCTCCCTAATCCATGTAGAAATTAACATGGTGATAAATACATTCATACACGTAGCGTGCTCAAAAAGGTATTAAATAAAAAAGTTCATTTGCGCCTGTCCTTACTTGCTATTGAACCACAAATTCAATCAAACAACAAGTGACGACATTCAACTACCTTATAAAAGAAAAAAGAAAAAAGAAATTTTATATCACCTACGTTGTAGTCCATTGTGTTTGCACAACTTTGAACTGAAGCCTTACATCTAAACTCCAGGTCTCAACAACTAAAATCATGCACATTGAATACAATAAACCTCCAATAAAACATCTCCAGAACACTATACAAAAATTGTCTATCCCCTTAACCTCAAAATCATCCCCAGCATCAATCCGACATCATAAAACATCATTCCAACAGTTTTGAGAAAGTTAAATTAAACACTAACCTTCTTAAGTCTACTATCTATTGTCCTACCTCTACCTTTGTGCTGTACCCAAACATCAACCCCATTGCATGAAAGCATTGACATACTGTCACAAAACAACACATAATACTTGATAAGGATATAGTCATTTCATGTACCCTATTAGCCGTGCTCAACCACAACTTTTGTTGCAGAAAAAAAAGGCATGCACATATGGTACTACTGAATAAATACACAAATGCCTTCAAAAGACTACAATACAACAAACTAACCCCCAGCTGCTAACGGAACCCCAATATGAACATCAAAAATACAATTCCAAAAGGTGCAAGCAGTAAAAAGCAATACACACTTCCCTTCACATGTTTCAACTGGATTAACAATAACCAAACTGTATTATCAAGCTCCAATTCAACCACATCACATATGAAGCCATGCACAGAGAATAAGGAAAAACAAAAATACAGTACAGTTATCTAATGTACCACTATATACCTTGTTCACACCAAAATAAAAGTCCTTAAAACACCAAATCATGTACCTTGCAGTACCATGTAAAATATATAAATTTGCTTCATAACAGCAAACTACATGCAATTACACCCTAATTCCATGCTATGAACAATAAACAACAACATGACATATGAATGCACTCATACACTAGTCTACAAACATAAATAACTTGAAAGACTTCATACATTTGTCATCCCTTCCGATGACAATTCCAATGTCTAGGAAGAATAGATCGCTAGTTCAATGCTACCCAAGTGAAATGACGAAAAATTGTTTGCAATTTATAAGCTTCGGCTAAACACCAGTCAAAATATTAAAAAAACAACAACTCATACTATGAAATAGAGGAAATAACCAAAAGAGCTCCATGATAAACCTATTCAATACATGAATTAAAGGAGATGTATCCAAACATATCAAATATTTCCCAGACCCTAGACAATTCCATCTGCATTTGTTAGTACTGTAACTTCTCTACAGGGACATGTATAGTACAATTACACAACTTACACATACAATCACATGATTGTCATGCTAGATGTAATTTGTAGAAATAATTAGGTGATGGTCAACTATACTTGGTTGGGGACCGGGTCTAATTGTGGTATTGGCTAAAGCGTTGGTCTTGACATGATTGACTCTTCTCCTGTACTCATCTATTGATGCATAGCCATTGGCAGTTGGTCTTCCACTTCGGCTGACTTAAGGAGCTCCTTTTCAAATGGCTCTTGAAACACATGTAACAATGCTTCATGTGCACAATTTGAAACTACACCACTGTTAGACTTCTTCATGTTCCCCTCTTTGCTACAACCCAAGCTCCTACGGCTTTGCTCCATATCGGCTATCTTAGCCTTCAATGTTTCCATCATTGCAAGCGCTGCCAAATATCCGCTTGACGTGTTCTCCCT
This sequence comes from Ulota crispa, assembly GCA_963920765.1. Taxonomy (NCBI): domain Eukaryota; kingdom Viridiplantae; phylum Streptophyta; class Bryopsida; order Orthotrichales; family Orthotrichaceae; genus Ulota; species Ulota crispa. Next base: position 29,267,049 of record OY987243.1, on the reverse strand, counting down.
TTCACTTGGTCCTGTGTCTGCATAGGAATTCAAGTGCTCAATTTCTACATTATCAGATGCAAAATTTAAACCTTCCTTGCCAATATTTGAAGAAACATTCACATTGTGCAACGCACTGCTGAAATTGGTTGCCTGCCCATTCACATGCTCTGCCCCCACTGACATAGTCAAAGCATTGCAACTCCTGTGCATTACACTAGCGGACACCACTTTCTTCTTGGATCGTCCACCATAGCCTTTATCACGTGTCATTTTTGCTTGGATTTCCTCTGGATGAGGTGGTCTTCATAACTTAGCTTCCAACCTTCTGGAAACACCGATCTCACTTGATGGACTAGTGCAACCAAAGTTCTGCCAGCTTCCATTTGCTTTGCTACAGTTCCTTTTCTTATAAATTGTTTTTGGATTCACAAGTCCCTTTGCAAGACTGCGCCATGTTGTATCAGTGATGTCTTTTGGCATTGGTTTCCCTGCAACAATCATCTCCCATAGTTGTACACATTGTAGAGTAACTCCTCTTGCAATAGCTTTCATCACACACGAGTACTTCACTGGAGCTGTGTAAATCCATGTATGTTGAATTCATTTAGCAATATGCTTACAAGCAACTTCTGGCTGATTCCTTCTATCACCAATCGCAGGGTCCAATGATTTTGAAAGGAGCGCTATGTCCCGCCTCTACTCTGTAACTCAATATCCAAATGGCATATTTGTTTTCTCGTTCACTAGGAGCTCATTGCGTGTTAGTCCTCCCTTGCTACAACGTGCAGCTTCCTTGTCTCTGGCAGCTTTAGCACGTCTCCTCTCTCTTTGCTTGTCACTTTTAGAGTCATTACTGAGGACACTGACAGTCTGTACACCGTCATTCTCAACGACGTAGTTCTCCGAGTCCATTAGCCTTTCTGCTGCAACCTTATCTTCGTCACTGCTACTGTAGTTGGAGTCTTCTCCGTCATCTTCAACATATGGAATGAAGGGCAGTTGCTGCTTAGAAAATTTGTCTACCTGGTACAACTGATCCAAGAAATGTTCTTGCAATTCCACTGTAACAACATTTTAGGAACATCATCTGTTAATAACAAACAATGACATTTCCAACGATACTCAAACCCATGACTAGTTCAGTTCTTGTATGAATTGGTGAGTGAGCAACTACAAAACGTAATAGCATTACATGTAAACTACATTGGATTCAGTATATGTCAACATCTCATAGTAGTGAAGGTACTTGGTCATTGTGAGAGTCTCTTAGAGAGGACAGATACACATTGTTTTGGTTTCCCGGAAATGAACATGTACTTTTGCAAAATGAGAGACGCCTTGTCTCGGAATTCTCACCCACCCCAGTAAGCCGCAGATTCATCTTCATTCCGTCCATTATGACACGCAATCGCTGAGTGTAGGACACCTGCAGTACCTGTCTGTACATGTTCTTTTGATTAAATGCCAGCATTCCAAAAAATTTTAGTCCTATGGAAGTCATTGCTTTGGAATGATTGCTACTGCTGCTGCATGTGGTTAAGTGAATTTCTTTCACCTTCACACATGAGGTCCTTGCTGAGTATTTGCTTTGTCAAGAGATTTAGATTTCACGTATTTAGTCATGCTGTTGCTTAGAAGACCCTCCTAACCACTCACAATTTCTACGACGCTTCATAGTACACCTTTGTACGACTAACACATGAATGCGGAAAAGTGACCTCATTATAATACATTATGTACTTCATTTCCTGGGTTCATTCATAACAAAACTTTAACATATTACGTACACAACAACTTCATAGAAATCATCCTTACAACAATATAGAACTAATTTATTTTTAAGCCATGACATACCAGTTACTCCTCCATATATAAAAATTAGTCACTTTCAGTACTACTACGGACAATGAACTAACAAAACAATTCATTTAGAGTCCACTCAAAATATTCTAATGAGAACAAACTATGACATGTAATGAGCATCTCCATATCTTACATGTTCTCTATCATACTCATAGAACTCTCCCCGTAAAGCCAATGCTGTATGAACAACATTTTTTGTCCAAATTCATCACAATATTTGACAAAATAATTCACTAAACATTCCTTTTTATGGGTTTGTTAGAACTAATGTAGCCAATATTACACTACTCTCTGAACATGTCTTGTACAGTTATGTTAAACAAAATGTGTTCAAGAGAGTACCTTTTCCCTTCCTTGCTCTTGAATCCAAACCTTGCATGGGGTTGGACATGAAAGAAGTGGAATTATTATCAAGAAGTGTCTGTCCGCGAGTGTAATTCATCAAACTTGATCTAGGATTTACTTGTGGAGGACTGCCCATTGCTGCATCAAGCACATGCGTGGGGCAACTGTTGGTTTTTGATTGTGGTCTACATTGCGGCAAATACTTGCCTTCACCAATAGAGTTCACATTCCAGTGAAAACAGCATCATCAGAAAATATGTACGCTACCCTACATCGGTAGGACAGAACGTTCACTATGAAATTGGTGTTCCATTTGATGCGTTGGAATTTTTGAGGAAGTCACGACATCCCTTGGAAGATTTTTTGAACTAGTGGGTTCATTCCACCGCTTGAAGTTACTTGCATTTTTGGCACATTGCCTCGCCATAGCCATTTCCTGCGCACACATAGATATTGACCTACAATACATTGTTAGTAAACGTCTCATCTCATGTACAAGCATTTCCTATTTCTATTTTTTCTCGTCATATCCATAATCATGAAGTTATAGCAATGAGATTAGGTAAATCTGGTTCAAAATTCACAACATTGTACTTGTTAAATTCAATGTAATTTGAGTCCCGTCCCTCCAAAGACTATATATATTCATTTTTTCACAATTTCAGCGATCATCAAATATTTATCTAGAGAACTTCATCAACATCTCTATACTTGTGATCTTTTGAGAAGGACATGAAATTACATAGATGAGAGAAAACGTAATATGATATGTCCTAACCAAATCAGCCATAGCCACGATGTCAAAAAGATTAAATCATTTTAGGCCATTAATTTATGTAAGGTTTCAAAACAGAAAGAGGGAAATTCTTTTATCCACTCCCTTCTGGAGTTCCTTAAATCTTTCATTTCACATAGTGAAATGCTGGCAACTTTTATTTAATTACTTTCTTAATACGGTTTTACAAGTAAAATTTAGGACAAGGAAATGTTTGAGGTTTGCCTAACTTATGGAACATGATATTTGTTCTCATTTTAATCAACAAATTTCTCTTACTTCAAAAAACAACATTGTACACATATATTTAAACATTCATGAGAGCGTCCACTTCGTCATATGCATTTTATTTTATATTATATTGTCATAGCGCATTAAAGAGAATGGTTTAAGAGTTTAAGTTCATAGTACAATTGAGTTACTTATCTATAGAATGAAAACCAGCACAGTTTTGTTGTTGTACAAAAAATGACATAAGGTACATAGACCTTGTTGAAGGGGTGAACCCCTCATACACATGCATACATTTGTTGCTCTTTTTTGAAATTCACTAAGTCAGTTGTACATACCTTGGCCTCCTTTAACTTTACGAAGATAGCATGATGTAGTACCAAATTGCAAAACTTGTTTTTGTCAGTAGTTGTTGTTCCTTGTTATTTGCGCTCCCATTCATGATGTTCTAAGGAATAGATGTCTTATTTGCCAGCACTCTTGAAGGTTTTGACATCAAACCAACAAGAGAACTATAATAACAAGAGAACAATGGACAACTGTGGTTTGTGTTTGAACAAGTCAGTCTTCAATCCTCAGCTCTAAAATCTTAGGTTGGCGGCTATTCCATTCAACACTTTCCTACTGAATCTCCTAAACCCGACAAGTGCAAATGTCATTTCTCCTCTGTTGTTGGTGGAATCATTTAAGAATTTTTTGTTGAAAACAGTAGTCTGTGTATATCCTCTTGATGGACACTGAATGTCCTGTATGACCAAATCCTTCTCTGCAACTCCTATTGAAGCTTTACTGTCTGGTCCATACCTGGTAGATCACCTTCACTTTGTCAATCCCTAGAAATTATACATCCACAAGTAGTAACTGGTATTAGTAAGTAAACAAATTGGCAAACAAGATAACCAAAGGAGGGGAACATTGAAGAGACATCGAGTATGCTAAGTTGTGGCTGCAACGACACTTGCTCTTAAACAAGAAGATCGTGGCCGCCATTGCAATGAAAGTTCCTATAATTAGCTTTCTTGACAACTACGGACTACCAAAACAGAAGATTCAGTACTACTCCTACATTCATCCCTTGGCATGGGCCATTGTTCATGCATTGTAGTGGTAGTTGAATTTTGTGACTTCTAATCTAAGAAAATCCTAGTCAATGCTCTTCAATGTAGTAGACATTTTAAGGCGTACAACACAGTACTCTGCTACATATAGAAACTCAGCAATGACAAGGTTAAAAGCAGAGACCTACAACTACGGAAAGCAGTACATAATTTGCGGTTTCTTATTAAAACGTGGTGTGAAAGTCAACACTGACATAATTTTAGCAAGTTTGTTAAAAAAATCTCTAACTAGAACGGCAAAGTTTTTGGTAGAGCTAACATTACTTAGCACGCAAAGAGCAAGAACAAATACTTACAAGCTTTAAAGTAAATCAGAGATAGTACACAAGCAACAAGAACAGCTATTTACAAGCTTCAAAGTAACTCAGAAATAAGAAACTCCGCAGTAATTTCTAATTCTGAACTCACGAAGTATGTGCTCCTTTTCTCTTCTCCTCCGCCATCGCTCCTTCCTCACATGATTTTCTGTTGTCAGTACTCCAAAAATGTTCTCCCTTCAATGCGTTCGCCTTTTTCATCTGTGGTTCTTCAAATGTGACACAACGTTTGGCCGTATTGCTGCAGTGGAAATTGGCAAAGACAGGAACCACATCTGTAACAGAGACACCTGAGAAGCTGCATCTGCAAAGCATTGATATAGTAAGAAACATAACCCTAACCACAAAGTATGCAACAAACTCTAAAACTCGCTCTTGGTTTCACATTACACTCCGGCCAATCATTATAGCAATAACTCACAAATACATCAATTTCCAATTATTGTATTTGGGGGTACTTGATTTGACATGTTAATCATGTGGCCTAAATACTAGATGTTCAAGTAGGTAATGATAATTGTTAATCATCAAATCGCTATCAAAGTCATCATTAATTGGCAATCTTGTCAAGTGACGCTAATTACAAATTTTTGAAATCTGTTGATAGGAAATGTTCATTAGGTCATCTTGAGATAAATTCAAAAGACATTTTGGAACTCTCTCTCTTCTAAATGTGAAGTGCAGCTTGACATAAACGAATGACTCTCACTTCATTCTCATTTCTTGTTTTGATTGTTATTGGCTTCAATGTTGTGGAGAAGGCATTCCTCACGTATGCACTGCTGTAAGTATTATTGCATTACTAAACTCTTACTCTCAGTAATTCCTTACTTTGTCCTCATGTTCTGTTTGTAATGTACTCCACAGATTGACGGAGATATAGTTTCATTGGTTCAATGAGAGAATTCTTGTTTTCCACTGTTAGTAATTGTGTGTTACGGAGCTTTGCACAGCCTCATCATGTCAGAAATTACTGTAATTTAGGTATGTTTTCTTTTTTACAGTCCACCGTAAAGGAATTGTTAGTTCAAAGTCATTCACCTCCTTTTCCACATTACCCGTGATTGTGGCCTCAAGAACTTTTTGCGTGTGCAGTTTGAATTTCACATAAGTTCATTTGCGATAGTCATATGCTGCCAACTCTTTAGGTAAGGTGGAACAAGTTTTAAGGCACCTTCTCGCCTTTAGTTTGCATGTTTCTGAGCATTTATGTTTGTTTTGAATTTCTTTATGGTATCATTCATTCAATGTGCATTACAAAGCTGTGCATTTTTTAGGGTTTGTTGAAGGAACGCCCTCATGTATAGTACACGCATTAGTCCAGACTATCTGTTTTAATAGGAACTTTGGTCAATTGTTTTGCAGAAACAAATAGATATGACATCAACTCTCTTGGGCGCAGCTTACAACACAGAGAGAGCATTTTTTGCTGCACATGGTATCCAAACATATCCATGCGGTTGTCAAATTTGTCATGGATTCAGGGTCCGAACTATAATGAATGTCCAACGACATCACCGACTACATGGCCGAGATGTCACCTTAGTACAACCTTTGCTGGTAAGATATACAAAGCACCTACTACTATGGTTGGACCTCATAATTGTATGAAGTTTCGAGTTTGTAGGGTCTCTGAGGAAACAATATTTTCTTCTCAACATCTCTATTGGTACAACTTGAATAATTAATAATTACATTAGCATATGAAAGTGTACAAGAATGTATATGTTATTGTATTATTGGTTTCCATGGGCAGACACATAATAGAGAAAGAAATGTGGCCAGTTTATTATTTGAGTAAAACACAGGAAGTTAACACAATCAGTCATTGTAGTGTAATTATATATGCATAAGTTTAACACAGTGTCCATTCTTCTATTCTTGCAATTAGCTAGTAGTATCATAGTACATAGCCAAAGTATTAGAATTTTCTTGTATACTTTTGTTTGTCTTAGAATTTGGGTTTAGCTCTATGTCCACATGCACATGTCTAGATCATAAAATTTGATCTGTAATCGCTAGTAGTTTTCATTGGTACTAATCTTTCTCAAAGTTTTGGCTGAAATCTGATATATTAATACAGTGAAAATGAAATTCAGTTTTTAACTTACTAAGAAAACAAAAGTTTGGGTTATTTGTATAAAAATGCTTACGGTGGTGCACTTGCTTGTACAACCACTATCAATATGCTACTTTGCATGCATATTATACGATGACAAATATTATGGAGATGTTATCTTTTGTGTGAAAATGCATTTGAGGTATTCATGTTCCAATAGTAAGTATGGAATTCCAAATCCAAAGCAAACAAGGTGAATTAGCTATATTGGTTAACAAATGCATGCCTCTAATGCCGTTAGTCTCCATAATGCCACATGATGGTAACCATTTCACACAACCAAGGATGTACAGGGAAGAAGCGGCGGATTGCATGCCAATACATGAAAACGATAGAGATCAGTGGTTCCCAGGAGATGATGTCTTTGAAGATGGAGAAGACTCTCACTCCTTTGATGATGACCAGCCAAACACAATTGTGAACTTTGAGAGAATGGCGCAAGATTTCTTCTCAAGGGCTGATGAGATTCACAGTCAGAGTGAAGACAATGTGGACTCAGTAGCTGATTTTGACGGCATGTCATTCTCTTTTGATGAAGAGGCCAATGATGTGGACCACCTGGAGTTGCTTTTGAAGCAATTGGCAAAACCACTGTACCCCGGAGCGACTATAAACTACCTTTGATTCAGTGTTATCTTCATGTCATTGTGCACCCTTTTTGCGGTAAGTCGTCAGTGCCTTGATGACTTCTACACATTCTTTAAGCAGGATGTGCTACCCCCATATAATAGATGTCCAAAGAAATTCTATGAAATGAAAGCGATTTTAATGAAACTTGGACTTGCCCATGAAAACATTCATTGTTGTACCTGTGGGAAGACACTCTACTGGAAGGATAACGCTGCACTAGTTGAGTGCCCTAGCTACTCCAAATCAAGGTACATACAGGGGTCCACAACCATTCCAATTCGTGTTCTACACTATTTCTCAATCATTAAGAGGTTAAGAAGATAATTCAAGTGTCTTGAGGTTGCAAAACATTTGCAATGGCATGCTACCAATCACTTTGATGATAACAAGATGAGGTCAGTTGTGGATGGGGAGCAATGGAAATACATAGACATGACATATCCTAGCTTTAGTAGAAACCCAAGGAATGTACGTTTAGGGCTTTCCCTAGATGGGGTAAATCCCTACAGTTTGCAGTCATCGCAGCACTTGGTGTGGCTTGTATCAATGGTGATGTACAACCTCCCTCTTTATCTTGTAACAAAGAATTTTTTTCTTTCATTGACAATGATAATTCCAGGTCCACATTCCCCATCTGAGGATTCCATAGATGTTTACATGCAACCTCTTGTGTATGAATTAAAGAAGTTGTGGGTGGATGTTTCGGCTATTGATATGTTGCAACCGGAGAGTCTTGATAGAAATTTCAAGTTGAGAGGTATGCTTATGTGGACTATTAATGACTTCCCCGCCTACACACTAATTGCTGGACAAGTTGGGAAAGGGTACGCTGGTTGCCTAGTTTGCGAAGAGGGGACCTTCTCAGAATATTCCAATGAGGCAAGGAAAATATTATTTTTGGGTAATAGACAATGGTTGCCTGAAGATCATTGTTGGAGAATGGCAGAGTTTGCTTTCAATGGTCAGAGAAACAAAGACCCCGCCCCTCCTTGTCAGACAAGGCTGACGATAGTGCAGCGTGCCGCATGGAGGCAGTCCTTCCTAGAATATGGTGGACGCCCAAATTTGCAACATGATCCTGTGAAGTGTACAGGTGTCAAGAGAGTGAGCATCTTCTACAAGCTACCATATTGGAAGGTAAGTGCTGTAAACCATTTATTCCTTTTTTTCTTGAAGTACGTTTAGTTATATTTGATGTTAGCTCACATCATGGAATTGATTGTGAAAAACAAAATTTTGCTTCAGGAATAGCTTAACGTATATATGGTATAGCATATCCATTTTTATATATGTTGAATGATGAAAAGTACATATGATTCGGGCAATTAGGAATTCCAAGACGATGTGGATTCAGTCATTAAAAAATTTTGCTATAAAGTACAATGAATGAAAAGGAGGATTTGCTTTTCTTAAAACTATTGGTATTTCAATTGTTTCATCATATGAGCTCTGGAAATTTGAGTTAGGCTAATATGTTAAAGTAACTATACCAAAAAAAAACCGAATGCTATGTAATGTATAAGTTTTATTTAATGAGGTTGTTGTTTAGTTGTTGTGTCCTTCTGAGGATTAATAGAAAACGTTAAATTAGATTCCAAGGATTGCCTAAATATTTGGTAAGTCATGCATCTTGTCTATCATTTGTTTGTACTAAAATGTAGTATCCAAATGTAATAGTGAGCGACAAATAAGTTTTGCAACACCAGTATTTCATAATGAACTAAGTGAATGAAAAACAAAAGCAAGGTGCCTGTAAGTGTATTTTGTTTTTTGTTATGTATTTAGTGTCTACTGCATTAAGTGTCATTGACATGTCAAACAGCAAGTTGGCTTTCAATGAATGGTTTTTTGTAGAGGAAGAAAATTTTAATCTATCAATCATTTGCTGAGAGTGCATGAAATGCAAAGTAAAAGAATGTTGAGTAATAGAAAGAAATCATAGTTTTAATTTCCTTAGTTTATTGTAGGTGATGATGATAGTGAATTATGGCAGTGTCCAATTAACCGGTTATTAATTAATAACATTTTGAGGACATATACTATGAGTCCCTATGCTAATGTATGCATGAAGGTTATTGTAATAATTACTTACCATTTTTGTGTTAGGTGATTTCGATGATGTCATGTTTTCTTGTTACTGTCCACGCTTCACATTCTTGAATCCATATGACTAGGGACTCTAAACCACTCACGTTTTTGCTTGTTTTTATAGTGAAGTGTATGGTATGTAAATGGAAAGGCATGGGAGAGTGTTTCTAAAGTACTGACGATAATACTCTGTAATGTCTCAGTTGTAGTGAAATGTTGATGACTTGTAAATCATAATTGCATATTGGGGTCAAACAAACCCGTAAGATTGGAGGGGAACCTTGTTATATCTATAATTGATTACATTTAGTTTTGACATTCAAAAATTTAATTTTTGTAGACTTCCCTCAAAATGTAGCATTAATTAAAGGACATGTAGCCAATAATATTTGATTTTACTTTAGAGTTGTGTGGAAGTGGCATTGAATTAGAAAATTGCAAATGTCAATAGCCGTAGAATTTGTTGCAATCCAACAAATTATTATGACAAGATACAAGGAAACTAGATTTTACCAAGTACAATACATATCAAGAGAGGATCAATTTTGGAGTCAAAATAATGTAAAGAGCTCATTCCATGTTGAGCTGTATAGTGTATTGTCAAGTATCATGTCATACCAACTCTGCAACAAATGTCACTTATTACAGAAGTGTTTTCTGTGGTTCATAAAAGAGGGCCTGCAATTCAAAGTCTTTTATTAGAAGTGCTGTTAGTATGTAACTTGTTCAATCATTATCGTATACAATGGAGAAAAATTATTGGGAATGGCCATTCTCACAAAGTATTGAAATTAGAGTGAATTTAAATCAGCTTACGGAGACTTCAATACGAGATGAATGAATTAAATTTTGGAATTCCGGTGATTTCTGCTCTATTATTCTAAAGAGGTGCAATATTGACTTGTATAGATGATGCATGGTATTGAAAGTGGTCATGTATGATGTAATGCACAATTTTTGTGCAAAAGATATTTTATCTTTAACAACGAGGTTTGGGTGTATTTGGTTCTGAGGTAATGGTTTTTTTTGTTAAAGGTAGTAGTAGGTAAATTATATATCTATGGTAGCTGTGTGTGTTTGTAGATGGCGTGAACACGTCATCATGACATATAGGCGTCATAAGGTTTAAAAACATAAACCGTTGTATAACTTCCGGGGGAGGTAGCTGTGTCAGGGATATTATTGTCATAAGAATTAAGGTATATGTCCTTGTAGTAATTGTGAGTTGTCATGTGATATTGGAGAGAATGTGGTCGACTATGGAGAACATAACTCAAGTGGTATAGATATACCAAGATTATGTGAGTTGTTATTACTCTTTCTTTTTTGAAACTATACATGAATATATTGAAGGAAGTAATGGCACTTTCAGATTTGATGTTTTCCCTATTCAAATTATCTGTTTTTTTAGGTCAACACGGACTTCACTATATATTACAGTCCAGTCAATGCTGACATTGATTGATTCATGACATTGACATCAATATTAGAATTATAGTTGTTACTGATTTTGTAGTTTGAGCATTCCATATTGCGGGCAGAATGAAAAATTAAACAAAAAGCAGGTGTTCCCATTAACTATGTAATGAATGCGTGTAATAGTCATGTATGTGTGGAATTGCTAGGAATCTCAAAGTGTAATGATTAACATCAATAATAAGCATATATTGTGAAGTGTTTATTTTTCTGCGAGGATACCTCACTAATTCCACATTAGTCTGTATTCATGGATTGATTTGTTCAAGAATTTACCTTTTGTGGTTGGCTTGCAGGATCTCCCAACGTGGTATATGCTTGATCTGATGCATTGTGAAAAAAACTTGTGCGATAATCTTATACGAACTTTGTTTGGAGAGAACGATGGGGCAAAGTCCAGAGAGGATATGCGCACCAGAAATATTTGTCAACACCTGCACTTGCAGCCCATGACAATGGAGTGTCTTACTTCATGTCTGACGCATCGTATGTCTTGTCAAAAAATGATCAAGAGAAATTTTTATCGACATTGCGGAATCTAAAATTTCCTTCTAACTATGTGGCTTCATTTGGGCAGAGAATTGTTGATGGGAAGTTACGAGGGCTAAAGTCCCATGATTATCACATTCTAATGCAACAATTGTTATCTTTGTGCTTGAGAAATATAGGGGACCCAATAGTAGTTGGAGCTATAATGAGGATGAATAGAGTATTTCAAAGACTTTGTGCAAAAATTGTTGATTATGGAGAGAAGGAGAAAATGTTGACGGATGTAGCAGAAATAGTATGTTCCTTTGAGAAAGAACTACCTCTGTCAGTTTTCGTGATCATGATGCATCTGCCAATACATCTTGTGGAGGAGTTGTTTATTTGCAGTCCCATCCACACAAGGTGGATGTTCCCGTTTGAGAGGTTCATGAAGGAGTTGAAGGGTTATGTGAGAAATAAATGTAAACCGTAAGGAAGCATGGCCAATGGGTACTCGCAGCAAGAGTTAGTGGGTTTCATAACTGAATACTTGTCTGACTATACTCCAACCACAAAGAGAGCATGGAACAATGAGGAGGAGCCCATTATGTACAATGAGATCGTGGAGCATGGGAAAAGCCAGTGGCATATGGATTTGGACTTCCAAAAGGCTATCCAAGACTTTGTATTAGACAACACTGTTCACATGGAGCCGTATAGAAGGTAAACATTTCTAATTTGTTGCTTCTTGATTGAGGTCCTAGTCAATGAATGAAAGAAGTTGAAGTGTCCATTTGGAAGGTTGGTACTTGGTAGTTGAGAAGTGAGGTAGGATGTCAATGTCATGTGTTGAATTTGCATGGAGGATGGGATGGTTACCTTTTTGTCGCTTTAATGAGTTTTTAGCTTGGATTGTCAATCTGCATTTGTAATTGTTACAAAAGTAATTGTAAACAATTGACAAAGAGGCTACCAGAAAGTGTTAGTCCAAAATACAGCTGAAGTATGCAATCATGCAAGTGAAAAAAAAACATGTTATTCACATGAGTTTGCAATGCATACTTATTGTCATGAATTTATGAATGCAAGTGTTAGTAACATTAGAAAAATAAGGCAGAATCTTTTTTGACTTTCAGGACTGTGGTTGTATGTACAAGTCGGTGCTAATTATCTTGGGCTACATGTAATTAGACAGGGATATTACCTAATTTGAGGGTCGTGCACAACAGTCAAACATGTGAGGGCCCTAGCTGAATACACATAAGGTTGAGGAGTAAAAGTAAGTATACGCAGCATGTACTATGTATTGAACAAAATAAGTGGGGTTATAATGTAGATCTTATATTTAGCTAATGTAGTTCATTCATGTCTTTTTATTTGGGGGGAATAACTATTTTGTGAGGTAATGTCTTGTAATTGCTAAAGTTTCTTGCTAAAATGAACTAGCTGACTGGAAAGAATATCTCAATTGTTCCAGCATGTCAATAAAAACCAAATCAGAGTACTCCACCGTGGCATATAATGAGAAAAAAATGTGCAACAGAGATGTGCGTTGATAATGTGAAGGTGGTGATGTTAAGTAAGTTTGAAATGTGTGAACATGGGGAAGAAGTTAAGTTTGAAAGAATGCTAGTTTGATAGGCACAAGAAGAAAAATTATATGGATCTATTGTACACGTTTATTCTTTTTTATTCCAAAAGGAAATGAAATTATTGGAAATTCTTAACTGTTTCTCCCAAAGTGAATATGAAGGTTGAGTGTGTGATACAATATGCAGTTGTTTGGGGAAGTGGGATACAAGTGAAGCAAAAGAGAGTGGAGGGAAATGTATTATGCATGCAATTCAGTTGTACCTACTATGTGTCCAATCTGCCATAGAGTACAAAGTCAATCAATCCTCGTATCTATTGAATGCTTTGTTGTGACAAGAGGTTTGTTCTACGAAAATACTTGGAATATTGATGTCATATTGATCATGTGAATTCTAGCAAGTACGAGTTGGAAGAGGCAAGGCAGGAGAAGGAAAGGAAGCCATACTGACAACAGTTCAGGAGGGTCGACATTAAACCTGATTCTCCTTTCCACCAGAACTATGTCTATTACCAGAGTTTGCTCAGTGGACACTGGACGAGGTGAGGCAACAGCAATGGAATGGTGTTGAAGTTGATGATCAAGTAGTAGACACTGTAAGAGGTCCCTTGCCAATGGCAACATCATACAAATTAATGTATGCACAGGGTAACCATTTCTGTATGTTGAGTGTAGAAAGAAAGTTGAAAACTGATGACAATGGTGTGGCCGCAACATTCATACAGGTCTGTCATAGTGGAAGGGGAGATGTCAATCAAGTAGTAGCAGACATCGAGTACGTGGGACATATAGAAGAGATTTTGGAATTGAATTATAGGCGTCACTTCCTTAAGGTTTTAGTTTGTGACTTTGTTAAAGCTAACTATGTTGGAGAGAATGCGATGATTAGGAAGGACAGATGGTACTTTACTTTGGCAAATTACAATAGAAGACTAGGCCATGTCTGCATGGACAATTTTATTTTTCCAAATCAGTGCAAGCAAGTGTTTTCCTTTGAGGCAGCTGATGCAGTAGGATGGAGAATTGTTCTAAAGAAGGACGTAAGAAGGAAACGCATTGTGCCGAATATGCTTGAAGAACCTGATGTAGATATGTTTCAAATGGGTCAAGATGAAGACTTTGTAGGGTTACATCTTGAAAGGGAGGTAGGAGAGGGACTGGTACCTCGGCCCTTGAACGGACAAAACATTGTCTTGTAGGAAGTGTTAGTTGCAGGACAAAACATGTCAACGGGAAGGCAGGCAGGAGGTCAACGTCCAGGTAGAGAGCGGATGCAAGAGGAATATAGAACTGCTAGGGTAACTGCTCCTGTGCGTGGTCCCGATGTGGATGTTACGGCACAAAGAGGTCGAAATAGAGAATCTTGTGGACACACTAGAACCTCTCGTACTGAGTACAGGGACTTTGAGGAAGGAGAGGTATATCATAGCAGAAGGTGCAGGAATGGGCGGCCTAAATCAGAAACTTTGGAAGCTAGATGGTTGGAGTTTGTAATGGCAAATTTTGAGAGACGCACCGCACTGTAGACAAACGAGAACATTCAAGAAGCGACGTGTGTGCAGGGTGCAGCAACGTCATCACAATTGGCAGATTAGAGCCCCTTGAATGAGTAGTGTAGACCAGTGCATAGAATTTTAACCGTGTCATGGTTTTCATTTAAAAAGGTCTCTGTGGAGCATATACTCTATCTTTGTATTTATTCAAGTTATTGTGTTTTAATGAAAATGTTAAGTAAGTTTATGTACTAGAAATTTTGCTCATTTTTTCACGACCGGTACCATATGCAAGCAATTGCACAGAAGCTTCTTTAAACTCTTACTAATGACAATGTGTGGTGAAAAGTAGAGAAAAAATCTTACAAACTACAGTTTGTATGCAAGTAAAAGTAAACAACGTGATGACTTTCACATGATTTGAGTGCATGAGACATTAAATCATGTATTTGACTACCAGTTACCTTGACTTTGCAATATTAGACATGATAGAGGTTGAGTGGGATCCTTGAGCATGGTTTGTGGGAAAGTTGACAAGAATTAGGAGTCATTCTCTGTAATTGTCCATTTGGATAGGCATTTGTCAATGTTTTGTACATTCGACATAGTGTTTCCCGTAGTGAATGTTTTTTTATGTATTATTTTTTGGCAATTGGTAACAAGCAAAAGACATTGGCAATATTTTTTGAAGGAGGATTTCATTTTGTGTGGACAAGTAGACAATTTTGTTTTGTTTTTAAGGACCAAATGCCAAGTTTTACCTTGGTATTACCTACTATAGTGTGAAAAATGCTATTTTTAGTTCCATAAACTTTATTGAGTGTGAACGCTATTTGTTTTGATGATAAGAACTGAAAAAACATAAAGAAGATCAACTTAATTTAGATCAGATTTAAAACAGTCTAATTGATTTAGATACAAAAAGATGTGACCTTAGAAGAAGATGCACAAATAAAGAAGAATCAAAGTCAATGGACTACACTATTAGGAGTATATGTCTTAGTTTTAGAAACTCTCAAACTTTAAGTCAATTGCTAACTTTGAATCAAATTTCTTTAGAGAGATTCTTGGGTTTATTCTTGGTATGTATGAATTGAATTATTAATTGATTGTTTGTTGTTTATGTAATGAGTTAAACTATTTAATTGCAATGTCTACTTGATAGAACAAATAAACAAAAACAAAAGAGAATTTTTTGAAAGCGTAATCAAATGAAACGGATTATAATAAAAATAATTGAATCTAAAAATCTGAATTTAATGATGTTGGTAATTCTTTAAATCAATCCAAGAATAGTAAGACAAAAGCATTGTCAAATAGACTGTAGACATGAATAAAAAAGGAACAACATTGAAGTCTAATTGATAAAACATCTATAGTAAAAATATAAAAAGCTGAAAATGATAAAAATTAAATAAAGGAATGTAGAATAGTGGTTGAATAATGATTGTGTTATAAGTTAGTAATTTGTGAAACAACTCAAGAGAGTTTAATGTGATTGAAGGTAAATATTGTCAATTGAACTATGAAGATTAAGTTAACACTATCCATTATAAAATCTGGATGAGTGAAAGTTAAGGTCTAGATTGACCTAGGAGAGTAGACAAGGAAATTTGACAATGAATTACAAGTGAGTTTGCATCATTGTTAAAAGTGGTTATGTGAATACAAAATTGGATTATATAAAAAGCATGGGCATATGGTTTTATTAATTGATTGAAATGAAGGAAAGTGAGGAAATTTTTTTAGTCAAATTAATTGGACTTGGTTAGAAATGATTTTAATATAGAAGTATAGATAAAGTTACATAGTTAGAAAAGAAGTATGAAAGTTCTTATGTAGGATTGATCACCCTTAGAACAAAATTACTTCTAAGTATAACTAAATGTAAGTTTTTCTATATTTCTATGAGGTTAATGGTTGTTGTAAATTGTACTTATGTGTGTGATGATTACAATAAATGAAACATAAAGCACATGGCAAAGGATTAAGACATGAGAATGAAGGAAAGAGGATAAGATTGTCAAGAGAATTGCTTTGGATAAGTGCTACTCTTAATACTTTTCTCATTTGTTATAACTTAGATTTGAGTTTCATAGTTAAAGGAAATGAATAAAATCTATCAAGTCTGTTTGACTTGATAGAAAAGGAAGTTTTGCCTAATTGACTTATTCTAGTGAGAGTGTTTAAAATATAAGATTCTACATGTCTAATTGATGTGAGGTATGAATGTTATTTTATGACTTTCTTAATCTCTTGTTTCTAATATTACAAAATAATCTCCTCACAAATGACCTTAGTTGCAAAACAATAGACAACTCTAACCTTCTTTAAAAGAACCCCCATTTAGAAATTTCTTGGGTTATTTTACTTGGGAGATTTTTTACAAACTACACCTACAATCAATATAGATATCACCAATTAAGACCCAAGTACGCCTGCGTATGGAATAAACAATTGCCTACTTCTCCAAAACAAAGAAGTATAAACTTGTGACCCTCACACTTTGTACCAATGACATTATCAATTTGTTTTCATAACTTTTCTATATTAAATTTATTTTATTTTTTATATTTTATATTTTTTGGAACACATTAACTTAACTTCTCAACTATTGGCATCATATTGAGATACTAATAGAGCTTGGCTTCTCACCTAAGCTTAACTTATCCCTCTGAAATCACTCAAGCATTGAATTGCCTAGAGGCCTTGGATTCTTGGACCCTACTAGCCAAATTCCAAAAGTATTGTAGCCATGGTACACCATAATTGCTTGATAGGATTTTAGCCTCGGGGTGGGCCAATTAGCTAGTTGGATGGAGGAACCCATCTCCAACCTGCCAGGACCCCAGCATCATGTTTACTATCCCCCCATCACCCCAGCCACTCACCGTGAGTATGTTATAATTGAATTGCCCCCCCACCTATCTGGGGAGGAATATACCTCCACTTGGGGGGAAAGAACTTGGCTAGTTAACAATGTTATGTTCACCTCCAGGGTGTTTGCAAGAAACTGGTGTACTACATTTTTTCCCCTACTACCTTGACAACATGTTTTAGTGTTGTATCTTTTGCATGAAAAGACCTTTTGACCTGAAATTTTAGGACAACGTGAACATCAAAGTCACAAACATTCCTTGATTTTTAAGTATTTTTTAAAATTATTGTAATATATTTTTTAGGATTTAGACAATTTGTCTACTTTTGCTGTTTTGGGGGTTTTTAGTACTACATTAGGTCAAAAAATGCAAATTTTTGGCCACAAATTAGGGTAGTGATTTAGGAGGCATTATTACACAAATTTGTAAACCAATTTTGCAAATCTCAAAATTCTATGCCTTGCACGTTCTCTCAAAGTGGGCATCCTATCTCCCTGCCTAGGTGATAGACAAAAATCTTCCTAGAAAAAGTAATTTCACAATTTCAAGCCAATTAAAGAGGCCACAAATGGCCAATTTTTGTTTTATTTTATTTGGTTTTTTTGTAATTACTAGGAATTAAAACATGGCAACCTAGAAATTCTGGTAATTTTTGGTCCACATGCCTATGTAGTACTCTCTCTATTTATTGGCACTACGTATTACCATTGACCACTGACATCTTTTGAGGATCTGAATTTTTTTTTCATCCATTCATTGAATTGCCATTATTGATAGTTGGCCTTCCTAAATGACATGCCACGTACCTTGTTCTCAATAGATTTGAGATGGGAGGAACAATTCAAATTTTTAGTGTGAGGATGCTGTGTAGTACTTACAACACTGGTAGCACTGCCAGTATTACATCCAAAAAGAGGCATTTTGAGACAAAACCATGAGGTGTTTCTTGCAACTACCCTCCAACACTCTCCTAGCCCACCTTTGCTATTGTCTTGGCCCACCTTTAGCCATCTCTCCCTTGCCCATCACCAGCTTTGGTATTTTCTATCACTATTTGGAGAGGTTTTTTAAAAACTCGGCACATTTCCTACTCTTCTTTGGTCCATCCATTCAATTTTTTTATTTAAAAAAATTGGTCATGGCCTAGACATGCATTTTTTGGTGGGCCAATATTATTATTATTATTTTTGCTCAGTTACTTTCCTAAGCCTAGAATATTAGTTTAGTTGAAATTTTGAAACCCAAATTTTAGTGTATTATATTGATTTTTTTTTTCTTACAAATGCTGCCAAGAGATCCATTTTTTTCTTACTATGTGCATGGCATAAAGAAAAGGCAATGATCAAGGCAACAGCAACGTGTAAAATTATCTCCAACCAATACAAACTTCTTTATACTTTCAAAGGGTTTATTGTTGACTCCTATTCTTAAATATCCTTGGCTCAATTTGAACAAAGTCAAGTCCCAACCATACTCAGACCAAAGACATGGTCTTCAAAATATGTTTGGATTATAAATTGGAAGTTCAATTTTTTTTGGAGACTACATTGTCAAAATATTGAGGCCTTTAAAAGGTCTCTTCTACTTAAGAACCTCATACAAGAGTTGTGAGCTAGGCACATGTTGAAACCAAAGTTGACGATTGCAATTAGTTGCAATTAGCAATATTGGGTGGCAAATGGAGGAAATTTGAAAATCGGGCAACCTCTTGATGATGATACATGTCTCACTCAAAGATGACATAGCTTTCTTTCTGTATGTGGTGCTCAAATTTTCATCCTTATTCTCTTATTTTTGCACATTAATCTTGCCTCTTTCTTTTCCTTACAATATGGCTTTTTTGTTAACTTTTTTTCTTTAACTTTAACTATATTTGATTGATATTGTGTGGTTGTGCTAGATAATTTGTCAATTGAAGCCATGGTCATGTGAATTTTGTGATACCCTCAATTTCATGCGAATAGTTAGGACTACAGGTCTGCATTAAATATTGTTTTTTTAACAATGGACAAAAAGTATAGTTACAAAATTTGAGCGTCAATAGATAGGAAACATGCATCAATTATCAACTAAAGTTGTATGCTGCATGAACAAACTTTGAAGTGTGAATTTCCTTGATTACTTGAAATTGTTGCTACTAAATATGATCTTTGGACCTACGGATCTCTATACCCTCCTTATCCTAATACTTTGAAGCATCCGAGTTTTACTAATGTCTCATGACTGTTAGAGTTGGTTAGGGACAAGAAGAGAGACCTTTTAGGATAAGTCGAGAATCTTGCTAGAGCAAATAATTTAGTACATCATCGCTCGAATGAGGCTAGTAGATAAATTTGTAGAATGCAAGAGCATGTGACTTGTATGATCAAAAGTGCCAAAGAAAGAGATTGATTGTTGCAGTTTAATAGAGAAGATTTCCTTGCTCAAGAGAGGTTGATTGAAGATAACATAAACACATTGTTGGTGAATGACCTACTAAAGAGAGAAGTGCACTTTTTGACAAGAAAATACAATTGTGACAAATATAAAAATGCACACCAATAGAGCATGTACAGTAGAGGTTAGACCTTAAATTTTGAACTCTGTCGCAGTCGTTTGCAGAGGTAGTTGGAAAGAAGAAACTCTAGAAAGAGAAGCCTTTCCGCGTAAACCGTAGGTATCGTGCCCTCCAGCTTAACTTTGTTCACTTCTCAAAATCGCACTATTTGGGTTTTTGGATGCAAAGTAAATCTGTTGCAGACCCAGATGCAAAGCAAATCCGTTGCAAATCCATTGGGTTTTCAAATGCAAAATAGCTTGCAAACTCGACAAATCCATTGCAAGTTGTTGATTGTTAATTTGCTAAGTAAACCTTCTAAGCTCCTAACTCTTCAAAAATATACCATCTAGCTAAGGAAAAAGAACAAATGGTAATAAATTAGAACAGTCATGTGCATACACATTTTCAACCATTGTTTATTGTTGGTACGTATATGATCAGAGGCGATTTCATTAAAAATTCCTTTTAGAACTCTTAGACAATTGCAATACGATGACTTACAGTAATGTCAGATGTGTTTAAATTTATGCATTGCATCGTGCAAGTTTATCAATTTGTTGAATTGTTCAAGAGCTCTCCATGCCTCAATCTTTAGTTTTCAGTATTTTGAAAATATACGTAAAGCAAGACACCCCTTTGAAACCAGCAAGAACAAAACGATGTACAAAGCTGACTGAATGGGATATGCAAATGCTAAAGCGGATAGTTCGTGGTGATAAAATGGTCACATTGTCTGACATCACCAACCAATTGCATGTTCCTATAAGTCCTTCCATTGTGCGTTTTACTTTTCATGGCGTAGACTTACAATCGTGTATTGCAGTAAAGAAACCATACTTGATCAACATGCACTGAATTAAACAATTAGCCTTTGCACGGACTCATAAAGATTGGACTTTTGAAGAGTAGAAAATGGTTGCTTGGACTCATGAGCTTTTTTTTGAAATTGGGAGGAACTTGCAACGGGTTTGTGTTTGGAGGACAGTAGATGAATGCTGTCGAGTTGAGAGAAGCACGCCTTGAGAACACGTAGGATGTCTCGCTGCGATTATGCGTTGCTGATTAAAATCATCTTCGGTCTTGATCTTCACTCTTTAAATCTTTAGACTTCAGTCTTTCGTTGGCCTATTCTGTGGCTAACTCTAGGGGTATAAGGGTCAAAGTAGAGATAAAAACCCACTGAATACAAGATGGGTAAATCAAGACAGCAGACACGAGCTGCCATCCGTATAACGGGATCCTAAATTCAAATTCACGATTTGCTGGCCAAAACTCCAGATCGTGAGAACATAGCAAGTCTTGACTATGTGGATGATTAATCCCTCTTTGTCACCACGATAGTAAATGAGATTAAGTTTGGTTTAACCCAAATTACTCGTAACAAAGTTTATAAAACAGAATGGAAATGAATTGACAAACAAATTTCTAAAACAGGTTAGGAATAACGGAGTCACATCCCACACGTACATAAAAAATAAACCCAAAATATTCTTCTTGAAGTCTTTATGTCTTCAAATCTTCATGTTTTAATAAAAACAAAGGGAGAAAATCACAAATAACAAGTTCTAGAAAAACTGCAACTTTCTATCTAGTGCCACAGATGGCTCAAAGATTCAAATACTAAATGTAATAGTAGTTTGAAAATTTCTTCTAATCTTCTAACAACCTTCTATATTTCAACTCAATCTAAGCTATTGTCCAAAAGTTATGCGGGTTCAAAATAGATGCTATCTTTCTTTCTTGTAAACTAAACACTGCCTCTATAAACCTCTATAACTTTTGTTCTACGCATCATCCATAGAAACATGATATTGATTTGAAAAGATGATACCATTGACTACAACTCCTAAAATTTTCACTTCAAAATAAAAATTTGTTCGAAACTTCTAGTCAATCAAAGTGTGGGTTTCAATTTTTTAGAGAGCACCTAAACCCCCAACTTCTACACACTATAACTTCTTCAATAAGACTCTAAATGAAATGATTAAAAATAATTTGAAAAGCTATGACAACAAACTATTACTTCTAAAGTTCTAAAAAGAAAATTTCATAATGTCTAAAAGTTGTAGCTCTTCAAAGTTTTGGCCTTCTCATAACAAAAGGGCAGCCACCTCTAATTCTTCACACCTTCATAACTATTTCTTTTAAGTTTCAAATCTCAAGTTTAAGGACTTTATAAAAATCTAAAATTAAAATGAATACTCTTTCCAAATTTTGTTTCAAAATGATATAGAGATCATAAGCTATGGCTTGTTAAAATCTCAGCCTTTCTTTATAGTTTGATTTTTTGATTCCAAAATTCAAACATTTATAACTTTTGCATCACACCTCCAAATCAAACTTGCAAATTCATTTTGAAAAGGTAATCACACAAGAAACAACTTCTTCAAATTTTAATTTAAAATCATGTATATACAAAAATTTCTTCCACATCAAAATTTCCGGATTTCTTCTTTCTTCCCACCAACACTCATACACTAACTTCCAACAACTAAAAAATCTCCCTTCTTTAATTTCGACTCTATCTAAGATAGGAAGGTGAGGCACATTAGCCCATGCCATTCTCTATCCTAATCCCACCATAGATGCCAAACTCTTTTTCCTTTCACACATTTTCCATCTACTTCTAAATCTTTAGTATTTTTTATTCAAACAAAAGCAAAATAATTGAGCTTTCCAAACTATTTAGATAAACATATAAAAAAGATTAAATTACACAATAAATATCACCGTAAAGTGGCCACGTACCCTTGCAGGCATATAATAGCGTCAAACGCTTGTCTTCAATTGCCAAGTCGTGGACTCGATTGGCTGAAGAAGCAATCGTCACTGGCTGTCCGTTGGTCCGGGTTCGAATTCCATCAGACTTGTCGAGCGGTGATGACGCCCTACGGCTTAGCAGCTACAGAGGCAAGAAATTGGTTCAGCCAACCCGCTACCTCTCCTCCTAAGCTATGCATGTGATAAGACGGCGCAGCACACTGGAATCTATAGCTGCTGCGCTGTCACCAAACTGTGGTCTTCACCACGACCACCCCTTTTGCCTCAACTATTGATTTATTGAAATCAATACAAATATAAATAAATAACGAGAATCTACATGATGGAAAGATCTACATCATGACAACGCTACCATCATGATTGTATTGCACCAATCTTCAAGTCTGGAAGGTCTTCTGTCATGATATGGAGTAGCTTTGCAGTTAGCTACAAGTCATCTTTGGTCATAATGCCCTTGGATTGGCACAAAGCCGTTGACTTTGTAGACTTTGTGTATAATGGCTCATTATTGGATCTTATGGGTCGGTTATCAAGTGCAATTCTTATGGAAGATGGTGCACCCATCCTTGCAGACTTGTTTTAAAGCAATAGAGAGAAATGTGCATGATGGTCAAGCTAGACTAGCCTGCAAACTTCCCAAATTTGAATCTAATTGAAAACATTTGGGCAATGATGAAGGATACTCGTCAGCGACTGAACCTACAATGTGCTTCAAAGGAGGAGACTTGTGCATTATTGCATTACCTATGAGACAACGTTAATGAGGCAAAGTTGGAGAGTTTGGTATGCTCAATGCTACAATGCATTGCTACAGCTATAGCATCAAAGGGAAGGATGACTCGTTAGTAGATCACCTTAGAAACCACAAAAAAAATTATGTAATAAAATTGCCTTTGAATTGAGAATTTTTTTGCTTCCAAATATACTTTCCCTCAATATATGATATGGACATTTTTATGCTTGCTCTAGATATAGGGTATGACAATATGGCTCTTTGTATTAAAATTCCTCTAATCCAATTGCCCATGGCCCCTTCATATTCAAATTCCTTTAATTAGTGATGGAAGTTGTCCATGCCATGCACAACATTACAAGCCTCACAGAGTTTATACATTTCCAACGTGTCTTTCTATTGGAAAGATCAAAAAAACATATTAGCTTATGTACAGTTGGGTACAGTAATCTTACAAATTTTTTTGCAGTGAAATTTCAGCCTACAATTCAACAACTTTAAAAAGCCATATCTTCCTCAAAAATTGTCTGTTTTTGAAACCAAAATTGTATTGGAATACTACTAAAGGGTACTACATGATTTGATAAAAACAAATCTGAAATTTTACAAATGATAAAAAAAAGTTTGGCTACTTCCTATATTGTGTCTACCATCTAGTACTTCCACCTCTTGCAGAAATCACTGCTTGAATTGATTGGGCATATTTGTAATAAGAGTTTTTAGTTGCTCCATGGATACCTCATCCCATACTCTTTGAATGATGTGTATCATTTCTTGCTTGTTCTTTGGCCGTTGGTGGTGGCGTAGCTCAATCAAATTCAAGCGGTGACTTTGGCAAAAGGTGGAAGTACACTATATAGGAAATAGTCCAATTTTTTTTATCATTTATAAAATTTCAGATTTTATTTATCACATCATGTAGTACCCTTCAGTAGTATTCAAACACAATTTTTGGTTTCAAAAACAGACAATTTTTGAGGAAGTTATGGCCTTTGGAAGGTCCTGAAGTTGACTGAAGTTTTACTGCAAAAAAATTCGTAAGTTTACTGTACCCAATTGTACAATGGAAAATATGGGCTCCATGTTCCAATCTTTTCAGGTGAACAAAGTTAAGTTGGAGGGTGCGATACATCATACACATCGCCTTTTTGGAGAGGTACAAATGGTCCAATATTGTATGCAGTATTAAAACTTTTGGCTGGTAACAACTTGTGGGGTGATCAGTCATGGCTGATCATCTGACAGCAATGACATCTAACGGGCAAGTACAATCATTAGCATTGGATAATTTTGGGCAGGGCGCCAAAGTCAAGGCCCCGCAGAGCACCAGAGGCCTCATATTTTTTTAATGGTTGGTACATCAACAAGACATGCAAATCAAACTTTGTTACACGATGCTTCTTCAAAAATGTCCTAATATTGTCATTTAAAATTAAGGTCAAATGTTTCTCTTGATTAGAATAGAGATATCTAAACTTGAAGTTCTTTTCCAAAAAAGAATAATTTCAAAAATGATGTTATCAAAATCTTCATCCCATCATTCAAAAGTAATTCCAATCATTATTTCTAAATTCTTTGACGTAAGTTTATTCCTAACCTTAGTTTTTATCAAATTTTGAATAGAAAGAGTTTCTTCATAAGTAGTTGTATTAATATAGTGAACTCTGCCTAGTTTAGAGAACAAAAACAAATTAAAATAATGTGTTTAAAAAATGTTTCAAATAGTCATACTCTACAAATCTTTGAAGTTTTTTTCTAGCCAATCTGAATTGGTTTGAAGCTTTAAATTGGGAAAAATGATACATTTTGGAACTTCTAAATTTTGCATTTGTGAGCATATTTTGACAATTTATAATGAGTTATGATAAATCATGCAAGATTCTACATTATTGATGGAAGATTTTGAAGAAATCATCATAAAAATCACTCTAGATCACCAAAATAATCTCAAAAATGCAAAATTGGGAAGTCCCAAAATGTTTGATTTTTCCCAATTTATTGAAAATGGTGTAGAGCTTAAATTTTAATCTTCTTTTCTTGCCTAAAATGAACAAATAATTCATTTAATTTTGCACAACTCCAACATTTTAGACCTACTTGTTTATTTGACATGATAGGAAGACAAAAAAATTCTAAAACAACTTATAAGGTCATTGTCATTAAAATAAGTATATAAACTACTACAAATAGCTTCAACAAAAGCTTTTTGAAACTGCAATGCCTCTTTTAAATCAACACTTACATGCAATCTATTCATATCAAATAAATGATAAATTTTCTTCTTATTTCACTAGATAACCTCCTAAGATGGCTTTCAGAAAGGCCGTACTCAAGAATCACATGATAATCTTTACTTTCATTAAAAAATGAAACATATAAATCTGAATTTCTACAAAGTACAACATTTTTAGTTGAGCAATTTTAGTACAATTTATTGGTTCCACAACTGTAATATCAACAAGTTTGTTTTGAGATATTTTTGATAATAAAGCCCGGCAATACAAATATCTGTAAAAAAAATTGAGGCAGTAAATAAATTTGAACTGAACAAAAAATTTAAGACCATTTATGATGTTCTTGAATAATTTTTTGCATCCATATTGTGAAAAAACGCAAAAAAAATTCTGAAGTATCACATAAAGTTTTTACAAATTGCCAATGTGAAAGCCATCTAATTTTAAGACATTTTTTTATTGATGTTTTAGCATCAAACAATTTTTGTCGAAGTATAGCAAAAGCATGTTTGTATTTAGAAGATTCATAAAAAAAAATAGCAATCATATTTACTAAATTACCAATGCCATCACTTATTTCTTTACATTCTTCATATTTCAAAGCAGCAAGGGCAGCTAAATTAGTTTTATGTGTTACACAATGACATGAAAAAAAAAAATCTT